>CM055736.1:8570206-9170206 GCA_029465975.1 Dallia pectoralis
TCTGGATTCGTCATGTAGTTTTAACCAGCTCCAGTTACAAAAGCAGTGTGACGGATGAGGAACATTTTCCGAGTCAAAGTGGAGGTAGTGAAACGGTTATTCGCTCTTTTACGTTCGGTCTCCTTGTCACACGCACGCACGCACGCACGCGCACACGCACGCACACACGCACGCACGCACACGCACGCGCGCACACGCGCACGCGCACACGCGCGCACACACACACACACGCGCACACACACAATGGATAATGAATTTTATTAAAGCAAGGTGATGTCACGCAGATAAATGCTTGACATATTGAAAATCCATCACAGGAAATATATGCAATATGACAGATGGGAGAATCATGTGAGGAGAACAGCAAGAACGTGGCGCAGTAGGTCCCGAGGCGTGTGGCAAATAGATTTAGGTGTAACAGAGGGGGTTGTGATGGGGTGTACATAGACAAAAGCTGCTAGCTAAATCAAGAAGCTTCCATTCTGTAATAATGTGCAAAACCACTAACAATTACATGTACCCTATCCACACACCATACCCAAAGCAGAAAAAAAACTAACCTGCTATGAATTTTTCACAATTTCTGCCTTAATTTCCATTATCCACTACAAGGACACATGCCCGAAACACACATTCTATCGATAGAAGGCTTAGTGAGATTTGGAAAATCATTACGCATTGCAAGACTTCAAAATGTCACGTTCTCCATCGTATGGGCAATCAGGGATACAGAGCTGCCCCACTGTCAGGCTGCTCACAGCAGTCAAAACAGAGCAGTACTTAGCCAGTGGCCCGGCTCTACTGCATGACAGTCTGGAGCCCGTGCCCAGTCAGCTGGTCCACCACAGAAACTGCCACAAACACAAACACACAGATGTAGTAGATCACTACCTGCCAGTCTATATGAGGAACAGGAATACCTGCAGTCCGAAGCAGCAATGTTTGTTTACACAGACGGCTACCAGACTCAGATGCTTCTACTGACTAACTGAGTTTGTTTTTACTCCTGACTGGAAATTTGTCCCGGGAGAGACACTTGGAGAGAGTTGGAGACTTATAAAACAGGAGAATGTGTTTGTACAAGTGTTTCAAATAGAAGTCAGTCTCCGTTCTGAGGTTTCCGAGACATAGGCGATTCTTAAGGTTCCTAGCAAAATGGCCATCTCACTTCTTAAGAATCCTTTGTGCAACACCTGTGCCTCTCTGTGCCGGGACTGGACTCTCCACACATGGACCGAACTATGAACCCAGTTTTCACTGCGCCACAAAACTATAGAGAAAGCCTCGAAGCATTCGCACGTCTTTTCAGTCCACTACTCAACATGAGAGTGTGATTCACCAGGAAAAAAATACCCTAAAGAATTATGGATGGGCTTATTTAATTGAAAACATCTGTAACAAATGGCAAGAACTTGACACTCCTGCTAGCCTACGGCACAAATACATACCACCTGCTGTGGTTTGGAGGACAGCCTGACGTCTGAGGTTACACTCGAGATGTGCACATCCCAAACGGCATACTGTTTACTAGTTAGTGCACTAGTGTGGTTCAGGGACTGCTTGGTTCCAGTACAAACGGCCCTGTCGATGTATCAGAGTGCGTGGTTCAAATGAGGACACTGGCAGCGAATCTTGGGAGTCTAATTTGTCCAGAGGAGCATTCTGAACTAAGCAAGCTGCTTTCCTGTCCAGCTTTTTTTCTTCCTCAGCTTATTACTTTCATATCGACACAGTTCAGAAGGATAATCCTGGAGAGGATTAACAGCGAGCCGAGACATTCACAGCTCTCTCTCACAGAGGTTTCATTTCCGAATAAAGCGTCGTCTGTGCGGGTCGGCTTCCTGGACACATGCTAATTCTTGGGCTAAAAAACGCTGTTAAGGACAGTTCTTCACACACCTTTTCAATCCAAGACTAGGCTTAGCCCACGTTAGCTTTCACTCTGTCAGAATTGAACTTCGCCGAGATTTCCTTATCGCCATTGTAATCAGGCATTTCCGTGTTACGACGGCGAATGTGGAACGCTGCTTGGATGACCAAAAAGAAATTGCTCCGGATGCTAAGCAATGTGAAGTGGACAACAATTTACATTGTACCGTTAAACGTTGAAAAATAATAGATGGTGCGGAATTCTACATGATTAATAGCTGAACAATCTTGCGGGGCTTTGAAATAAACAAAACCACTGCAGAGTTTTATAGCATTAGTGTCTGCACATTTGTAAAGCGATATTTCACGCCTTTTAGGCCTATGCTTTATTTGACAGAAAGTGTGTAAAACACATAGGGAGGTTTAAACCCAGACCACAGAAGTGCATTTGCATCCATTTCAAATTCATTGTTATAAAAACTGAGTGAATTTCTGCTAGAGACCTAGAGGCTTTGTCATCTGAGAACAACAAGAAGAATAAAGACAATATGTTACCGTCATTGGATCTCTGAAACATTCTTCCAAGCAAACATTTTTTGTAATTATATACCCATCCGAAGCCAGAGACGCATCATGAATAATAGGAAAACCGAACATTGCAATGAGAAGTCTCTCGTTCATGGTTTTATCTAGTGTGGGAGTTATAAGCTAGCTAGTACAAACGAGAAGGTCCTTCTTGATTCAGAGAAAATCTACTCTGCCATTGGTTAACGCCAAACTCTGTCACCGCTAGCTCGCCGGCAATTAGCATGAAGTTGAACATCTCATCAGACGTCGTGAGTAGCTGGCACTCATTGGAAATGAATGGTAGCACGTCTCTATGTAGCTGCACGTTGCCCGCGGGGAGCCTGCAGCTTGATGGTAACACACACACACACACACCACAGTCATTTAGCAGATGCTCTTATCCAGAGCAAATAGGGTGAGTTAGCCTTCTGAACTGAAAACCTTTCAGAATTCAAACCAGCAACTTTTAAGTTTACTGGACACCAAGCTCTGATTACTGAACTACCTACACCTACACACTCATACACAGATCAGTTCCACGCTGGTCACACTGTGTCTACCTCCCCCCTGTCACTCAACAAGGCTGCAAAGCTCCAACAAAAACACAGCACATACCAAAGCTAGCTATGAGAAATCCAATGTGTAAATAATTTCTAACATGATTGCTACAACAGACACTTGTCCAAGTGGTTTATTCACTACTATGAGAATACAGCTTGAGCTTTTTAATGTATCAGAGCCAAACATTGTTCTGAATAAAATAAAATAAAATTCAATGAGCTAACGCATTAGCATAAAACACATTTCTGTATTCCTCAGAAAATGTTTTGTTCATTTTGGCTCTTTTTCTGCTCAACATTTGTAAATTTGTTTAGAAAATCAACAGCGAGCAGCAGTATTTTAATCTAGTTTGCCAAGCAGAAGCTGCGGAACTGAACTGGACAAATTAGGCACATCTTGAAACGTGATTCAGAAACTGTTTGTTCTTATCTCTGTACACAACCTCTAGTTAGGTCACCTGCAGAAACAATTCTTTTCCCTTCTCCTTTTCCTTTTCCCTCTCTCTTCTGTGCCTGTTTTTCTCTCCATCCCTCCCAGGACCCACATTAGGAACCTAACAGGCTTACCAGTCACACACGCTGATCTGTGTTTTATTGCCATTTAGTCCAGATGTTTCTTCAGGGAGCTCTGTGCTCCACCCAGCCCTTATCACGGATCCTGATACAGCTCATTAAACTCTAACCATCACACTCCCTACGGCTTGGCCTGACGACCTACCAACTAATCATGGCCTGAAGTGGACCCACTGCTGAAATGTGAAACGCAAAAGACAACAAAGGCAACAACAAAAAGCGAACGTAATGTTGCCAACAAGAAAGAAAATAATGTAATAGGATTAAGCTACTTTTTTACATTTGTGCATTTCTTGTCTTTTATATGATTTAGTGATTACAGTGACAAAGTCTCCAGGGGAATAAAACTAGCAACTCTGGCGTTGCAAGTGGTTTGAATCATATGCCCAAGACTATTAGTTAGAGAAAGGAAACGTATTTGTGCAATACAACGTCCTGTTCTTTTTTCTTTTCTTTATTTGGCTAGGTTAATTTTGTTTTTTATGACAAACGTTTGCCCAGAGTAAGACCAGCACTAAATCAAAGACTTTTCTATTTCAACAGAGATTGTTTTTCCAATAGTATTCAATCGGTTAACACAAATACATGTTTATTTCACCAGAGGTTGTTTTTCCAATAGTATTCAATCGGTTAACACAAATACATGTTTATTTCACCAGAGATAGTTTTCCAATAGTATTCAATCGGTTAACACAAATACATGTTTATTTCACCAGAGATAGTTTTCCAATAGTATTCAATCTGTTAACACAAATACATGTTTATTTCACCAGAGATAGTTTTCCAATAGTATTCAATCGGTTAACACGTATGCGCCTGATCAAAGTCAGGTTAAGAATCGGTGAGTAACACCGAGTGCGTTTCCTGTAATTACAGTGTTACTACTTCCTGTTACATTAATGATGACGTGTCCACTCCAAGATTGTGACTAGCATTTGACATCCACATAAAAAGCTGTTCAGCGCGCCTCTGGCCAATCAGACTGTGCACTTACTACCAGTGTGGATCGAATATTAATGCACTAATAACAACCAAATACAGTTGAGAAATTGTCCAGGTTTTTCAAATATTACTCATCTTTGAGCAGCACTTTAATAGTTAGCCAAAGGACTAGGATTTTGCACGACACATTTTGTTGCTAAGCATTTTGTTTTGTATAATTCACATCATATTTTCATTTATTTATGCGTGTCAACCAGGTTTCTAAATTAAACTTTTTTGATCACCAGCAAATGTGGCTGGTAACTTTCTAAAGTCACCAGCCAATCTGAATTTCCACTAGCCAAATGTTTACATATACATCAACAAAATAGACACAGAAAGGGCAAACATTTGATTTCATTTTGGAATCATTTGAATCACATTCAAAGCTCTTCTTCAGAGGTGGTGCCATCAGAATCTGAGCCACCCTCTGTTCCTTTTGATACCTGTTTGCGCACAAAGTCAGGCCTGCGTGAGCGCAAACTGTCCGCATGCCAGCTAATTCCCTCTTTCACTCTACGCTCCCTGCTCTGCCTCCGTTCGTTTCCATGGTTTCTCGCGCTGGTTTCACTGCAAAATGCACGCAGCCAATGGGCGTATGAAACGTCATCACGCAGCATTACGGCACAGTGTTCTTAGTAAATGTAGGAAGTACTGCCAGACAGTGCCAGGGGATAAATGACAGATAACAGAGCCTTATGTATATCGCATATAATGATCATGCATCACCGGCCAAACTGGCTAGTAAGTTTTTATTAACACCCGCCGTTAGGTGGTAGGTTAGAACTCTGGTGTCAACAGACTCTTGCTCACTGGCATTCAGAAATCTGTCTTGATAGAATGGAGAACTAGAGAGACTACTTGATATTTTTGCCCCAAATTGCTCTATATTCACCAAGCACAGTGCACACACATTTAAAAAAACAACAACATTGAATTAATACAGATTTCCCTTATCACAGAAGTGTTCTAACCTTAGAGCTGATATAAAATGTCAACTTTCAAATCTCCTTAAACAATCGACATTCCAAACACAACTACACAAAATAAAACATTCAGGAATTGTGTGTGTGTGTGTGTGTGTGTGTGTGTGTGTGTAGCTGCAGTAGTCGCCTATGTAGTATCCAAAACATGAGCAAAATAAACCTTGTGTGTAACAATTCTGAAGGAATATAATAACATACTTTTAGTTCTATAATCTAAAAATGAAACTGTGGCTCTGTGAACTGATGTCCTCCTTGAAGAACTCACGATAAAGATGGCTGCATACGGCCAAAAGAACAGTAGAAGATTAAAGAAATAGAACGCAACCAAAACAATGTATGAATATGCATACCAAAACCCTGCTCCCCCTTTCTGCCACACTTCAGAGCTAATGGCACACTCCACCCCTGGGCCATCACATGCTGTTAGTTACAGCTTGCTGAGCTGTACCACATGTGCCGAGGGGTCAGGCCAAATTAGCCATGACCCGATAAAGACTAGTGGTTGCATGCAGGTGTTTGACAGTAAGTTCTGGGAGGTCCTTTCTTCACACTTTACCAGTGGCGGCTGGCGTCGCCCCCCCTTAAGCCGCAAAAAAATTCATAAATATAAAAATGTAAAACAAAAATAATAAAAAAACATCAGCATGTCAATATTTGTGTGTTTTAAATATGGAATGCACCCAGTAATGTGTTATAGAAAATTATAATCTCAACCTTTCCTCTTCCTCCGTCTGACCGCCTCGTCACAGCTCTGGGGCGATAGAGAAAGCGCCCCAAGGAGGCGGGTCTATGTAGCAGTTAAGTCAATTGCTAATTTAAGATAAAAAAGTTAGCCAATCAGCGTTCTTAAACCGGAACCAAGAGGGGCGATTATTTTATCGCCCCAAACTCGCCCCAGATAAAATAAGGACCGGGCTCTAGGGGCGCTGTGTTTACTAGACGACTATGGTGAGTGCGAACGTTACTACTCCAAGACCCAACCCTAAATCGGTGAAATCTCTCCTCCAAGATCGTTTTGAGAGGAGAACTTGGGCTAGCTTGGCTAGCTTGGTGCACTCATACTAATGCTTTATTTCGCTTTTTAAAAATACGGGGACAGATCCAGCACGGACAGCTATACATGTTGTTTTGTATCAATTCTTGTTGCAGTTCTGGAGCACATTAACAGTTATAGTTACATTTAGTTTGATCATAAAATACTGTATGCTATTCTTCCAGTCAAAGGTCTGAGTTCAGCCAATTGATATCCATTTATATATTATACATCCTTTATACAGTGTAAGATTTCCCAAAAAATTGCGATGGTAACAGAAAGAAAAAAGTATGGCACAGCCCCACCGAGAAAATACTGCACTTCACACAGTATAGTCCGGGTCCAACTCCTTGCCAAAGCAACTCAGTAATAACCGTAACTCGTAATAACCGTAACTCGTAATAACCGTAACTCGTAATAACCGTAACTAACCGTAACTCGTAATAACCGTAACAACTGACGAGCAACAGCCACCGGAATGGCCGCAGGTTATGAGGACACAATATTGGGCTAAAAAATATTCTCAATTGTTTGAAGCAGGGTGTTGATCACAGACTGGGTTTCTAGAAATTGGGAAGAGAAAAAGTTAAGAAGACAGATCCAATGAATCCTGTTTTAGGAACGGGCATTCATTTGGTTTTGGGTATTTAGGAATTGTATTAATCAGCTGCCCTATACAAGGTTAACACTAATTACATCCAGAAGACACAAGAAAAATCAAAGCAATGTGTGTATGTATATGTGTGTGCGTGTGTGTGTGTATGTGTGTATGTATGTATGTATGGTTCTTTAAAAAGGCTAACTCCACCTGATGAGAATGCCACAATAATGGTTGTCCACCTAGAGGCCAATGGTAACTGTAATGAAGATGAAGCTGAGCTGGAAGGTGCTGTACATTCTGTAACAGCCTGGTGCTTCACATTAGCAGCCTTTATGGTAGTGGTAAAAATAAAATTAAAATAAACATCAAATCTAGAGTTTGCCAGAAGTCATGTGAGACTGAGTTGCTAATTACTCTATGTACGGTTGTGACCAAAATGAAAATAATTGGTCTCAGGGATTATCATGCTATGGGGAGGCATCTCAGGACAAAATACATGCAGCTGAATGCAAAAGAATTCTTGAAGAAAGTATGTTAAAGTCTGAAAGACACCTGGGACTTGGAAGAACATTCATGTTCCAGAAGTACAAAACCAAAACCACACTGTAGAGCTTCAAAAACTAGAAGGTCAATGTTCTGGAGAGGTTTGCGAAAGCAAAGACCTTTTGTCCAAATCAGAATATGTGGAGGTAAATATTGTACACTGAAGACGATGTGCTTACACTGCTATGTGACGTTTAAATGAATTCCAGTCAACGTTTATTAGCAGTGAAGTAGCCTTGTCAAAAAACGGAGCACGACAACAACGTTACACCTGTAGTACAGCTACACAGAACGGTACATAACAACACAGATTCAGAGGTTCTGTGCTGGTACAGTGTGAAGTTAAGCAGGATTATGCAACTGGAAAATTACAACTGAATCACAGGATAATTAAAAACATATTCGTTGAGCACAGACTTTTGGAAAAAAAAAAAAAAAAAAAAAATGAATTTGAAACTTGAGTCCAAACAGTTCAGGGAAAGACGAAGTAAAAAACGAGACGGACAGACGGACAGAAAGAGAGAAGAATGTTTGAATTGAGAGAACAGAAAAAGGTTCTTATTCAGGCTCCTCTGACAAATGTTGTATTTGGCAAAGCTCTTCCAAGCCTGAAGTATTCTCAAGTGGGCTTAAAGTTGTTTTTCAAAGTGCTGCAGAGAAGAATAGCCAAACCCTTGTTAGGTTTTTGTCCGTTATTTTCTGCATATTAGGACATGCATCTAGTGTATTCTCACCATTTCTACCTTAACATAAACTTTAACTTGGTTAACACGATCTCTCTACTGGGACATTTCTTTCTCGAAGTTGTTGAAGCTCTGTTTGTATTGTGCTGTATTGTATTGCAGGCTTACTGTTGGCTAGAATGCGTAGCTGAAGTGCCCTTCGTTACCATCCTTCATAGTTCTGGGAATTACTTTTCAAAGATCTGGCTTTAATTTAGAAGTGTGTGGGAGTACACTAGTGTTCAAAGTTTAGGGTCACTGAGAAATGCCCTTGTTTTCCCCCGAAAACATACACAAAATGAGTTTGAAAAGGAAACATACACAAAATGAGTTTGAAAAGGAAAGACAGCAAAATTCATCGAAAATATAGTAACTGGCAAGCCAATATTACATTTGCTTACGTCAACAAATCCTCTGTTTGCAGAAATTACAGTTGTTGGCGTTCTAGTTGTGAATTTGTTAAGGTGATCTGAAGTGACTTCATCCAACGCAGCCCCGCACTCAGCCCCGCACGCAGCCCCGCACGCAGCCCCGCACGCAGCCCCGCACGCAGCAGGGTGTGAGGCACTGTGTGTTGTGACATATCCCTCCCGTAACCATCAACCATTAACATTTTCTGTGACTCGTGCCACAGTAGGCCTTCTGGGAGTTCAGACCAAACGGAATAGTATTTGTTGAACTGGCACATCAATAAACATTGGCTTGGACGCACACTCCTGCGCCCAACACATTGATTACGAGAACTGATAGTTCGCTTACCATCTACCCACACTCATTGGCTGACCTGATCCTTTGTCAGGAGATCAGCAAAGTCTAACTCTTTTACTTGTCAAATGCAACTAATAACATCTTCAAGAACAGACTACATTACATATATTATTTGCTTCACCTGTGAGTGGCAATGTGCCACATATCACCTAGACCCCTTGCTGTTTTTATTAACCCGTTACCAAAAATATTGGAGCTGTAGAAGCTGACGTGTCGTCAAACCTGTGGTCTCGGATATCAGCCAATCAGCAAATCAGCAATCGGGATTCAAAGCACAGAGTTCATAAATATGTACATTTGTGCCTTGGCTTTGCATGTCACTGGAACCTGACTAGGCGACAGAGAGTTAGTGGACTCTGTGATTAGGAAGAGGGGCTAACTCCATAGCTCAGCATTAAGGCCATGTCATCTTTCCCATGCCCCCATCGTCCCAAAACACGCAACCCACTTAGGTATTGGCTTGTTATTATTATCCTCGCCGTCCTTTATTAATATTTTGGTTCTTGGCAGCGACCCTTATCCGGGGTGACACGCATCGCTTACATTTTTACGTATTGTGTGTTTACGCAGCTGCACAATTTCTCTGGGCTGGTTCAGGTCAAGCATGTCAGCGCAGATTTCTTCCCTCCCAGACGTCTAATGCCATCTGGTTGCTGTGTGTGTGTGTGTGTGTGTGTGTGTGTGTGGTGCTGTGCCTCTCAGGCTGCTCCGCGGCTGGGTTCGGAGATTTAACGTTGGACAGAATGTGTGGGGGCGGGCTGGTAAATCTACACGGAAAGATGTTTACAGGCACGACACCACAAGGAGTGAGGAACGAGTCAACCATCATGTACCTGAACGGATGAGAGGAGATCCAAAAGCCATCACGTGACACGGGGGGCCACTGGGGTCCAAGGTGGTTTGAGTGGTGTAGTTGAGGGGTTGGAAATTAAAGAATCCGACACAGTTTTACACACTAACCTTGTGTGTGATCATACAGCATATTCAACTATTGGGCTGAGAGTTCAGCTTCAGGGCATTTTGCCTTTCCAGAAGACGACCAAGAAACACATGAGGGTGACCAAGCGACGATGTCGGAGAACATTTTTTTTGTGGTCAGATGAGACATTGAGCTCTTGGGGGATTATTCTCATCAGCAGCTACAGGCATCATGTTAAAATTGAAGGAAGTAATGGATGGAGAATAAATACAAGGAAACTGAGCAAAAGAACCGGTTTTCGCCTAGTTAAAAATAGAAACTCGCGAGGAAGTTCACCTTTCGGCAATACAAAGATCCCTAGTAAAAGGTCAAGCCAACATTGGAGTGGCTCGAGAACCAAAGGGTAAATATCCCAGATTGGCACAGTAAAAGTTCTGATTTTAATGCCAATTGGAATTTGTGTTACTATTTAAAGACTGCAGTCCAGCTAACTTCAACCTGTAACAAATATGCAGACAGATAAAATCTGGTACAAAAAACAAAAGTGAAGCCCTCATTGCAGCCAAAGGTGGCTCTATCAGATATCAATGTGTGCAAACAACATATTTATATTTATTTTTGAAATATAAAAACAATTTCACTTCAGAATAATTGATTGTAAACAAAACAAGAGTTAACCATTAAAAATAATATGTATAAACTGGAAATAATAATGTGGGAGAAAGATCCCAGAAAATAAAGCAAACCTGCCCTATACTTTTTAATGGTAAGGTTAACAAAGCCAAAGCTACAACAAATATGATACTGTCCACCTAATTTAAGCTTAACCGTAGAGTTAGTCTCAGTCAAACAGAGAACTCTGAGCCATACACATACATGCAAACACACACACACACACACACACAAAAACAGCCGCACCTGAACGGATACATGCATGCAAGTAAGAAATCATATCCACACACACACACACACACACACACACACACACACACGTGTCTGCCAAGTGACTGATTTCACACAGCTGTAATAATAAATCAAAGGCTTACAGTTTGTTTAGGGTGAAGGGAAGGATAGATAGAGGCGCGAGGGGTAGGTGGAGGCGTCAGGGGTAGGTGGAGGCGTCAGGGGTAGGTGGAGGCGTCAGGGGTAGGTGGAGGCGTCAGGGGTAGGTGGAGGCGTCAGGGGTAGGTGGAGGCGCCAGGGGTAGATGGAGGCGCCAGGGGTAGATGGAGGCGCCAGGGGTAGATGGAGGCGCCAGGGGTAGATGGAGGCGCCAGGGGTAGATGGAGGCGCCAGGGGTAGATGGAGGCGCCAGGGGTAGATGGAGGCGCCAGGGGTAGATGGAGGAGTGGTAAAAATATTTCTGTCACTTAGAACCGTTCTTCTTCGGCGAGAAGACGGTGAAAGACACAATAACATTTACAAAAAAGGCCTTTTTAGTTTATGGATTTTTTTGTGGTCCAGAAACCTATGCAGATAATCCAATCTAATTTATGAAGCTCGGTCTACATCAGCAGTTGTCACAAAGTGTATATAGAGATACCCAGTCCAAATCCCCAAAGTGTGAGCAACTACAACGAATACACATCAGATCGTTTTTCTGATCCTTTCACCAGTGACAACAATATTAATGAGATCCAATAGATTCCTGTGGTTGATTGCATAGTTGCTGCATACAACCGTAGACATTCGTCCAGTAGGGGGCACTGTATGGCTAAGCATTTACTGTAATCAGTTTCTCAGCTTTGATGCCCAAAAAGAGCCTATTTGGAAGAAAAAAAACGTATGCGGCCCACGTTCTAGTACTAATGTTGCTTGCAAACCTGCGCCGTGCTAACCTGCGCCGTGCTAACCTGCGCCGTGCTAACCTGCGCCGTTTCAGAAAAAAACTTTGAGAAGAACATTCCATATGGGGAAATAACAACATTTATACATTCCACTGGCCCAACATTTATACATCAGAAACTCTCTCCCTGAGCCTCCCAGGTGTGTGTGTGTGTGTGTGTGTGTGTGTATTCGTGAGCAGACCGAGCACCACAAGAGGTAAGCAGAATATGGCCTTGGCTTGTCGCATTGCAGCATGGATGAGTGTGGAAATTGCAATGTCTACAAATTATGTCTTTATGCTGAAGAATCCTAAGAGTCCTATGCAGTGAACACAGACACGTGATGTGTCATTGACTAAAAGCTGATGGTCAAAAGGTCTTTGACAGAAACCTAACCAGTGCATTATGTAAAGAAAAACAAAAATCAATCAATATATTTCGAGTGTTAACTAATTACAATTTCCTAAAACCGTCTCAATGTTCCCTATTTAAAGATCGAGTTTTTCAGATGCCTTTATACTTTCTAATGACACAAAAAGCCCGTGCTCAGAGGATAATGTTTTTAATTCCAAGCAGAACCATTTGGCGTTCCGTCTTTTAGCAAGGGGACCAAAAAAAACTTCAATCCATTACCAAATAGTGTTCTCAGGTGGTGTTTGAAGTAACTTAATATGTGTTTGTGTGTAATCAATATGTGCGATAGTAAAGCACTTACACATGATATGTTTTTGCTCTGTATTCCATATTGTTTTTGAACCACCTCCTAGATATTGCAGTACAGTATAGCCGGCTCGCTGAACCTTTGATCATGTTATCTCTGCCCGTGTCCCAACTGGGTCCCTGTTCCCCAACTAGTGCACAAACTTTAACCCGAGTTCTTCAGGGATTTGGGACAAAGCCTGTGTCGGATGGAGAATAAGCTCAGTCTTCGTCTTGAACCATGTGGATTTCATTTAGACCTTGTCCCCAGACATGAAAACAATATTGCAATAGACGCAACACAACCGTATCATATTTAATATGTTTACATACTGTAGACAACAGGACTCCATGTTGGAGAGAGGCTCCGGGCCTGGCAATGCTTAGGGTGCATGACGTTGAATCTTTTGGACTTAACTCCTTTAGAGATATTAAAGGTGTTGGACTTCAGGTCAGAGGTCAAGGTCGGGTATGCGGCCTGTCGTTTGACCATATTGCACTAAACCATAAGGCCACACGCTTCTTCCTTCTATGACGAAATGACTTGGCTGTCTCAATATTGATGCCTGCCTCTGTCCTCCCTGCAGAGCACACTTCTTTTGACAGGAATTTATTGGGTTCTGGTCGTAACTAGTGCACTGAAAGGAATAGCCTGGAGTGTCGTTTGGGAGAAACATTCTGACTAACATGTTATTTGTTTGCCACCGTGAGGTTTAAAAATAGAACAAAGAATTTGAGAAGTTAGTAGACCAGATTCACTGCATCCAAGGCTTACATTAACCAGTGGAAACCATAAACTCCACTGGCCCAAAACGTATACATTCCACTGGCCCAACATTTATACATTCCACTGGCCCAAAACATATACATTCCACTGGCCCAACATTTATACATTCCACTGGCCCAACATTTATACATTCCACTGGCCCAACACGTATACATTCCACTGGCCCAACATTTATACATTCCACTGGCCTAACATTTATACATTCCACTGGCCCAAAACATATGCATTCCACTGGCCCAAAACATATGCATTCCACTGGCCCAAAACATATGCATTCCACTGGCCCAAAACATATGCATTCCACTGGCCCAAAACATATGCATTCCACTGGCCCAAAACATATGCATTCCACTGGCCCAAAACATATGCATTCCACTGGCCCAAAACATATGCATTCCACTGGCCCAAAACATATGCATTCCACTGGCCCAAAACATATGCATTCCACTGGCCCAAAACATATGCATTCCACTGGCCCAAAACATATGCATTCCACTGGCCCAAAAATATGCATTCCACTGGCCCAAAACATATGCATTCCACTGGCCCAAAAAATATGCATTCCACTGGCCCATTCCACTGGCCCAAAAATATGCATTCCACTGGCCCAAAAATATGCATTCCACTGGCCCAAAAAATATGCATTCCACTGGCCCAAAACATATGCATTCCACTGGCCCAACTTTTATACATTCCACTGGCCCATCATTTATACATTCCACTGGCCCAAAATGTATAAGCTCAAATTCCACAGGCCCAAAGTTGTCTAAATGTATGCAAACCAAGAAACGTGTTACTTGTCTTATTGTGGAGAAGAGGCTAGCTACATAATAAAGTCAAAAACACATATCGAAACTATGTAATTCACCTAACATTTGTTCTTTACTCAGCCATAATGAGCTATTCCACAGATGAATGTTCTTCTATATTCAGTGGCTCCCAAAATAAATTACCCTACTTGGACATCGCCACATTTATTTGTCACCTTTATATGTTTAATTAGGAGTGTTTGCCACTGACCAGCACAAAGTCCATTGCGTCAAAGTAAAAAACTTAAATCTACAAATTGTTCCAGATTAAATACAAAATAACTATTGATTCAGTACTTACCCCGTCTAGTCAATGCTTGGTAGAGACACCTTGATGAAGTTCTGTTAAGTTGGCTCAAGACCTTTGTCATCCAGTAGTCATCTCTTTTCATATGTTCTCATGGGTTGAGGTCCAGGGTTTGACCAGGCCACTCCAGACATGGACCTTCCTGTGTTTAAGCTCCTCCAGTGTGACTTTGGCTGTAAATTACTGGCCATTTTCCATCTCCCAAGTCCCACGTCTCTTTAAGATTTCAACAGTTTTTCTTTCTCTGTACTTTGCCACGCTTTACAAGACGGATGGTGTTCTCCGGACGATGTGCAGTGGAAGGCTTAGCGTCCAAAAATAATCATTTTAGTCTCACTGGAACATTGAGTCTTTTTGCACCTTACCATAGAGGGTACTATTTGGGAAGTACCAGAGCAATTGTTTCAATACGCACAGTGTCGCCCATCTCAGTCATGACAAACTGTATCTCCTTTGGAGCCGTCATATACCATTATGTGGCCTAACTAACTTATGCCCATCTTACACAGAAACTCAGTTCTTCAGACCGGTATGCTCTGCTCAGATTCAAATCTGGAATATTTCAGTTAGAGTTTGTTTGATGTCCACTCCATGATTGGTGCTTTTGATTAATGTTTTACAGATTTGCCTTCAATATTCCTTTTTCTTCATTATATAGTTTTTGTTAAAAGTTATTAACATTGGGACCTCCTAGAGACAGACGCACATAACCTGAAATGAAGTGAACCAACTTAATTGCACCCAGGTGGCCCCCATTGAACTAATTATATGACATTGGAAGCTAGTTGATTGCAGCACATCTTATTCAGGTGTGCAGAAGGCGCGGGGTGAATATGTATGCATTAACTGACTTGACGTTACTTTCTGTGGTTTAATTTAGAACATTTAGCAGGCTTTATTTACCGTTTTCACATTATGGTCTTTTTGACAAAGTGGCAACAACTCCTAATGCCAAATGTGTGGCATCCACCTTCTTTCTCGTCTCATGCTTTACAGTCTGCATGCTTTAAAGTCTGCATTCTTTATAGTCTGCATGCGTTATAGTCTGCATTCTTTATAGTCTGCATGCTTTACAGTCTGCATGCTTTATAGTCTGCATGGTTTATAGTCTGCATGCTTTATATTCTGCATGCATTATAGTCTGCATTCTTTATAGTCTGTATGCTTTACAGTCTGCATGCTTTACAGTCTGCATGCTTTACAGTCTGCATGCTTTATAGTCTGCATGCTTTAAAGTCTGCATGCTTTACAGTCTGCATGCTTTACAGTCTGCATGCTTTACAGTCTGCATGCTTTACAGTCTGCATGCTTTACAGTCTGCATGCTTTATAGTCTGCATGCTTTAAAGTCTGCATGCTTTACAGTCTGCATGCTTTACAGTCTGCATGCTTTACAGTCTGCATGCTTTACAGTCTGCATGCCAGCCATGTCTCACTTGTTCTCCCTTTTGGATTACTTTCTTTTTTTACTCAGCAGCCCACATTTGACAGCTGCAGGGTGTTTTTTATTCAGTGTTTATTACTTTTGCAGTCGTTTGTAGGTTTCGACATGTCTAGAGCCATTAAAATAACATATTTAAGAATAGATTTCACTAAGGAAAGAAATATTTATACTTTAAGTCTTGTACAGAATGTTTTCCAAAAAAAAACTATGAATACTGAGTGAGATGCTTGATCCTAATCTAATTAGTTTTGGGGACTAAATATCTCAATCGATTTTTCCTTAGAACACAGTTTTTTACTGCAGCCTGACTTGACGACCAACACAGGCCTAAATAAGTGTATTACCATTACAGTAGTGTGTGTGTGTTTGTGTGTGTGTGTGTGTTCGGTCAGCTAGCCAGCCAGCCTTCCTTCCACTAGCAAAACATTTCTCTTTTCCTGATTTACAAAGCCAGCTGTTGGCAATGTTTCCTGTGTTTTTTCCCATACATGCACTAAGTCAGGTCTGCCACTGAGTTCCACATGCACTGTCCAATCAGAGTGTAGCTCAGGTCATAGCCAAGGCCAGACAGGGAGGGGCTCCTTGGAGCATGTGCAGACAGGACCTGATGAGAAGCTCTGGTTCACGTGAGGCTCTTGTTTGTTTACGAGGAACACATGTCTGTTAAACTAAGTCAGGAAAAACACTGCTAATAGCTTTGGGATGAGGCCTACACTGGTGGATTAGTCTGGGGTTAGGGCTGGGGTTAGGGCTGGGGTTAGGGCTGGGGTTAGGGCTGGAATTAGGGCAGGGCTGGGGTTAGGGCTGGAATTAGGGCAGGGCTGGGGTTAGGGCTGGAGTTAGGGCTGGGGTAAGGGCAGGAATTAGGGCAGGGCTGGGCTGGGGTTAGGGCTGGAATTAGGGCAGGGCTGGGGTTAGGGCTGGAGTTAGGGCTGGGCTGGGGTTATGGCTGGACGGGGGCTGGGGTTAGGGCTGGACAGGGGGCTAGGGTTAGGGCTGGAGTTAGGATTGGGTTAGGGCTGGAGTTAGGGCTGGACTGAGGTTAGGGCTGTAGTTAGGGTTGGGCCGGGGTTAGGGCTGGAGTTAGGGCTGGGGTTAGGGTTGGAGTTAGGCCAGGGCTGGGGTTATGGCTGGACTGGGGGCTGGAGTTTGGGCTAAATAAACCCAGGGCTAGAGTTGGACAGAGGGTTAGGACTAAACAGACACATTTATTTCAGGGACTTTCCATATGATTAATCATTCACAGCTACTGCAGCAAAATCGATTCAAGTTTGTTTGCCCTCTAGTCAAAGAAAACGCTCATATTTCCAAGGTAAAACTACCCTCCCTAAAAAGAATCAAATGAGTGACTTTCAACCTAACTTATAATAATTACACATCACTTTTAAGTACCTGTTAACCAAAACAAGATAAGTGTTCACTGATGAGCAATAGTATGATGACCTAATATGTTGTTAGTCCTCGTGGACTCTACAAGACCCCTGAGAGTGTCCTGTGGTATCTGGCACCAAGACATTAGCAGCAGAACCCTCAAGTCCTGGAAATTGCGAGGTGGAGCCTCCGTGCTCAATTTGAGTGAGATCTGGGGAATCTGGAGTCCAGGGTAACACCTTGAACTCTTCATCGTGTTCCTCAAACCATTCCCAAACAATGAGTGCAGTGTGGCAGGACAGGTGATCTCCCGCATCCAACATGTTGACTTTGACAACTGATTGTTTGCATGTGTCCTTGTGGCCTAGTTGGGAGATGGTTCACGTTATTCGCTTCAGCAGAGTGTGTGGTCATAATGTTTTGGCACATCAGTGTACCGGTATGTGAATACTGAAATTACATTAAATGCAAACTTTTTTTCAAAATTGTGTGGGCTATTTTTTTGTTGTGATATCCGGCGTTTTTGACATTTGAAAATTTGATGTGACATTGTCTTTACGTGAAGGCATGTTTTATCTGACATGTTTTTTATCATATTATCCATGATAGACTGAAACTCTGACAATATTACTTTTATCTAGAGGTCTAGAAAGTGTCCTGTGTACAGTAGTTCCCTATGCCAACCAGGGTGTATGATTGGTTAAACACAGTGCACTTTAAAGAAAACAGGGCTCCATTTAGGACCTACAATTGGACTTTGGAGTGACTAAAACAGTTCTGCATCACAGGTCACATTTATTATTTATATGTTTTTATACATCCACAGAACGGGTGAGAAAAATCACTTGGTAACAACTGCTGATTGATTAAATGTAAAGTGACAAACAGGTTGGTTTTGCTTTCATGTTTGGTTGTCATGCTATCATATGATTCATTCATTTAATGCCAGAAGCTCGTGTTTTAATTAGTTATAAAACAACAACTCTGCATGATCTTTGGAATGTGGATACAAAACCACAGAAGAAAGTCAATAGAATCGTGACTTTCTGGCACAGATTAGCAAGTCATTGCTGTATTGAGTACATGGCTAGAGTGTAAATGATAGTTTCGATGCAATAAAGCGTTCCTATTCAAGCCGGTGTCCTTAATGCTAACGTGTGCAAGCAATGAATACCACAGCACATATTATATAATGCACAACAACGTGAGTCCTCTTCATGGGTTTGACATCTTCGGGGTCATTGCTATCATATAATATGTACGAAAAAATAAGTCCTTTTCACAGTCATGTGTGTGTGCATGCATTAAAACCATGGGCACATACAGTGTTACTGCCAGCCAAAAAGAGTCGGTCGTTTTTCAGAAATAAAAGCCTGCCAAGTTGTACACAGCTTTTATTAATTATACGACCTATACAGGTCCTGTGCTAGTGTTTCAACCCTCTATACTCTCCCTCAACCCTCTCGACTCTGTTTTCTTCCAGCTGGGACTATTGGTCTGCCTCCAACCAAAACACAATACTTGTGTCCACCGCAATCTTTCCATCGGTTTCACACTATGAGTGAGGCTCAAATGGCGTCCTGCTCTCGGTTTAGTGCCCGCTTTTGCCTCAAAGGGCTGTGCCGGGAAACCAGGTTCTATGTATTTAGGGTAGAAGATCCCGCATTCGCCCCGCTGGTTTCTTTATCTCTGGTTCCATCTAGGCATTCAGTCATCTGTGCTCGTTGGCCTATGGTAAAACTGTTATTTCTTCAGAGTGTAATAAAGTCAAGTAAAACATGCACAGACGGGCAACCAAGGCATTCGTGTACACAAAACCGTTCTCTACATTTCAGGAAAATGTATATAATGCACATATGGGCATTTTTTCTTTTGAATAGAGGGAAACAAAAAAACCCTCAGTCAAACACGCACACATTCCAAGTGATATGATTCTAACAAGCAGGCATGTTAGATGAAAGACACAACTCGGCCGTCAGTCAGTGTCACATTGAGCGGGGTTTGCGTACAATTAATCTGGCTCCGTCGTACGTTAAAACCCTCCCCAGCAGGTAACGGGCCAGACTGAGTAAAGCGTGTTTTAAGGTAGACGGAAGACCTGGTTCATCAGCAGATTCTCTATTTGTATAAACAGTAGCCAATTATCCCTCTTTGTTTTCGATATGAATGGTTGTGCCATAGACGAAGTACACACAAGGCGTGGTGGTATAAGGTACACATGTCTTGGGTCCACACGGCACATTTATCATTTGGAGATGGAACATAGCTGATAAACTGACAAAACTGATGCATTCACCCTCTAGGATCTAGGACATCTCGGTTGGTGACAGACAGACTGGAGACTGGAGTGTAATTATAAAGTCACTATCAGAGCCATATATTTACATTAGTAGGTTTGGGGTGTCATAAACAGGCCGTGTACCCAAATGGCGTGCTATGTAGTACTACTACAGTAACAACGCTAAAAGAGGCCACAGCGGTTGACCATGACTCCCTCGAATCATGACTCTAGTCACACTCTTGTAATTTGGTATGTCTTTATGTCATGGCAATTATATATATTAAAGTAATAGGGGCTTCAAGGAAATGTCCACATAGCCCATCAAAACACAATGAGAAGCTATTACTCTGGGTTTTAGTTATGTTAAAAACCCCTAATCACTTACTGTTTCTACTTTATTTAATTCCAGGCTCTAGAAAGCAGGAAATTGCACTTAAAAGGGGTTACAGAATTACCATATCTGGCCACAGCCAGAATCATTTCCTCTGAATCATTTCCTCTTTGGTAGTTAATATCAACCGTTTGTTTCCAACAAATCAACACCTGGAGACTGCCTCTGCTGTGCCTCTGCTGTGTTCAACCGCATTAAGAATTGTATCAACAACTATACTTTAAATGCTATAACAACAAGATCCTTTCTTGACTATTCACATCACAGACACACATGCCATAGTTAGCTGATTCTAATGGTTTTATTAAGGTCCAATGGCCATAGTTGTGTACACACTCAGTTTTGATTCCGTTGCCAATGCATCCTGGATTTAAAACAAAACTCAACAGCGCTTGTGTGTCATTGAATATGCCCTTGTGTGATTTCAGTGAGCAGTCTCTAGTTTGGAAATGAGGGGTTGGAATTGCTTCCCCGGGTTCAATGCAAATGATAAGAAACCTCTGCAAAGTTGCCCTTGGTGATGCTGATCCTCCTGTCTGTAGAGGGATGTACATGTAAGTGTTCACCAAGGGTTCTGTACTTTAACCCTGAGTGAGATGTGTGAGGAAGCCTTATAGCACCATAATTGGATGCAACAACGTTTCTGTAAACACGGGCAACATTTACGTTGTTGATTAACTAAATAGCATTTCTGTACATTATATGTGACATGGGGCAAACCTTATGGTAGATTAACCCCCCTCTGGCTTTGACTCTGGTTTAAATGTAGTCATCCACGTCTGTAAATCTCTGCCATTCACCGCCTATCCAGCAGGATGAACTCAGTAGCTCGCTGGCCTCCATGGTAATGTGAGTAATGTGAAAAACTCCCCTGTTGTGTTTACTCACACGCGAATGCAAATGAAGTAAAAGAGATGAGAAGAGAATTACAAAGAACGGATGACGCAGACCTGTTCTGTTCATCATTATAAGCCATTTTATTATGTAATTACACTAATTCGACACACCTTTTGTCCCGGGTGAGTGTAGCATTCTGGTGAGGGGCGGGAAATATCGGCTGGAGAAACAGGGTGGTGCACCCAGCTTCACCTACCATTCATATGGAACGTGCTGATCAAGGGGCAATTTGTCTATTTCTATTTCAGCCACAAGCCATCTCAACTCACACACACATACACACACACAGACATATTCACAGACACATACACACACACACACACACAGAGTGACCATCAAATAGAAGTCATACCATGTGATCTCACAACCAATGAGCTTGTGTTTGCTCTGCTTGTGCGTATTTGTGTTGGGAGTGAAGAGGATTAATGTAAGCCATAATTGTATATGATTATAATTGGCCAACGTCACACAATTGATTAGTCATCAGATATAAATAAATGAGGAGATTTGTATGCGTGTCTGAGAAGAGGAAAGAGCTACAGTATGAATGATAAAAATAACATATATTGTAAAGAGAGAAAGAGAAAGTAGGCATAATTCAGATAGAAGTGTCTTTATATCTAACGACCAGTTTTTAACATAGTGTATATTATCGAGAAGGATGTCAGCGAAAAAGGTTAAGCGTACATATTGTTAGGTGTTTAATATCCATATAGAAATATGTATGAGGTCATCCACAGGATACGGATATCATTGTTGTTGAACATATCCAGTACATATCTTTACATTATAATGAAAGTGCTGAAATAGTGGGGACAATTTTGAAATAGAAAATGCATATCAGCTATGCTTTCACGACCTGGATTTACAATCAACCAGCAATCGTCATGACAACAACATACACGTGTTAATTTTTAAATGCTCTCAGACACACGACAGGTCTCTATCCTGACTGGTCCGACCCTCATTAGGGAACATGCCTGAGCATGTCGCCCTTGGCGAATGGCGATTGGCCTACATGACAGGTTGCCACTCCATGACGAGGCCTGGGGCACAAGGAGCAGCCCACATGAGTGATCACATAAACGTGACTGTCACGTTCTATATTCACGAGGTTCAACGTGATAATACCGCCTAAGTGGCTAACCTGGCATTGCTGTGAAACCTGTTCAAGTGTTACATATGCGTTATTATCGAGTGTGATTCCACGTACACAGAAAATAACATAAATGTCGTGACACAACAGACGGAACAGGTTCCAAGCCAGGACACAGAAAAAATGCAGTACACCGTCAATCTCACCATGCAAAAGGGGTTGTTTTCATATATTTAATGTAATGTAGGTCCAGAATTTACAAAGGACATAAGAAGAAAAGAATACAATTCGATGTACAAGCATTTAAAAACGACATCAAATTTATGCACATTCCTTGTTTAAAAGGAAACATTAAACTTTACAGTTACATGAGATACGTTTCTGTATTGGGTTTGCACAATCAGTAAACTAGTAACTGCCCAAATAATATAAAAATTACATCAAAATCTCACTAAGAAAGGGAACTTTCATTTCCTGGCCTTCAAAAATGAAAACCTGTGTATTACTTGATCGAAATCAATGTCTATCGCCAAATCACTTTCAACTGATAATATCGCACGATTGGAAAGCCTTGCTTGTCCCATTGAAGTTCGCAAATAGTTCTTTATAAGTTTGAGCTTTAAAAAAAAAACTCCTCTCACATGAAGCCACAGACACACAGATCATCGGAAATAATTGTAGCCTTAGTGACAGGATTGAGAGAGATTCTAGGAAATCCCATTCAGCTATGAATTTCAAAACGTCCTGTATTACCATCTCCAGTCAGCTCAGTATACAGTACACACAACACGAAGTAGACACAAGACATCTTAAACACCCTGCACCTGGAACACATCATAGCCTCAGGATTTGTGGCTCACTTGCCAGCTCTACTTCACCAGTCAGGGTCAGCCAGTGTCTATTTGTCTGTTAGATAAGTCGCCATTGAAGACAAAAAATAGACACAAGACTGTTTAAACACTTTCCACATTCTACATATTATGGCATATGTTGTATAAAAACCTTTTAGTAATGTTCTGATATAACTTCCAGTTTGATCTTGGCTAACCTGAGAAAGGCTACCGACGTACAGCCAGCTAAATCTCCAGTTCCCACCAGTTTTAATCACTGCCGGTGATTAAAAAAAGAGTAAAATAAGGTGAACTAAAGCCAGACCCCTGTGCAACACTGAAAGTTATTTTAGTTATGTTATTTCAAGTGGCCGGTAAAATATGAATTACGACGGGGTGCAGAGATTTGTAGATTAGCTTGTTGTCGCGTAATCCCATGTATTGTTCTTCACAATCATCTGATCCTGTTACGAACAACATGATTAGTTAACGAGATGATACACAAGTTCTGGATGATTGGAGAGACGTTAGGTAGTTGAAAGGATTGCCTGATGAAGTGGCTCACTTTAAACTAAGCTGCAGAAAAATGGGAAATTGAAAATATGAAGAAAAAAAACGTTGACAATATCTAAAATCCAGCTCCTTGTTCTCCAGAGACTGTTCTACCATGAAGCCCCCAATGTCCGAAAATAATCCACAGATGGGTAGACCACAAAATTAACTGCAAATATATACTGAAATTGTTTTATCACAACCGTTTTGCAACACATTGTGCCACGATAAGATCAAGATCAGGTCCCGATCTGCAGGTCATTGGGAAATATTAATTTGCATTGTCCAGCTGCTTCTGGGGGAAACTGGTCTCGAACAGCAGAAACAGCTCAGGGTCAGTAAGTTCAAAAGACACTAAGTGCCGGGTTTTCTCAAAGCGAGCCTTTGACTGCACTATCATTATTTCACAGCACCGTGCGGCTACTGACACATTTTCAGAACGCCACATTCTGCACGACGTTGCTGCAGCTACAGCTGGGTTTGGATGTGGCTGGGTGTCATCTGTGGTAAACTTGAGTTCCTTCAGTTCAGCTACGAAGCAGGAACAATTCTCCATGGCCTGTCTAGTTTTATGAGGGTCCATGGTTTGTTTTTGAAGATGGCCGTATAAAACGTCAAAATGCATGAGCGCGGGATGGTAAAAAGGCAACAAGAAAATAAAGTTCACATCCCCTGAAGACTAATCATACCGGATTTTTTCAAAACACGACTTGATTTTCAAACACTGTGCTGACGGTGTGGCTTTTGAAGTTCCACCCTGTTTGTCCTGACGATGGAATCCCGCTGCCACACACTTCAGTCAGGACTGCAGTTCTCCTAAGCGGAAAAATGGTGCAGAAGCTAAGAGGTCGGCAAAAACATATTCTGACGGGATTAAGAGATGAGCAGGCCTGTTGCCTTATAAGGTGTATCTCAATCAATCAAATGTATTTTTAAAGCCCTTTTTACAATGAAGTTGTCACAAAGTGCTTTTACAAACACCCAGACTGAACCCGACAGAGCACGCATCAACAAGTTGATACACAACGGGCCAGGAAAAACTCCATGATGGGTCAAATTTAGAAAGAAACCTAGAGAGGAACCAGGCTCTGAGGGGTGGCCAGTCTTCTTCCGGCTGTGCTGGGTGAACTTATAATAGTTTATAGGTATTAAATGTATTTTTTAAATGCAGAGAGTCTTATAAAAGAGTTCAGGTCAAATAAATGATTAGTCAGAAAGGGACAACTGGGAGGGTTGAGGGTTTGGCAGATTGGAAGCCAAAACTGTCAGGTAGCATCAGCTGCTCAGCTTGCAACACAACTTAGAAGGCCGATCGGTCCCATGATGTGGTCAAAATGCATGTGTCCTTAATGGAAACAAGTCACAGGAAAATGTTAGACATCCTAGTTCCCTACGATCTCAGCAAAATAGTATTGCAGCATAAATCTTGAAAATGTTACAGATGGATCCAGTGAAACTGTGGCCCTGAACAGGATAAACCTTAGAGGGCCCAACAAGCCGGAAACCATCCAGCTACTACCAAGCATCAACCAAGGGACACCACTCGGGCCAGGTTTAGTTTGACTTATTCAAATGAACGTGAACAGCAATATAGCGAGCCAGTGACTCCACTCCCAGAGTAGCAATTGGAGAGAGGACATCCCAGGGGAGATGAGAAGCCGCCCAGCAAAGGCAGCAGGGGGCAAATTAATTCCAAGCCTTCCGTTCACCTTCGTACCCTGGGCCAGACTACACTTAACCATAGATTGTGCTGAAGATGCGTATAGCAGTGCACAAAGTGCGCATGAGGGCACGGCCTTATCCCAATGTCAGCCCTGAATCCTAATAGACTAAATTGACGTCACATGGTTAGTGATTAAGTGTACAAGCTGCAAGGGCACAACAAGCTGTAAATATGAATGGAACTGCACTTTATCACGTTACCTTGTCGACGCTGAAATATGTTGCATGCTTTTTTTCAAAGGGCTAAAAATGACTGCCAGAGAGCCCTCGCGCACTTACCGGAGGGACAGCCCTAAGCACTCACAGGCTTAGCGAGAACACCCTTTAAGGTCAGTGAGTCTGTGAGGGTGGACTTTAGGATTGGGCCTATGTTTCTTTTGTCCTGACCTGCACGCCTCATTACAGCTGCCCCATTGAAAGTTCGTGCGAACATTTTCTTTCCAAATCTATATGGCTGGAGCTTCTCCCTCATGGGTTTTTCGAGTCCCACTGCAGTTCTGTCCACTAACAGGGAGAAACAGAGAAATCTCTCCACAACAGAACCTTCAACGATGAACCGGGGCACAATTAGCCACTGGCTTACACGTGCCACGTTGGTTGTCTCGTCTGCTTGCACAGCCACACAAATGGTGCTTCCTCAGTCCCGCTGGACTGAAGTCGGAGATTTGTCAGATCCTCGCAGAGCTAGCTTGTGTGCCCCACAAGCTGGAGGGTAAATGTATTTGTTATCGACACAGCAACAAATATTTCATCCACGTTGTTCATAACTGGACTTTTCTAAGTAAAGTCTGTTGCTGGGGCAATATGATGGCAGTGGTATGAGAAATTACAGCTTTAGCTGATCAGCTTGACAGAGACCTCATCTCGCCAACAGAGGCTCGTGACTGAGCTGTTAGCTGATATTAATGCAAAAACATTCTGCCTTTTTTAACAATCGATGAGAAGTCTGACGGTTTGCATTTTCATTTGAATGTTATCCCTCAAAGAGTATGGTGACTTGAAACAGAAAATGCAATTTTGAAACAGCATTTTCTTTTGAATTAAGTCCACTAGAAAGCGAGGCATTCTTTTAAAATGTAAATGCTATTCGGTATTGCATTTTCTCTGAATTTAGTCCACTTTATGGTCCATTTAACAATATCCATATCACCGCCTTAGAATCAGTATCATTCTAGCAAATGCTAATGTGGACAGAGAAAAATAGTGTACGTGTGGGCGTGTGTGTGCGTGTGCGCGCGTGCGCGCGTGTGTGTGTCTGTGTGTGAGAGTGATTATAAGACAAATACAGACAGAGTTTTTTCCATCAGGCGATACTTGTGGTTACTTCTCCATAGTGTTGTTGTAGAGCACTTGCTATAACAAGGTGTTGTTATTATGTGTGCTTGACTATGGTCAAGGACACATATTGTAATTGTAACTTGTTGTCTCTAATGTGATACTGCATTTGCTGCAGCGGAAAAAATTGATGAAATTCATCTGATTGTATAACAGCCTAGACTGTTTAAGCCCACCCACCCAGTATCACCACCAGCCGTCACTTAGTAACAGCAACATTTATTTATTCATTATCTATCGACACAAGGTTACCCTGCAAGCAACAGTATCTTTTTTTACTTTTGTGATCTTTATAAAGCGACAGCCAATTATGATGACAACCATTTAGGTACCAGGAAGCATAAAAGAAGGAGACTGCTGGCTGATGACATATATTACACTTTACCGGTAGGATATATTACACTTTACCGGCAGGCCTTTGATGTCAGATTGTGGAGCGATTCACCAACAATAAACGGTTTATTGTGCTACTGAAGTTGACTAGCTAGCCACAATAAAAGGCACTTACCAGCACTTAAACTCCAATTGCAGATGAGTCCGCCTGCGTCCATATAAAAACTGAGGAATTTGGGATGCCTGTCGTGTGCAACATTTGCTCACAAATCCAACAGCATCTGGTCCAAACAAATCCCATATTCCACTAGGCCATGGAGTTACTAAACCTAAGAATCACGTCACGTATTCTTATTACACCTTCTGTCCTAATCACGCAATCTCGTTCAGCTACAGGTTGGACAAGTCACTTGACGTATTGATTAACTGATTTGAAGCTATATTGATACAGTACATGTTAGATGGGCCAATAAAAAGGCCTTTCTGGTATAACGAACGATATTTTTTATATAATGGATTTCTGCCGCTGGCTTAAAACAAGACATGTCATATATAGTGACATAGGCCCTGACATAGACCCCCTGTGAAGGTGTCACAGGTTGTGGCCCCCCCACGCCCCCCTGGTGACGCCACTGGTCAACACTCCAGATTCTTGGAATCTCCCGTCAGGGCACAGCTTATTAAAGCGCCAATAAATCTCATTCACAAAACTCATTAAAATGTATTTCCTGAATGCACTCATGCAATGTTCCCTGGCCTTGGTCTCACCTAAAAAAGGCATATTGAAACAAGCTCACGTTCACATCACCTCATGACAATGGAAGACGATGAGAGCAATACATTCAATAGACACATATGCAGAGGAAGACAGAAGAGTGCGAGACAGACCGACATCTAGGGTTAGGCATATTGAACAAAGTACACGCTAATACTAGAGAACGACGAAAGAAAAAGACGAGACAGAGAAGAGAGACTGACCGACAAGCGGGTGGCTGGACAGGGAGCCTAGAGACAGAGGAGTCACCACTGTATACTTAGCAGAGTTCGCGTTTTTATAATTGCCATTACAGAGGCTAGTTGTGGTCTGGGGTTTCTGCTTGTCTTTTTTTCTATCCAAAAAACGAGGTGGAAAAAAGCACAAGTAGGCTAAATATGACCCTCACCGTGCCCGCGACTGGTTAAAAATAGACTGGTATCATTATCATTAATGGAGGATGAATTTGTCCTTTGATTTAGATCTGAGTCAGAAAGAAATAAGCCTTTTAGTTTGACTTTTTGTTCGGTCTTGCCGAGGCATGATGTCTGTTTACAGCTCTTAATCATCTGCCTCTTTCGTGGATCTAAATTCTTTGTGTTTTCAATCTTTTTTCACAAACCCATAGCTGCGTCTGCATTCCTGTTAATATTGGAGTGAAAGGAAAGCCCGTACAGTAACAGTCAAAAGTTCGGCCACATTCAACTGAACCGGCCCTGGACGTGCAGTGTATCTGAAACGTATTTTGCTTTCTTGTACAAATACATTACTGACATGTCCGTCATTTGACCCAACCCCTGCAAAACCTGCTGGTGAATTAATTTCCTCAGGGATGTGATGAAAGGGAAATATGATAGCCTCATGAGAGTCTCTGTATTTCGTATTTCTGCTTCCCAATGTAAACAGTTTCATCTGTGTAAACCATAGACTGTATAAAGATATGGACGTAGTATCCGTGACGTCACCCGTAGGTTTCTGAAGACCGTTTTTGAAGCCTAAAGTGGGCGTAGCCGACCGTCGCCATCTTGGCAGCGCGTCACTCCCGGATAAACGAAAATAGTCAAAGAGGCTGTACGTAGATGGAGCTGAGGAGCCTGGATGCTGTTTACTGAGTAATTATAGGCTAATTTCTTACACATATCTTTGAGGACATGTAAAAAAATACTTCCAAATATAGTCAGTGTTAATAAATGTTACGCTATTTATGAAAATGCAGGCATCCGGGAATGCGGGAATCCGCTGGACACACCCTTAATTATGCAGAACTTTAAATATTAATCAACTAAACGGATGAGTTATAAAAAAATTCACCCCCCTCACAGTTGTTATGAAGGGCAAAATTAGCTGTATAGACCAAAGCCAAAAGAGAACCAGACTGTAAACATGTTTTTTTCTGCTGTAAAGTTGATCATTTTAACATGGGGGAGATACAGATTTGACTCACTTCTGGAGCCAGCCTCAAGCGGCCAGTCAATGAATTGCAGTTTAACTCACTTCCTTATTGGTTTCAGGAGAGAGACCGGAAGGTTGCCACTTGGTGTAAACCCAAGCGCCACGTCAGTTACTATGACAACTAGACTGAAAGTCTTCAAATTCGGGGATTATCCTAAACCGAACCAGAGACGGACATAGATAATCGAGGTGCCACTATGGCGAGAGAGAGAGGCAGGCATGTGTAACGGACACTGTAACAATCACAGAGTGTGTCGTCAGTCTAGGGAGAACTTGTCAAGTCCAAAGGTGAGGAGTTGCTCTCGCTTGGCAGTCTGCATGCTCACTCGGTGGAGGAGAGCCGGTCTTATCAGGTGTGCTCTCACGCACTGCTACAACTGGAAGTATCAGCGGGGAAGGAACAGCGTGGAGCTAGCCTTTTTATAACTCCCATGCATTCTAACGCCCCCTCTGTTGTAGCATGTCTCACTCACTGGATAAGGTCATCACTATAAATTTAAAATTAAATCAATTGGCCCACACATCACAGACAGAGCGAAAACCAAGGCATCATGTTAAAGCCACTTCCCGAGGACCTCAGAGAATTGAGTCGAGGCATAGATCGAGTCTTTTGATATTAAAACATTTCTCGATATTCTTTTTGCTAGGTTTCTATGGTGGAAATCTCACAATTGGCTCCTTTAAATAAAGCGACTCACAAAGACAGGCCATCCAGTTTAACAGCTGCGTTGATCACATAGCTGGTATTATTTGTTTTTGAAGAACTGAGGTGTGATGTCAAGCATAAAGGTCTTTTGCAATCTGTTACAGTCATTGGGTCATTCACTTACTTTTTTTCATTTTAGCAAAGACAGGATTTGGAGGAGTCTACTTCGGCTTGACTCACAGTCTGAGTTTGGCCTTTATTGTTTTTTAGAGGTGTGTCTGTGTGTGTCTCTGTGTGTCTGTGTGTCTGTCTGTGTGTGTGTGTGTGTGTGTGTGTGTGTGTGTGTGTGTGTGTGTGTGTGTGTGTGTGTGTGTGTGTGTGTGTGTGTGTGTGTGCGTGTGTGCGCGTGTGCGCGTGTGCGCGTGTGTGCGTGTGTGCGTGTGTGTGTGTGTGTGTGTGTGTGTGTGTGTGTGTGTGTGTTTGTGTGTGTGTGTGTGTGTGTGTGTGTGTGTGTGTGTGTGTGTGTGTGTGCGTGTGTGTGCGCGTGTGTGCGTGTGTGTGTGTGTGTGTACGCATGCCACACAGCTCATAATGACACAAAACAAACATTGTGCCAAAAATGATTGCTATGCTGCTATGTCATTATTACTATATGATAATTATTTCAACACTAAACAAAGCACACCGGCCTAGCCTGAAATAGTCTCTAGCTTCTTACTAGGTAGGTACTGAGGGAGCTTATTAGAATTGTTTGCGTACCTCAGCTCAAATTATTTCAGCAGAGGTTAACCCTATGTTTGCATTTCTGGACTAATATGATGGCTGTGAAAACAAACATTTCCATTGGGCAACTTCTGTGAGTTTATGTCCCACCAACCGAAAGGAACAAAGAAATGCATGTCTCGTTTTCACCTCAAAATTGTAAACAGGAAAGAAACTCCCACACTAAAGCCAGAAAGTGTTTTTTTAAGTGCTGGTGTTTTGTTTTAGTCAGTGCTTAATTTTAGCCTCACCATTTGAAATTACAACGTTTGCTAGCATAACTATAGCAATATTAGCAGGAACATTTGACACTAGAATCCCAGTTACAGTAATCTACAGTCTAACAAGATGATATTAGACATCATAACACACGAGATAAGCTTTTGAAATCTGTTGGTGGGTGCAATGAGTTAGCTAGGGCACTTCCTCTGCAAATTATCATACTGCATTTGAGTAGGCTGGAAAAACCCTTTTCTGCCCTGCAAAAATGTCTCATGTCTTTCATTTTCTCAGGTTGCAAATATTGTGTAGATATATAACTGAAATTCAGAACTGTATTATCAGTCTCATTTTCAATTGTACTGTATGACTGTGTACACGTTTGGCCATATTACAGCATAGATAATTCCGTACTAATCCTGGACTGTAGTAAATACCCAAACTGTCTGTCTCCAACACATCTAGTCCTTATATTTGTTATAAGAACTGCACAATGTATGAACATAGACCACATGGATGAACGTAGATGAATATTAAAAATGCATTTGGAACGTTTTGTCTAGTCACAATCACAGTGTCAGTCTCAGTGTCAATCACAGTGTCAGTGTCAATGTCAATCACAGTGTCAGTTTCATTGTGTCAATCTCAGTGTAAATCTCAGTTTCCGTCTCAGTGTCAATCACAGTGTCAGTGTCAAACACAGTTTCAGTGTCATTGTGTCAATCTCAGTGTCATTGTCAGGGTCAATCTTAGGGTCAAGGTTGAAAAAACCCGATAAATGCAGCTCTTTCAGATGTTTTCCTTTGAGCATCCTAATGATGACTGCCATGAGTAAGGGAGCTAGCACAATGACGAGAAAAAGAAGGGTGTCTCAGTGAACATCTAGAATCATGTTTAATTAAAATAAAGAATATTTAAACAGTAATTACCAGGCACATAAGATTACCACCCATATCAGATTACCACTGATTTAATGACTAGCTCAGCGAGAGAGGCTTGACAAAATACACTTTTATTTGATCTATGTAATACAGGGCACTACTGTAAATGAGACCTTGGTTTTAGCTGGATTTCCCACTACAAAAAAGAAAAGACATATTTGACTGCCTCAATGTAAAATGTCTGTCTGTCTCTTATCACGCCCCCTCAGGGTGCATGTGACAGAGGCATAGGCCAAGGAAAGACACAGAGAAAAAAGTTAAAAGCAATGGCAACTGTAAAGGTTTAGTGGTGGAGAAGCAATAATCTGGGGGCTGTTTTTACGTATTTCTGATGGGTCCCGTCCTGTATGTCTGTGTGTCAACTTTAAACCCTCTCACACAGAAGGCATAACACATGCATCGGTTTGCATCTTCCACATGAGACGAGAAACAAGACCAAAATGAGAACCCAGCCTTGTTTGTGTGTGCTAAGCGGAAACATCTACAGCACATCTAAAACAACAACGCAGTCTCATCCCAACCACAAGACAAAAATAGCAGTGTACAGTGTATACAGAGAAATATGAAAAGAGGAATGTGTCTTAGAATAAAACCAATGCATTACTTTGTTAGCTTCAGCTGTTGATAGCTCACACTATTAATAGCTGTTCTTTCATTTCCAGTTTGTTTCTTTGGCGTGCTCCATCCGTCTGTTGTTTTATTTAACAGTTTCTGTCCCTGTTTGATTTTATTTTCTGAAGACGCACAGTATGAATGGCACATGTTTTGTTCATTACTGTTGGCACATTTTTTCCATGTCTCTAAATAAATTAGAGAACAGTCTAGGAAGGTACATGGTACAAATATAGTTATTCTGAGGTGTGTTTACTTTCACGCCACTAGCATAACTGCATCTGAAATAACTTATAAACCTGTTGTTGCCACAGGCAAGACAATAAGCCAGTACTGCAAGCCCTACAGAGGTGCTGCAATGCTTAAACGGCACCATCATCTAAAATATAGAAACCAAAATTGGCCTAATAGTTGAAAACGGATATATATAAATAAATAGGTTAGAAGCTAAAGGGATAGGTGAGGATTTTGGCAATCAAACACTACTGCCTCAGGATCTTATCCAGAATACCAAAAGTCATTTAGAAAGTTGTCCAGTTATAACCTAGCAACCATTCGTTGTCAAAATGCTGAGGGCGTCAAAAAAGGGCATCAATTACAAGGGCATCAGGAAGATTTCTAATCATGTCCCAAATGAACTTGTACACTATTGTTTAATCTCACACAAAGCAAAAATATTAGAGTCTCTTGGAGAGTGTCAATGTAAGCAAATTTCAACAAGTTACGGCCTATTTGGAAATGTAGAACTTGGTGAACCAAATTGGTTAAAATACTTCTCAACTCAGTGGGCTGTCAGGATTCATGTCTGTAGTTTACAATGCACACTTAATCTAAAGGTTAGCCAAGTACCAATGTTGTAAGAAGAAACAAATGTTCACATGGGAGCAGAGGCATATCAGTAGTGTCATACATGTGTCAAAAGTTCATTTAATTACTGTATTTTTTTAAACAATGTCTCTCACATATGTGAAAGACATTTTAAAACAAACGGCCAAATTATTTAGTTATATATAATCAGCCAAATATTGACATGCTCCAATTCTTCGTAAGGTCAAGAAAAACTGCACTTTTTGATAAACCTACATACAGTAGGTCCTAAAACTCAAAATGAAATTGATAAATGATCTATGGTATGACCATCTTAAAACAACTCCACATGTTAGCTTAGTAGGAATCAGCAAATTAAGGGCTTAGACCTTAGGGCGTGTATTTAAGGTTCCTCCAGAGTTCTGTTTGATTTGGAGGTTCTGGCACCAAGCCCAGGGGAATCATTTCTCTTTTCTTCTGGGTAATGAATGCAGTTCAACTTAGACCTGGATGCCAGGACATTCCACACGTTGGTAGTACTTTTTTGTTTCTCAGGCAGCCAAACCAACTCCCTGCTCGCCTTACTACACTGTGTAAAGAGGAGAAAAAGACGGAGGTTTTAGTTATCTTTTCCTCTCTTTTCAGCCTCGTCCCTATCCCAATGCAGACCTCGGCCAAAACCACCACCCTTGTTTGCACAGGGAACCCTGGACTGAAGACATATTAATGGGATGATGAAGATGATATGAGCACACAACCTCAAGCAAATTATGCCCCATTACGAGGCCAGCGTGCAAACAAGATATTTATACAGAAAAATGCCCGTATCAGTGTCTACGTAATAATGAGATGCAATTCATGTGTGGTTCTGTATTTGCAGAGCACAGTTGTTACGCTGAACCCAGAATATGAGTGAAGCCTGTGTGAATGAGTGGTTAAGGACCAGCGAACGGCAGAGAATGAGAAAGGTAAGGGCACAAGGGCTGGAGTTGTGCTCACATAGCATCCAGGAATAGGGAACCATTTGGGACACTGAGGTAAGGACACAAGGGCTGGAGTTGTGCTCACATAGCATCCAGGAATAGGAAACCATTTGGGACACTGAGGTAAGGGCACAAGGGCTGGAGTTGTGCTCACATAGCATCCAGGAATAGGAAACCATTTGGGACACTGAGGTAAGGACACAAGGGCTGGAGTTGTGCTCACATAGCATCCAGAAATAGGGAACCATTTGGGACACTGAGGTAAGGACACAAGGGCTGGAGTTGTGCTCACATAGCATCCAGAAATAGGGAACCATTTGGGACACTGAGGTAAGGACACAAGGGCTGGAGTTGTGCTCACATAGCATCCAGAAATATTTGGGACACTGCTCACAGGTCAGGTTTATCACCCAGCATACGTCACACTGCATACCGCGACGTAGAAGTACAGTTAATAATTCAACAAAAAGAGACGTAGCACATGTAGTATTGTTCTGGGTTTACAGAAGTACAATGTGCACCAATGTCCTGCAAGATTTCAAATGGAGAGAATTACAGTGTTTTCAGAACTGAGTAGAAATGCGTTAAAATGTGGTTCCAAAAGATTCAAGCAAGAGAGTCAAGTTTAAAATTGGCATTTGGAGACAGTCATATTAGACGTTTTACAAGGTTTAAGGGAAAAGTGCATCTATTATGTCCAGAGATTTTAACGTTGGCCCTGGCTGTAAGTAACGCTCTGTACGGTGTAGGGCAATCGTTGCCAAACCTTCTATCGAGGGAGAACATCATGGGCCATTAAAGCTAATTTCCTGCAATTCTTCACATGAAGCAATGTCTTATGTGTGTATAAATGACAAGGGTGACGATGGTGCCCAATTTGAAATCAGACCGTAACAACTTTTAACAGTAAATGTACTGCCCAGATAGTTCCCTATAGACTACATACATATGGGTTTGAGTCGAGAAACCACTGAGGAAAATGGTGTGATTTTGCCTAGCCCTTCGGTCCGAACATGTGCTTGTTTTTGTAAGGGAATAGATTGTCACAATAATTGTCACAAAATACGATTGTTTTCTCTAGCCACTACTGAAATATTTTGGGCTTACTGTTGCTTAATCAAAACAGTTTATACTTACAGAATGTTTATATTTCATGGTTTATTACTCTATGAAACCAAATTCTATTTTGTCCAACCTACTTGATGTGTTGTTTTTTGCTTTAAGACAGTGTTGCTACATTTCTGTCTTGTGGTTTTGATGAAACAGACTATGCTAGCATAATTTTTAGATGTGCTGTAGCTGTTTCCTCTCATGTAATTGGTAAGCCTCTTTGATTTTGAAGAATACAACTTCACCTCATGTGCCTTTCATGAATTCATTCAATGGCATCTACAAGCAAAGCCTGTTTAATCCACAATAATCTAGCGGCCCCGTTTTACATAGTCAGGAACAAGTCTATCACCTCTGTCTGACAGTCTGAAGGCAACGCTTTTCACAGCTATTGTTTGTGGTCAGTGACTTCTTTTGCTCTGCAGCATCTGTTTGTGATGGTATGTATTTAAAATAATTACCACACCTGACACTCTCACATACACACACGTGTATCCACAGGGAAAGGTGGATGCAGTCCCGTAACAGACCATTAACCCTTTGTGATGGGGTGCAGTCCCTAATATAACAAAACATTAACCCTTTGTGATGGGGTGAAGTCCCTAATGTAACAAACCATTAACCCTTTGTGATGGGGTGAAGTCCCAAATGTAACAAACCATTAACCCTTTGTGATGGGGTGCAGTCTCTAATGTAACAGACCATTAACCCTTTGTGATGGGGTGAAGTCCCTAATGTAACAAACCATTAACCCTTTGTGATGGGGTGCAGTCTCTAATGTAACAGACCATTAACCCTTTGTGATGGGGTGAAGTCCCTAATGTAACAGACCATTAACCCTTTGTGAAGGGGTGCAGTACCTAATGTAACAGACCATATATATAATGTAAGGGGTTAACTAATTATCTACGTTTAAAAAACAAAATTTTGACACAAACTTTATACAGCACAATACCATGACTAATGCTACACATGACGTGTAGCACAATTGACTGCTAACGAAGAAGGCTCTGTCTTAATCAATAAAACCATAGTCAAATTGTTCGCTCCGTTCGTTGAAGGCACACAGCAATTGTGTATCGCTGTCCTACTTCTCTGCTGTTATTTTCCAGCTGCTGGTGAACTGATGTATGAGCCAAACAGACATGCCCTCCAGATACAAGCAGGAGACCAGGTCACCTCCAGAGTTCACTGGTGCCTAGTCAATCCAAGTTGTTGTTTTCTACTCCCTGTTTCTTCCTCCCTTCCTCCAGAGCACAAGTTTATGTCCTCAACCCCTTGGGGCAAGATGAAAGAAACCAAGAACCATGTGATCCACAAGAGGGTGAGACAGGAAGGGAGAAAGACGAACGGAGTGAAGAAAGGGTGGAGGGGAGGAGGTGAGGACCCTGAGGGGGCGACCCCTGGAGCATCCGCACACTCACTCTGCTCGGAGCGAATAAAGATAAAAACACATACTCCGTTCGGCGTGAGTTCACACAGCGAGACACCGTGTGTCAAGGAGCCAAGATGTGTAAAAAGCACACGTCAGCGCAGACCCTTGCTTATATCGAGCTCCGTAGTTGGACCTGTCCCGCCCGAATCTGAGCTCTGGGAATCTCAGCCAGAGCCTGACGTTCCCTCCCACTCGCTCGCGAATCAATCCGGGTTCAAATGCTATTCGAAATACCGTCGAGATGTTCCTGCGCTCGGCCGTGCTCGTCTGTTCGACGGATCAAATAGAACGATCCCAAAAGTGCAAACCATATCCACCTGTTGCTCCCAGGCCAGGCTAGAGTAAAATGCTGAAAGTATATCAGGATTTGCAGTAGTATCTGAATCCATGGCTTACTCTGTGATACAGGTTCATAGTGGGTCTGGGTGCCAGTGCCAGAGCACATGACTGTTAGCCAGGAAGAGAGGTGGAAAATAAAAAGAAGGTAACTCGCCGTCGTAAAAAAGCGTTTGTATTATGAACAACACGAAACAGATGGGGAGGTGCATTTACAATATAAAATAAGAGCATTAATAAACCAGTCTTGTTTCTTTTCGTTCCCGCCGGAGATGCCAGCGAATGAGCTCATGTGTTCTGGGCCTCTGGTAATCGTCTATTAATAGTGCCAGCTTCAACATTTCACATTTTTACTATCCTTTTCTCTTCTTATTATCTGTTGTAGAAATTAGGCCTTGGCTAAATCGCACACCACGGGAATGTGGTTAGTGTTGGCCTACAATACGTCTGGAATGGCCTCAGGCAACTCGTAGACACACACACACCTCTTTGGGCTGGGGCTGATTCAAATCTAAACCCCTACACCTCTTATTCCTAGGTAAAGTAAATGGGGTCAATGGGGCAATTACGGGGCGGTACACGCAAACCCAGTTGTATCACTATAGGGTTCAGAGGGAGGGGAATCATTCCCTTTACACACACACACACACACACATATAGCAGCCAACTGACCCAGGCATGAGCTCATATCTGGCAGACCTTCTCATCTAGTGTTTTACCTTGGGGTGAGAAGGTCACATCCTTCCCTTTCTGCCAGTTGAGTTGGGTCAAATACAGACACACACACACACACACACAATCTAGAAAGGTTGGCCGCTGCCCTGTAGTCATTTTTTCCAGAATAACCCCAAATATGTATTGTTATCGAATCCTGAGTGCCCTTCAGTTTGATCAGATATGAACTAAAGTCTGAGGTGAAGCAATTATTTGCTAGTTTGGATGTGGACACTGAGCAAACCTGATGTGCTCGGCTTTGCACAAATCTCCCTCGATTATTTGAAATGCAGATTCACTTCACCGATGAATTTGTCCTAGTTAAACTTTTTTTCACTAGAGCTAAACCAAAAGGTAACTTCCAGAGAAGAGGCATGCGTGCACAAAACTGACTGAGCCTTGTAAAGAAAAAGGATATGCATCTATATATCAAATATTGTTCATCAACTAAAATGGGTATTTGTTAATGACAAAACAAGTCGACTATGTCTCGTTAACAGTAGGGCAGCAACACCACAGAAGTCTTTTGGCCGTGCGGTTGTGGTTATTCGAGTATGATTATGATTCATATGAACTGGAGTGCCGTCACTTACAGGAAAACACTAGCAGCTCCAGTAGCTACCGTTATCTATAATCCCTGTAGATTATGGGTTCATTGGTCATTTGTGCATGAACCAAAAAAAAATTTAACTCAAGAGATACAATTAATTGAGGTAAGTTTTGAATCACAACATAATGACTCAGTTCTGGTTGTTGCTGGACTTCTGTTTTTGCCACATGGGCTCCTTTTATAGAAAAGTGGGACTGTGTTACTGCTTTCATTCCAGGAACCACATTTTAAATTATGTATTTAAGAAGCTTGTGTGCTTTACTTGAACAATTAAGTAATTTTCACTCTCTTGTTGATTTGTCTGATCCAGCATAGTCGCAGAGAGAATAAACAGAGTGAGTGATACCAAGAATACGGTTTCATTCTACAGAGTGGCATTCTACACATTATGAGCTGTTCACTAAGAGGCATGTTTTTGCATGAAATAAAGTCATTCAATTCAGTTGATCCGCAAGCATGTGAATATCCTCCAACACTGTGGCTTAGTAGAATTAAATCACAAAGCAACACCGATAACAACTCAGGGATGTGGTTGTCTTTACACTGAAAGCTGAGTAGAACCTAATCTATCGCATACCATGTTGTACACAACCATTACTACTCAGACAGGCGATTGCGTTTCCACTGGGTAAACATTTGACAGTACAAATATTTGATCCTACATCTACCAATGTAAAAATAGAAAACCGTACTATAAGCTATACTACATTATTCCTCTACGTCTGTCCGACCTACAGTTCATTTCCCTCCCCTCTAAGCACATATGATTGTTACTTTTTCAAATTGAGGTATTTCTTTTACTGCAAATGCGCTTCTATTCTTTTTACACACTCCAGTTGCATAAACAAGAAACCCCTTGCCAGCAGCCAATGAGGGCACTTGGGGGCGTGTCCTCCATGAAAAGAACACGCTGTCCTGACCCGAGGTGACTCCGTTCAAACCTGGTTGCAGTAAAAGCCCAACCAAACCCATGTCATTAGTGGTGTGCTTTGCTTAACGCGGCCCTGATTGGAGAGAGCAAATGTCAATAACGTGCCTTTTTTCGTCCGTGCACGACAGGCAGAAACAGTGTTATTGTCAATTCAAATCTGTCGACGAAAACAGTTTCAGGAGGGGATACATAATCGCGTGGAATCCACTAATTCATTTTCGAAAAATCTCAAGCTATATCTTTCTTTCAAAAAGTCACAATTCCTGCGTCCTTGAGTATTTTTTACGCATTAAATCGTTAGGAACTAATTAGCACCCCTTAAAATTGTCGAGGTTGGCCAACACCCCATTTAACCTAAATGTTACAATGTATATGTGGGGGGTTACCAAATGTACACATGTATAACTATCTGAATAAATCCATGGGTTAATGTATTCATTTTTTTAATCAAATGATTGCCAGTTTCCGAGACACGACACAGAATATACAGGTATACTTTTTAATTAGGCTCATTTTGGCAACCTTATGTATGCAAAAAGTACTTCTATAGTATTTACAAGAAAATGCAAAGAAAATGCCACTTTGGAGATCCACACTCACAGAAACACAAAGCTGAACATAAATAAGTTAGTATAATTTTCTCAGTGTTTTTACAAGGAAATATACACATGTACACTTCAAAGTTTTACACAGACCATGCAGTGTAACTTTGTCTTTTTTCTCAAAGATGAGAAGTGAAAATCATTTTTTTGCGGTCTATCTGTGACATGTCATGCTCAACATGAATTCAACACACAATTAGAGGCAAATTCACATGTCTATTCACATGTTGGCGTAAGTGTGTAATAGCCCAGTGGTTACAACACATCTGAGAGTGTGGGCTTCTCTGGTCAAACAAAACCAACATTATGAATAAGTTAAAGGAAAATCAATTGATTTGAAGCGGGTATAATATTAAATTGTTTTTTTACCAATAGTTCCACCTTTGCCATGACTAAGCCCCACTCATATATTCACTTTAACATAAAAAATTAACATGTGGCAACTTTATATTCCTTTTCCAATAAGAAACCATGTATAATATATCACACATTTAATTGCATGTAAACTTCATCTAGGTAGGTCATAACGTAAACGTCAATCTGATTGACCGTATGACCTTAGTGTATGACCAGCAGAATTAGGACCAGTTACATACAAACTCAGGAATTACTCTGAAATCATAATAATGCTCTTAGTGATAAGGCGAAACATATCTGACTTGAGAATATTCCCTCAATTGAAATGTAATTGACCACAAAATCCAATGATGAGATTTTCAAAAAACAGGCCTTCACACTATGGAACTACCACTAAATACTGAAAACTCTCAAAAACCCTGACGTAGACATAATATGCATTTTACAGCAACTACTAATTATACCTGAACAAAAGATAACGTATGACCACTTTAACAAAGAAACAACATACATTTTTGAAAACTGCACAGCAATTCTTCAAGTCAAAACTTATGCACATTCAATCAAAATAATATTGTTTTTTATGCTGCTACATTTTAAACATACTGTAGGTAGTAAAAGAGAACTGAGAAAAAATGAAAAATATATACGTTTTTTTGCACACTGCTACATTTTCTGCTTTTGAGGCAATTGGATTAAATTGAGTGCCAAAACTTTAGTGTAAATATTCAGTGCTTGCACAGTCTTCCTCTACCAAGAGAAAGGCCATTTTGGATCCTGTCTTCAATTCCTCCTCTCTTTGTCATGGCCTGAAGTTCAGGATTCATTGCTGTAAAGAAGACAATGACAAATATAAACGTGGAGTAACGATGAGCTCTGTCTACAGATGGGTATACGGGTACACTGAATGGTAAAAACACAAACATGTGTAGTTTCGCAGGACCATGACCTGTGTATTTTTGAATAGAAACAAACAAGGCTAGTGTGCAACGCTGTAACGATGTGCAATAAAACTGCTGCAGAGAGAAACAGAAACAACAGCATGCAGAGCATGTTCTATTAAAAACATCTCTTCCTTGTGCCGTGTCTACTGATGACGTGTTACTGGTGTGTTCTGCACTTGAACCGGACTAGTTTACGTTGATATCAGACCATAGATCTCGTCTGTGTAGGAAGGCGTGTCCAAAAAGTGTGTCATCGACACACTTTAACCCTTTCAGAACTGAGTCTTCCCACTTACAATCCATAATTTGCTTCACCACTATGTTGATGATAAGGTTACTAGATAAAGCCTACTCAGGCAAATTGCAATCAATAACACAGACTATGTTGTCATTCACACACAGTTTTTGTCATTCATTTGGCTACTGAACAAAAATAAATATTTCACGTTTAAAGTGTTGGTATCATGTTTCATTAGCTATAACAAAAGATTACAGAAATGTTCCATATGCATAAAAGGCGTGTTATAGGCAACATCTTCACATTGTTAGAATATTTCTTTTTGATTAGTAGTTCAGTTGGAGACATTGGAATGCTTAATGATGAAGGCTAGGTTTTTACCTTGGTTCTAGTGTTCTGGAATGGTTTTGCAGGGTGTTTGTTGCATCAGATTTGACACGACGTCAACCTCTTCACTGGAACGTAACCTTTTAGTGGGACTATCGGGTTCTTCTAAAATACAATGAGACAAGTCAGTAAACTGGTGTAAATAAACAATGTTGTCTGTTTGAAGGAGTTCGTCATTGAGTGTGTCATAAAGGTTAAGATGATGTTATACCAAATTAGGCTAAATCCAACATTAAAACGCTACTGATCCAGCATTAAGTTTCATTGATTATATTTGCACATTAAAATCCTTTCGTTTAAGCTCATTTGCCTTCTTTGGTTTGTTAGATTCGGAACTTGTGGAGTGGGACTGGGTCCTTATAAAACACCCTCTCAATAACAAACTTGACACTTATATAACCATGCTGTTCAGGAGTCCACCGCATAAGCATTATTACACATTACTATGTAGTACCAAAACAAGTGGCTAATATATTTTCTGGAAATTAAATGACAATTCTACAGGCCTCCAACGTACAGTTGTGCGGACAGTATAGACAATCATAGTCCCGTGGATGGGTCATTTCGGCGCACACACTTACATGGTAGACCCAGAAGTGCAAATATATATAATTAAGGATACTACATATAAGGATACGTGCAATTAAAGATACTACACATATATATATATATATATATAGAGAGAGAGAGATTTATTATGGCAGATGGTCCGACAATATACGCAATTCATATTCTGCAACTATGTAACCTATAGCTTCCTCAAACATATTCGGAACCTGCTGAAATATTTTCCTTTGGTTCAGCCAACATAATAACACTACAAAGGTGATTATGTACCTGGATGTAAAGGTCTTTTCGTTGCCTGGTTGTTGTCACTGTCAGTGGGACAGACTCGCTTGTGGAGCGGTCGGGTGTAAAATTCAGCTGGGCTTTCCACCGGTTCCCATATATACGTACCCCCGGGAAGGGGCTCGTCTTTGATAAAATCATAATTGTATTTATCGCAAAACCTGTTCGCCATTTCTTTGATTTGCAACGAGCACTCTCTCTTGCGCTCCTCCGGATCACCGGTTCCGAATAGGTTTCTGCAAATCGAGGGCTTCGTGTGATCCGTCAGACCGGGATCCACCCTCTCCAATGTCGGGCTGCCGTTCGAAAGACGAACGTTTGACATTTTGTTGCACATAAAACGCCCCCAAATCGCACGAAACGGGTATATGGGGAAAAAATATATTCCTTTTAAATATGCGATCTGGATGATTTAGATGCATGCACACCATGCGTAAAAAGCGCTTGTAAGCGAAAAACAAGTGAAGCCTAGAGCACCAGGACACTACAGTCAGTTCCGCAGCGAGAGAAGGGAGGGAACAACCAAGTCATATGTGCTGGACCCAATATGGCGTGAGAGGAACTCACTTCTACTAACGCTAGGCCGCCTATAAACATCAAGTGAGCTTCATTGGTTGAAGAGCCTGGACCCGCCCCCACCCATGTAAAAGTTGAGTATTGAAGAAGAATCAGAAGTTCAGATGTTCACACACCCAAATCATTGTGATAACACTTTATTACATTACACAGTTATTGGACATTACTAGAGTAATTACCTTGTTATTGCCCGAGGTGATTAAATAAAAGTAAGATTTTTGTTTTTATGGCAAAAAAGTGTCAGTCTTATAAAAAGTCCTAGAATGGCACTGCGAAGGGTAGCAGATTGTTCCTTAGCAATTGTCTCCTGAATGCAGTGCAAAGGTTTGGTGGATTTATACCCATCGTTCATCTGGCAATGTTGTGTTCAGGGTTCAGCACACCTCCAATATAAAATCACCATCGTGCATACGTTTTTACTACTTCCATCATAGGTAGCAATCAATCTCCAACACATTTACTGACAATCACTGCGGTTGTAATTACAAATGCTTATGTGTAGTTCCTCACAGAGACACGTGCAAATAAGGATTCATCCCAAAAACTCCCTGTACCCTGTCATTTAGTGCAGTACTTTTGACAACGCCTCACGAGGCTTAGTTTCAAAGAAGTACACTAGCATGATTAGGTAATAGGGTGTAATTTGAAGGCATACTAAGAATCGTCTCTGTGACAAAAACAATAAGATCATCCATCAAAAAATACAATGTGTCACTTGTTGGCCGACGCCTATTTATGGAGTGCTAAACTACACACAACCTCGTTTTTATATTTATTTACCTAAATATTGTAGATTATTTTTATCATACTGAAAACTTAAACAATATATACATATTGTTTACATATAAGTTGAACTCCTTGCATTTAGTTGCAGTTAATAAAGCAGTTGCCCTTAGGTCCATTTATAAACATAATTTACTGACATCTAGTGGCAAAACTATATATATAACAGAAAGTAGCCAACAATATGTGCAATCATGCATTATAAACGGATTTAAAACTTTTTTAAATATCAAAACTGTCCGTTTTTATTCTTGGTTGATTCTCATTTCTGGAAAACAATTGTAAATGTATAAAAAATGTAGGTCCTGTGACATAACCCACTACACAGTGCCCTCTGCAGGCCATTACAAGCGAAATCGTAAACCAAATACTTTCCTCCCAATCTGTATAGAAGTCCAACCCCGAGGGAGCCAAATAGACCCTCCAATGGCCCCTTCCAGCAAGATTGCAACGATGCAGCTTTATGAGCAAAGTGAAATCCCACAACAAGTAATTTTATCTTTTAGTTTGATGAATTTCACCAAAAGCAATAGATAGCTATTAATGGTCAATTAATTTGTGAGTCTTATTTTGAGATTCAGAAAACCTAAACGAGGGATTTTGCTCAGGCTAAAATGAATGCTGAAAGCTGCATAAGAAAAGAGTTAAACCAGAGGAGTTAAAAACGTTAATTTTACTTTAGTTATCTTTGTTTTTGGTTTGGTCATGCTTTGATTATAGAATAAATGATTACCTTTCCAACACAATCTCCATGGACAGCCGTCGGCGGTGGTTGAAAAAAGAGGAATCAAATCCATGGTGATTCTAAGTGTGTGATCTCTTGAATACCTTTTACTATTAAACTAAAAGTTTAATTGTAACTGAGGTAATATCTTCTAAAACAACAGTAGTGATATGTTTATTTAATTGTTTAATTGAATTACACCTTTGTTTTATTATTTAAAAAAACATGGTTTGCGTCCTTTAAGCTAAGAGTGTGTACAAAGGTTTATAGATGTATCAGTCCCCACCGCCACACATCAGAGTGTGTCCAGAGGTTTATATATGTATTAGTCCCCACCGCCACACATCAGAGTGTGTCCAGAGGTTTATATATGTATTAGTCCCCACTGCCACACATCAGAGTGTGTCCAGAGGTTTATATATGTATTAGTCCCCACCGCCACACATCAGAGTGTGTCCAGAGGTTTATATATGTATTAGTCCCCACTGCCACACATCAGAGTGTGTCCAGAGGTTTATATATGTATTAGTCCCCACTGCCACACATCAGAGTGTGTCCAGAGGTTTATATATGTATTAGTCCCCACCGCCACACATCAGAGTGTGTCCAGAGGTTTATATATGTATTAGTCCCCACCGCCACACATCAGAGTGTGTCCAGAGGTTTATATATGTATTAGTCCCCACCGCCACACATCAGAGTGTGTCCAGAGGTTTATAGATGTATCAGTCCCCACTGCCGCACATCAGAGTGTGTCCTAAAAGTAAAGCAATATGTGAAAATGTAAGGTGCCTAGTGTGGTTGGGATGGGTCGAAGAGTTGGCTTGGGATTTTTGTATATTCAGTGCCAATCATTTTTCAGAATACAGAAATGTGACCATCTTAAAACAGAAAGTGCTCATAATTCCAAAATGAAAACGAACAGATTGTCCGTCTTAAAGTAGCCCCAGTATTCAGTTTCTCATTTTGTCACCAAAAGTCATCATGAAACACCTGTAATGGATGACTGCTTCTTTTTTGCCAGCTCAGCTTGAATCTGAGGCGGAAACTGGTCCAGATGTTTGTTCACACACTTCATGCAGAACCTCTTGGTGTAGAACAGGCTGCATCCCTGGAAGAACAGTAAGAAAACAATACGTGTCAATCCATTTTATATCAATCATTTTATGATTCAGGCTAAAATGTCTATACTCGCTGTTACATAGACAACAGACTTTTATCTTTTCCAGTCATAACATAATGGATGTCTCTGGTATAGTGAGGTATTCAAAACAGGACAAATTTGAGTACTTCAATCTCTTAAATGTTCAGGTAGAAAATATCTACTTTCCTTCTACTTTCGAACACAATTGACAAAACATATGGATTTAACATTTTCACAAATAAACATTGATCACGAATTCAAAAGTTCAAGATTTTGGGAGAAAATATACTTTCCCATAGTCAGTCTGAAACAAAGCTTTTAACAGCCACAAAAGTAATGTTTCAGGTCAAACAACACATTATGCCTCATTATTGTAGAAGACTTGTTTCTGACGGTCTGACGGTTAACTCTAGAACTGACTTAAATACTGACACACAGAACAGTTTGAATAAAATCGCTATACGCAACACATCGTCTTCATGTGATATAAAGCAGTGCACACATTTCGCAACAAAGTAACTGCAAGCTAAACCAACAACGCAGGTCCAACCAAAAGGGGAAGGACTTGCCTGCGTGCATTTGGTATGTTGTCATGGCGTCTGACTCTTAGTGATGCATGCCGGTCTATCATGTTGCAGTCACAACGCTACGAGGTCAATCTACGCTATGCTTTTAAATCCTCCTCGATGTTACGGTTATGACGGCTGTATTCATCGGCATGTCTATCTGAACGCAGTTATTATTGGCAGATGTTTATTATTTTGCTTACTTCCAACCTAGTGTTGTATTTGCAATACGATCTCTCCGCTAACATATCTGCTGAAGCACATCCACCTGATCTGAAATCTCCATCCTGCTAAAATGTCTGACTTTGCAAGGCTGGGTGATTGTAAAAGCACTTTGTGACAACTTTGTTGTAAAAAGGGCTGTATAAATAAATTGGATTGATTGATTGATTGATGTTGCTCAACAAACAGGGACAGGATGTTTTATATTATCAGTCAAAAACCCACAGCACTGTAAAAGAATGTAATGTGAAAATTATGATCTGCCTTATTAACAGAATACTTCTGGATGAAAATTGTGTTCTGGGTTATAACATTATGGATATCAGTTATGGTCACTGACCGATGTAAAACCCATATAAGCAAACAACATACCGTTCCAACGCAAACTGGGATGTGGCACAAACTGCAGTTGGACCCCAAAACAAGAAATCTCTCTCGGTCTGGACTGAAAGGGTCTTTTGTCACAAAACACTCTTCCAACAAGCTGGTGGTGGATAGAAACAGAAACACGAAAACTAAAGGAAGAAGTACAACCATCTTTTGTTAACACATTTTCTGTTGACGTTTGGCATAGTCATAGACCACTTGAAGTGTAAGTGTGAAGCTGGTTAAGGCTCCACTATACTGGTCATGTGGTCTAAACTAGTAGCCAAAGACACCTAGCTACGACCAGAGCGCTACGTCCATTGAACCCCATGTTAGCCAGTTAGCATTAGCACATATTCAGTCACACAATCTACACAAAGACGCTGTTATAAAACCTCTACTTACATAATGGCCCTGGTATTGGGAGGTTTTTGCCCGTAGTATGTGAACGGCGTAGATAAATTGCACAGGTGACAAGTAAATATATTTTGACAGTCTCCATCTGTGGTTGGCTCCATCGTGACCGGTGTGGTTCAACTTCTTTGAACGTTTGTTTTGTGGAAGTCGCGCAGCAGCAGGGGTTTTGTCACCACCTACTGGACTGGAGTACTAATGCTTTAAGGAGGTACATTAATGAAGGTCGTGTGACCAACAGTCAGCTACACTTTGATGATTCACGTTGTAGACAAAAATATACATTCACTACAAATGATCATATCATACGTACTTCTTAATCAAGCAACTAACACAATGTAAATACTCATCACTTAAAATTAATTTGAATAAAAGGGGTTCACATTACCAAAATGTAGGGTTTATATCTCTAGACAATTTGCTTCAGGTTAAAAAACATTTAGCGATTATTAGATGTGTTGAATTTTACCACTAACTATTTAGTAATATTATTTCCTTTTTTATCTAAATCACTGGACAGTCAACAGACAGGATTATATCAACCCTGGTTACTTAAAATATAAAGTAAGTATAAAGTAACAGAGAAGAGGACTGAATTAAGAAGAATCAGAAGTGACTGAATTAATAGAGCATTTAAAGGACACCATCCATATTTACACATATGTTGTTAAGATATGAAATATTGGAATGCACTGGCAGATATAATAATCTAAAGTTTAATACACATAGTGTATCATCATTGAGCAAAAAAAACGATGTTCACATAAATGCATGAGAGAGTTCAATTAGCAATTATCCGTGTACGTTTCCTTTCCCAGTGTACTACTGAGTACAAAAACATATGTACATTTTTATACAGTTCAACCTTTCACCTTGCTCTCCAGTTCTTGAAAGAAAGAATCAGGGTGCTTAACAGAGATATGGCTGTGTGCTTATGGCTCAAAAGAAACACACCATCCACCCTTTCAGTAGTAACAAATCAAATATTCTAAGTACATCATTATTACTATTTATAAAAGTGTTAAAATAAAAATGATTTATTTAAGTATCATTTTCTGGAGCTTGTTAATGACCACTGTCAGTAAACATTGCAGGGAAATACTATACTTTCTGTAGAATCCATTCTTCATTTTACCACAGAATATTTGTTTCATGCATTTCCTCCTATAGCTTACTGAATGACTAATGCTGTAGGTATCTAGCTGTAGACAAGTTAGCTTCACATTTGAAATATAAAGTAATGAGCAGACTGAATTTAATAGACATCAGTTGATTATTTAACATCAGAAATACACTGTGTGTTTAGATTAGCTTAAATCAAAACATTACAAATATAATATTCTGTAGATCACTTTCATAGAATAATATTGTCACTAAGGCCAACTTTGATGAATGATTTGTATAATTGCCAGAAGTCATGTTTAAACACAACTTTCACAATCTAGTCCAGGTCAGCATTGTCCATTTAAGCACAGTCCCACACGTTTTATTAATCTCCACATCTTCTCAGTACATGTCTCTGTAGATCTCCTGCAGCAACGGATGCAAAGATGTGTCCTCCATCTTTTTGATCTCATGGACCAACTGAGCATGTTCTGTGACCAGCTCCCTCAGGTCGGCCAGTTTCTGCAACAGTTTGGGGAACAGGAAAGAGTCATTCGGGTGGTTCGCCACTAGATGGAGCCGGAGAGCCAGCACAATACTCTCCTGTAGCTGCTCTATGTGAGACACATTCACCAGCCCTGGACGGTCTGAGGAATCAAGGAAAAATACATTGCTTAATCGCTGACTTTTTATCTGAATTTCCTTACTAGTTAGTTAGTAACTAAAACAAATGGATGTCATTCATGTTTTTTTAACTACAGTGTGATGCAGTTGAGGTTGCCTCCTTTTCAGAACAACTGAACCAAGCGGTGCTAAACAGGCCTGGCCTTTACTTGCTTGTGGCTGCACTATTGTAACATGTGTGTTTTATCTTGTACCTCCGCAGAAGATGATGGTGGCCATAAACAGCGCTAAATCACTGTCGTCCAGGTCTAAGGTGTTAAACCTCATGGCGAACTGGAACTTGGGCTCCATCATATCACTGAAGGGCCGTCGGAGACTCTTGAGGAACTCTCTGGTAATGAATCCCCCACCGCTCGCCACAAGTAGGCCATCTTTGTTCATACAGGAGGCCAGTAGTGTAAAAAGAGCCTCATACACGCCGTACTTCAACAGGGTCACCTGCAGGGTTTGGGAATCAAATGTCATTTATTATTGGCTGACTGATCATCCAGTTGTACAGAATATCCCTCAACTTGTGGTCTAGTTGCAGACGAGCACACGTTGTGCATTTACATTCCATTCAGTTCTATCAAACGATAACACCAGTCACCCACTTGGTCATTCATATCCAGGCCCTGGAAACCCGGGACGGACTTGGCAAATTCTGTGAGCTCGGTCACCGTCTCCACAGAAAAGCATTGGGAGCATTGGAATAGCCTGGCTTCTGCCTCCCTGCTGTGGAGCTCCTCAGACCCAGACCCAGGTCTGGACCCGGGTCCCTGTAGTTCTCTCTGATCCACCAGCTGGGTAACAACCGTCCGTTCAGCCAGCTGGAGAGTTTCCATGTCGTGGATGACAAAAGGCTGCCAGAAAGGGGAGAAAAACTAACCTAGTTGGTATGGAATACATAAACTGTAGAAGTTACAGTGAACTGCGTATTTAGACTCTACAAACTCTTATTAATATTCAAAAACAATAATGTCCTCAATGGATGAAAAACGCAGTTTGCATAAACATATAAGATGTCCTAAAACATAACCGGTTCTAATTAGATATGCATTCACCTCAAAAACGACTTTGGCAGTGAATAAATCTGTGCTTATTATGCCTTCCATTATAGTTTTCCCAAATGATTCAGGCTCTGTCAATTGATGTTCAAACTCAACTCAGTGGGCAGCTGCTGAGGACGCCCACTAGAATAGAAAGAGCATGGCACTGGGATATTGTGCTGTGCTTTAATGCGGCGAATGTCTGTACAAAACACCTGCATATTCTCAAAGAAATTTAACCTATGATTTTGGGAGCAATATATTTTATAGAATATGTACAGCAAGTGCCGAAAAATGTAATGAATATATTAAATTCCTACGGTAAACTAAGGATGATAGGAATGCCATTCATGGCTATAATTAAACCATGCCTGTAATAGGCCAGAGTTACATACAAATAACAGATGGGTTCAAAGACAAAAGAGAGCCAGCAAAGAAATGAATAATAATCAGTAGGTAAAGTAACTATATTTGGCTAAAAGAACAACCCAACATGTTTAGTTATTTAAAAAAAAGGCACAAAATAATCCATTCACTGAGTTCTGGTTTATTAGATAACTCAAATTGTGATGTTGCTGGTCTTATTTTGGGTGTACTCACTGGTGTGCTGGTCTTATTTTGGGTGTACCCACTGGTGTGCTGGTCTTATTTTGGGTGTACCCACTGGTGTGCTGGTCTTATTTTGGGTGTACTCACTGGTGTGCTGGTCTTATTTTGGGTGTACCCACTGGTGTGCTGGTCTTATTTTGGGTGTACCCACTGGTGTGCTGGTCTTATTTTGGGTGTACTCACTGGTGTGCTGGTCTTATTTTGGGTGTACTCACTGGTGTGCTGATCTTATTTTGGGTGTACTCACTGGTGTGCTGGTCTTATTTTGGGTCTACTCACTGGTGTGCTGGTCTTATTTTGGGTGTACCCACTGGTGTGCTGGTCTTATTTTGGGTGTACTCACTGGTGTGCTGGTCTTATTTTGGGTGTACCCACTGGTGTGCTGGTCATATTTTGGGTGTACTCACTGGTGTGCTGGTCTTATTTTGGGTGTACCCACTGGTGTGCTGGTCTTATTTTGGGTGTACCCACTGGTGTGCTGGTCTTATTTTGGGTGTACTCACTGGTGTGCTGGTCTTGGTCTTATTTTGGGTGTACTCACTGGTGTGCTGGTCTTATTTTGGGTGTAGCCACTGGTGTGCTGGTCTTATTTTGGGTGTACTCACTGGTGTGCTGGTCTTATTTTGGGTGTACTCACTGGTGTGCTGATCTTATTTTGGGTGTACTCACTGGTGTGCTGGTCTTATTTTGGGTCTACTCACTGGTGTGCTGGTCTTATTTTGGGTGTACCCACTGGTGTGCTGGTCATATTTTGGGTGTACTCACTGGTGTGCTGGTCTTATTTTGGGTGTACCCACTGGTGTGCTGGTCTTATTTTGGGTGTACCCACTGGTGTGCTGGTCTTATTTTGGGTGTACTCACTGGTGTGCTGGTCTTATTTTGGGTGTACCCACTGGTGTGCTGGTCTTATTTTGGGTGTACTCACTGGTGTGCTGGTCTTATTTTGGGTGTACCCACTGGTGTGCTGGTCATATTTTGGGTGTACTCACTGGTGTGCTGGTCTTATTTTGGGTGTACCCACTGGTGTGCTGGTCTTATTTTGGGTGTACCCACTGGTGTGCTGGTCTTATTTTGGGTGTACTCACTGGTGTGCTGGTCTTGGTCTTATTTTGGGTGTACTCACTGGTGTGCTGGTCTTGGTCTTATTTTGGGTGTACTCACTGGTGTGCTGGTCATATTTTGGGTGTACTCACTGGTGTGCTGGTCTTGCCAGTCAGTATCACTCGAGCTTTAGCTTTGCTCATGTTGAAGTTCTTTATGTAGGCTTCCTGGATCTGTCGGACCAGGGTCTTGCAGTCCACCTGTCTGGGGTCTTCTCCCTCCACTCTCTCCTTTGTCTGGCTTTCAGCCTTCAGCTTCAACTTCTCTGACTGAGGCATCCGACCAAACCGGATGGCTGTGTACGCACATACATAACAGGAGAGACAGAGACACACACATACTGTGAAATAACAAAGCCTTGTGAGTGACTATTCCGGTAACGGCTGGGGGGGTCATTGAGTTATTTGCTATTGTCAATAAACAAACCAACTGCTGCACTCACAGTGTGAGTGAGCGGCTTTGACCTCGTTGAACCCCTGACCCTGGAGGGATACTGCATACAACTCATTGTGTGTGTGTGTGTGTGTGTGTGTATCCTGTGTTCTCTACACTTCCTCAAACAGTGCTATCTCTAAGTCACAAAGCAGACTCATAAAACATCAATAAAAACATATATAGGTCCAGCTCTGGGGTAAACAACACACTCTACCTCCCACTGAAGTAATGACGTTATGATTGCTTCTATTGCTGTGGTTTCATTTGTGCATCGCAATGATAGCCGAAAAGGGTGTGTCCTCGAGATAAGAGTGGAATGTTTTTTAGTGTTGAACTGTATTCCTTGTTATTGGTTGCATCTTCATACCAGGCTAATCCTGTTCTCTCTGTGGCATTATGTAATGGGTTAACTTGCAACTCTGGTGAGGCCTTATGGAATTGCACAGTTTTTTCATGTATTTAAGCGTGATTGGTTATCACTGTGTAAAGATGGACAATATGACTTTGGCCCAGGTAACTACAACCGTACAAAAATCCTGCAGCAACTGGAAATTGGAAGTATGAAATAATTAAGAAAGGCTAGTAGTAGGGTGAAATTAAAATGGGAAGAATACATTTTTGAGCCTCAAAATCACTTGAATGTAGTGTAGAGAACACAGGATACACACACACACACACACACACACAAGTTGTATGCAGTATCCCTCCAGGGTCAGGGGTTCAACAAGGTCAAAGCCGCTCACTCACACTGTGAGTGCAGCAGTTGGTTTGTTTATCATAAAGTATCATAAGTATCTTAAAAATGGACTTTGCCGGAAAGTACAGCACAGGATGATATATATACACGATTGTACACCTTGTAGGACAGACATTATTATGAGTGATTGTATACAAATAGCTTTTATATTCCGGGAATATAGTACTTTATTTACTTCTATACTACTTATTGTTCACTTGGACACTGTGAGACTATTTCAATTATTACCATTGTGAGACATGCCCACAGCAAGGCACTTGTGGAAGCGACAGTATTGGCACTTGTTTCGGTTCTTCTTTTGTATGTTACAGCGTTGTTCACACTTGTCATACTCCAGCTTGAGTCTAATGGTCCTTCTGAAGAATCCCTGTCAGACAAAGACAGAAAGAACGTGACATTTGTTTAACTGAAGCAAACAGTGGTACAGTTAGCTAATCCTAATTATGTTTATATTCAACATTGAACGATTTGAAATATTCACACATTTACAGTAACTGTTTTGGTATTGCATCGATGAACGCACCAGGTAAGGTACATTTTATTTTGTATTCCGTTAAAGAATTTTTTTACAAAATAATTATTCCAACTTCCTAGTTGAACCTGAGTATGACTTCTGAACTGCACTATGAAAAGAACATTTGTTGTTGCTAGCAGGTTCCGGAAAGACCCGGGGGGAAAAATAAATGTCACCCTTTTTTCACTCCCCGATGTTGGCTAGTAAAATATTTGCTGAGACTAAGGCCCTGAGCCATAGCTGGAAGACTGTCAGGTTATAACCAGCATGTCGGGAAACCTGACAGTACATCACTAGACATGAAGTATATAACATTCCTGTGACAACAAGATGCTGGTTGTTGGGATCAAACACTTGAATGAAATGTTCATGATAAAATACTTTACAACCAAGGCCAGCCGCAGGGATACACGACAGATGCTACAAAACTGCTAGGGGACAATCCGGAGGTAAACCATACAGATTATGATAAGTACAATAGACCAGGTACAAATTGGAAGATGAATCAGTTCTCAGTTCCCCAACAGTCTGAGCCTGTCCTGAGACTGTCAGGAAGGGAGTTCCAGAAGCCTGATGTGTTTGAGGAAAAGGCATGGCCTCCTATTGTCTGGTGATTGCATCACGCACAAAGGCGGTATCATCAGGTTTCAGATAAGGTTGAGTAAAAAGATTGAAAAGAAAAGATATTACTGTTGTATTGTGACTAAATCAATTTTCTGAACCTGTGGTAAACCAATTTGAAGAAACCTAAATTATATTAAAAAAAATGCATTTCATTTTCACCCTATAGTGAAATATTTAGAATTGGGGCAAGTTATCATAAAACTATAAATGTTTCTCTCTCTGTTTTCTCAGGAATGTCAGTGTGCTTGGGGCAACCAACTATGGCTTAGACCCCGAAATTCCTCGAGTCAACCTTAAACGCACCATCCTATCAAACACAAGTGTGTTTGATAGGATAAGTGTACAACTAAGTTAAAAGGCATCCTGTGGAATATACCAATAATTCATTTTACACTGGAGGGTTCATTTAACACTGAAGGGTTTATTTAATACTATTGTTTAAAATGTGAGCTGTTTTTTGGTTGTTAATACTACAGTAAACAGATTATATTAGAACTGGATATGCAAAATAAGTTAACACAAAATGCCATATACACAGTGTCCCTGGGATGTCTTTAGACACCTTTACAAGTGTGTCTTGCATACAGTCAAGCATGGTGGTGGGAGTGTCATGGTCTGGGGCTGCATGAGTGCCTCCGGCTCAAGCCAAATCAAGTAACTCCAAGTGACAGACCGGGATGTGACCAGGACCCCAATAAGAGTCAAACAGCCAACTCAGCAATCAGGCCTTTGAAGTGTGTTGAGACGGAAGCCATACCAGAGCAAAAAGCATATGACCTTCTGTTTGAAGAAATGTGACAGCATGCAGAAAACAATGGATTGTTCTGATGATACCAAAATCAAACTGGTATGCATGTTAACTGCAAAGAACTGGGGTGAAGGTTCTTTCTTCAAATCGACAGCCACCCAAAGCACAGACGAAATACAACGTTGGAGTGGTTCCCGGAAAATAACGTCAATGTCTTTGAGTGGCTCAGCCAAAGCCGAGACCGTGAGATGACCTTAGAATCACAATTCACAGACGCTTTCCATCCAATCTGACAGAGCTAGAGAGGATCTACAAGTAAGACACTGCCAGTAGTTATTACCAAGGAAATGCTAAGAATCTGAATACTTGTATTTCTTTTCAATATATTTTTAATACATTATTACGGCATTTTCTTCCAATTATAAAAAAGATCTTTAACGCAACAAAATGTGTATGAAGTCAAGGGGATCTGTATACATCCAGAAGGCATAAATACAGCATCTCCACAATAACGGAGGACAGCAACCAGGTGTCTGTATAACGCCATTATGTGATCAGACATGCCAAGAATATTATCTGATCAGGTGCCATTGTCACGACTTCTTCTGTCTGACATTGCTGTAATTAGAGCTAGTTGGCTGTAAGCCCAGAGTAGACAAATGCTAATGGCAGTTAGAGAAGTAATATGTAGTCCCCTGACATACAGCCTACAAAGTAAAACCAGACATAGTGCTAACCTTGTGACAATACCAGGTAAAGATTTGGGCCATATTATACTCAATATCTTAGGCCCGCCTTCTGGCCATAGCAGTAAGGACACAATATATCTTAGGCCCGCCTTCTGGCCATAACCAGTAAGTACACTCAATATCAGAGTGAAAAACATATAGGGGAAATTAGGAGCATGAAATTGGTACATGTTGCATTCTTGTACTAAGAGGCCTCTCTGTGCTTCCTTCTGTGGAGAGCAACGGTGCTAAAAATAGATCAATGACGGATACCCAACATGGGTCATAGCCCCAAAAATGATTAGGAAAAAGCAAAGAAAAAACTCGAGCAGCCAATGAAAAACCCCAATACTGCACTCTCCATCGTCCTCCAATCACATGCATTACTGGCAACTCAACTTGGCTCTTAGGTGTACTACAATAACATCTATTCTAATTGTACCCATTTATTCTCCTGTGAATAGAATTCTTCCAGTTGGAACTGCTTAATCCAAAGTGACACTTGGAGTTTACATCACCGCTATGCCAAGCAAAGTGCATGCACGCGAACGCCACATGCAAGCACACGAGCACACACAACGAGCACACACAACGAGCACACACAACGAACACACACAACGAACACACACCACTCCTCACATGACACTCTTTCCTGACGACACACATTCCTGAAGAACTTTCCATTAGCCTCTATTCCTCATTGCTCTCCTTAATCCTATTTCATTACAATAACAAAAGCACATGAAGGTATGACCGTGATAAATACAACACTGTCTAAATTTTAAAATGCACTGATATGTTTCATTTCAATCTTATCAGTTTTATTTGGATTATTCAATTTACTCACCAAAGTTAGACGACATAGATGCAGAAACATAGATGCAGTCACATTCTGGTTCCCCCCAACCCCAAAAGATAGGGGTTTTAGAAGAATACTTCGCAATACCCCACAACTGTAAACATCTGAGAAAGAACCCACGGTGACCTGGCTAATGTTAGCCACTAGCCACTAGCTGTGCTTTTGTGTTAGTTTCCGTATGTGCCCGTTGACATCTATGGACTATTTAAACTTAGTGTACTTAAGTTAGAATTTGCCAACTTTGGACTGGCTAGCTAGCTAGAGCAATAACACATAGGCCTATTGCACTAGCGAGGAATACAGTCATAACCTCTGCTTCTGTCTGTGCATCTATTGACCATTTACCTTGCAGCCTTCACAGGCATGTACGCCATAGTGGAAGCCTGAAGCACGGTCCGCACACACACGGCATTCCAGTTTGATGGTGCTGCAGGAAATGTCTTGGTTGATGGTCGTACAGGCGCCTGCCTCTAACGCCTCTGAGGATGGGCTATGGTCCGGGGTGAAGGTGTCTACACAGCAATAAGCAGAATGATGTAAGAGTGACGGGGTATCTACAGCAGAACAACGGAACAACCCGAAATAGAATGCATTCTATGAATTCTAATAATAAAGTCCAAACGGTAGTCTTAATTGCATAATCCTTCTTACATAATATCCTATTTCCTAGGGAGTATTTCAAAATATGTTGTGATGAAGGTGTGTACAGTGTACAACATAAAATAGAACAATTGAAAGGAGGTCATATTTCAAGCGCGATACAATCTCTAAACTAAAGGGTACAAAATAGTCACACCAGTCCATGGTTTATTGTAACATGTATAGTTGTTCTAGTAATTCAAAGTTAACTTAACTTTGTTTTGCAAGCTGGCTAGGGTTTAATCTCCTGACCTGTTTAAAAAATGTTCAAATATCCCAATATGTGAGGTTACAAATAACAGCCATGCTAAATATATTAGGAAGAAGTATAGGGACATGTGTGTGTTGTTATTTGTAACGTTCTAATGTAAAACTAAATATAATATTGAAGGGTGCCACATTAAATTCGGAGAGGATAACCTTGACATTATTCACACTTCAAATGGCACATCAAAGCAGATTTCTACACTGAAGTAAAGAACTTGCCAGACAAACTGCTTAAAAAAGATTGTCAAGACCTGCCACAAATTAAAGCTTAGCTACATTAAGCTATATTAACTGTAATTAACTTGTTTGCTACCATCTGGTGTTACATGACCTGTGGGCAATATCACTATGTCACATTATCTGATAAAAGTTAATTTGTCACTCTACTACACACTTGTTGCAGTAAAGACCTCAGGAATTTGGGCCAGCTTGTCTTTCTCAGATTACCGAGGAAGTGTGTGTTTTTAAGTCCGTCCAGGAATGTTGGGACTGTCACAGTATTTCTGGGAATAAAGCAACATAGGCAAAGCGCAGATGGGCCTGTAGCGCAAATCTAAACACATCACCGCTGCAGGGAGTCCAGATTGAACGGGTTCTATGAGAGCTTGTCAATGTTTTCTGTCACAAGATCGTGGGTCACAGTAGACAGAAATAGAGCTGTGGCACGTGGTGATTGTGTGTGAGAGTGTGTGTTTGTGTGTGTGTCTGAGTGTGAGTGACCTTGGTAGAAGGGCTAATCGTACTCATGTAGAAAGATCAACATACCCAGGGTAATGGAGTTCTCCGATCCGGGCCCAGTGATGCAATACTCTGGGTACAGGTCGAAGGAGTGGATGGTGTCATCCCCGATGGACTGAGATAAATCCCCCAGGTCATCCATGTCTGTGATCAGGTTTCCACACAGCGGGCCGTCCAGAAGTGACTCCACCAGAGGAGAGGGAGGGCCGAAGGAGAGCGGGGTGTCCACCATAATGCTACTGGACCAGGAACCTGTTCTGATCAGATGGTTGTATTCAGAAGAGGAAAAGAGAGATACGTGGAGAGAGACAATGGGGAAACGGAGAGGAAGAAGGAGAGACAGCATGGGAATTAGATGGATGGAGGAAAAACATTGGAGATTTTTGAGGACAAGTTTCTTGGTGTTATATCACAGAGAAAGAATGAAGTGGACAAGTTTAGCTGTCCAGACTCACAGAACCTGGGACGACGAAGAGTATGATAATGAGCGGGCGCACAAACTATCCGCTTCCAGGAAGTCAACTCGATACATTTTTATTATCACCTAGTTATCACAAACTGATGCATTTGCTTCGGATTACAAAAACTAAGGGTTTAAGGAACTTTTTTTCATGACAGAATGTTGGGCAACCATGGTTGAATTCTTCTATATGTCGTCTATGTATCATCTATATAAACTGATTTGCATTTTACTCTGATCCCAGGTGTCTTTTATACAGGTAACAAGCTGATATTAGAAGCACGATTTTAAAGGGAGTGCTCCGAATCTCAGCTTGTTACCTGTATATAAAACATCTGTCCACAGAAGCACAGAATCAATCACATTCCAAACTCCACACAATGTTCTGCAATTGAGTTACATTGGAATTGTTTGTCGCCATCTGCAAACAATATCCCATACGTGGCAAAACCACTTATTAGAATGTGATCCAATTTGTTGAAAATTAAAACTGAAATATCTTACATGCTTAAGTGCACGTAAACTTTGTCCTGACACTCCGAATTGGGTTAATTTGCATCCTGTCCTCAGTCCTTGTGGTGTCGCTTGAACTTGACTGGAGTCCAACTGTTTGCAAGTTCCATTGATTTACAAAAACACACATCTGTCTAAATATGGTCCCATTGATCACATTACACACATCAAAGTCCAAACTAGAGCATGAAGTCCAAGGCACTGTCCCAAGACCTCAGCATTGTATTGAGTCATAGACCGGGGAAGTTCTCAAAATATCGCTGATGCATTGAATGTCAATAGGATAACACTAAATGTCAATAGGATAACATTGAATGTCAATAGGATAACACTGAATGTCAGTAGGATAACATTGAATGTCAATAGGATAACACTGAATGTCAATAGGATAACATTGAATTTCAATAGGATAACACTGAATGTCAATAGGATACCACTGAATGTCAATAGGATAACATTGAATGTCAATAGGATAACACTGAATGTCAATAGGATAACACTGAATGTCAATAGGATAACATTGAATGTCAATAGGATAACAATGAATGTCAATAGGATAACATTGAATGTCAATAGGATAACACTGAATGTCAATAGGATAACATTGAATGTCAATAGGATAACACTGAATGTCAATAGGATAACATTGAATGTCAATAGGATAACACTGAATGTCAATAGGATAACATTGAATGTCAATAGGATAACATTGAATGTCAATAGGATAACATTGAATGTCAATAGGATAACACTGAATGTCAATAGGATAACACTGAATGTCAATAGGATAACACTGAATGTCAATAGGATAACACTGAATGTCAATAGGATAACACTGAATGTCAATAGGATAACACTGAATGTCAATAGGATAACACTGAATGTCAATAGGATAACACTGAATGTCAATAGGATAACACTGAATGTCAATAGGATACCACTGAATGTCAATAGGATAACACTGAATGTCAATAGGATAACATTGAATTTTAATAGGATAACACTGGGCTCTGTTACTGTAAAATAGAATTTTTTGAAGTTTTGAATAATTTACAATCCAAGACACTCCTGTATTAGAGACCTATGACTTCAGCGTGTTGGGGGGCGTTGGGGTCATAGCGGGGCGACTAATCACCTTTTAACACCACAGAAACAATAAGAACTGATCAATGCACACTCTAGACATCGCTGGTAGTAGTTTCTATTTTCATGTGAATGCCCTAGGTGACAAGGCCAAAGACTGGACTTGAACCCTATTTAACGTCTTTGGGGAGATGCAAGAAGACTTAAAGTTCTTAGCGCTGTCAAATGCACTTCTGCAGAGAACTTAATAGAGGATCTAAATACTTACGTACGTGAAATATTTCCGTTATGTGTCTTTGTTGTGTCATTATGGTGTCTATATATATATATATATATATAAGTCTATAACACAGTCTATAACCAAATGTGTAGAAAGTCAAGGGCCCTTGACTGTCTACATTATATATATATATATATATATATATATATATATAATTTTTAATTGTCTTTGGCAATGTGCAATTAATCAACAAGACAACCTACTTGACCAACATTGATCTCAACAAGTAGTTGTGTCTGTGTTGTTACGGTAGATGTCCTCAGCTATAGACCATAGCGAAATACGTGCTTGCTAAGGACCATAAGGTCATAGTAGGACTAATGATTTTTCCAAACACAGTGACAGAATCAGACAAACAAAAAGGTTCCCAGAAATAGCACATCTCAAAGTGCACACTACCTTTCAAATGTTTGGTGTCACGTAGAATTTATTTTTGTCTGAAGAATAAGCCAATTTTCTGTTCAACAAAATTACATACAATTTATCAGAAATATATTGTTGTAACTGTGAATAGAACAGATTTGTTAAGTGATATCTACATAGGCGTACCTAGGCCCATTATCAGCAACATCACTCCTGTGTTCCAATGGCACGTTGTGTTTGCTAATCTAAGTTAATCATTTTAAAAAGCAAATTTAACATTAGAAACGCCTTTTGCATTTAAGTTAGCAGACCTCTGTTTACAATTCCCTTCACAGAACCGTGCAAACTGTCTCTAACCAGAATTATGGAAAGAGGAGTGGGAGGCCCCAGTGCACAACTAAGCAAGTGGACAAAAATATGTTAGAGTGTCTAGATTAAGAAACAGATGTCACACATATCCTCAACAGGCAGCTTCATTAAATCGTTCCCGCAAGACACCAGTTTCAAAGTCAACAGTGGAAGGAAGGAGGTGCTTTGGTAATGGTAAAGTGTAAGATTAAGTGTAAGCCTGTGGAAGATGCTTCATTGGAGCCAATTTCCTCTTACAACCGGACACGGACCCAAAGCACAAGTCCAAACTATCCAATATCCAGCTATTTAGGGAAGAAACAGTAATCTGGTATACTGCCATACGGAAGTAACTGAGACGAGGACTAAACCTTTTTGACAAAATGGGATCAAAGCAAAGCAGTATATGTTAACAGATAATGTAGGCCTGTTAACCATTCAGCATAACATCTACTTACAATATGATCAAAAGGTAAAATCAATCAAAGAGACCATATTATGGAATAGGGTAAAGTCCACAATGACAGATAACAGCATGAATATCTCACTCATCAGATATTGTCAATCGCTGCCGATCATTTACAGCTATAGTTGAACTGTATTTCACCAACAAGAAGTAAATGCTTTGTTGAGTGTTTTAACCTCTAAATGAATGACTGTGGCTGGCAGTTCCAATGCTGCCTATTGTTCAGTTCTAACATACATTGATAAGGACTTTAGTGGCACTTACATCTCTCAAACTCTGAAATGTTACTGTGATGGTTCTGGGGTTGTCTATGTTGACGTGTCTTGAAGGTATAACTGGTGAAAAGGGCCTTACAAAATAAATTGATTTATTTATTGGTCTTCTTTTGTCCAAAAGGAAATCAGTAAATTGCACCATTATCCAAATACGAGTAACCACCAAAACAAACACCTATAAGTTGGTTATAGAGTAATTATCACCAAACAATCTATATGTAACCAGGACCGGCCCCCTCATACTTTACATTGAGACACGTTTAACAATTAAATATTTCCTATAGTGGTCTACAGTGTTATTCAACGCAAGTCACACCCGACGTGAACTAAATTTAATGGAGGATTATGCAAAACAACGCAACTTGTAATAAGAGTATTATTTTGAAAACGCATTTTCAATACTATTTAGTGTTTAAGTCACGCACCAAAGAAATGTGCAATTCGACACCAACGCAAAACAAATCGCATTAGTCATAAAAGTTGTCAGGTATTTACTGTGCGACGGTGGGAAATCAAACTCTGCTGATCAAACCTCATTTTCTAGAATCACAATATTGTACAACAAATTAATTTGGGAAAAGAAAGACGTACCGCCACGTTGACTGTCCAATCCGCAGACACCATATAAGTGCAGATAGAGCTGTCAGATTGGAAATCAGAAGACGATAAGTACATATGAAGCCTGTGCTGTCCGCACCCGACTGTCAAAACCAGTGTAACCTTTCCTCTGTCAAAATCCGTACACCCTTTCGGATATGACGTAGTAAGACTGCTCCCAGTACACACCTACCGACACACCTAACGACACACCTACTGACACATCTCTGACACACCTACCGACAAACCTACCGACACACATACTACTGACACACCTACCGACACACATACTACTGAAACACCTACTGACACACCTACTGACACACCTACTACTGACACACATACTGACACACATACTGACACACCTACTACTGACACACCTACTACTGACACACCTACTGACACACCTACTGACACACCTACTGACACACCTACCGACACACCTACTGAGACATCACTGACACACCTACTGACACACCTACCGACACACCTACCACTGACAGACCTACTGACACACCTACTACTGACACCCCTACTGGCACACCTACTGACACATGTACCGACACACCTACTGACACACTGACACGCCTACTGACACAACTACTGACACACCTACTGACACATTGCCACGCCTACTGACACACCTACTGAAACGGCCACTGACACGCCTATTGACACACCTACTGACATGCCACACCTACTGACACACCTACCAACACACCTACTACTGACACACCTACTGACACACCTACTACTGACACACCTACAGACACACCTACTACTGACACACCTCTAACACATACCGACACACCTACTGACACACCTACTGACACACCCACTGACACACCTACTGACACACCTACTGACACACCTACTACTGACACACCTACTACTGACACACCTACTGACACCCCTACTGGCACACCTACTGACACACATACCGACACACCTACTGACACACCCACTGACACACCTACTGACACATTGACACGCCTACTGACACGCCTACTGACACACCTACTGACACGCCTACTGACACACCTACTGACACATTGGCACACCTACTGACACACCTACTGACACATTGACACGCCTATTGACACACCTACTGACACACCACACCTACTGACATGCCTACTGACACGCCTACTGACACACCTACTGACATGCCTACTGACACACCTACTGATACACCTACTACTGACACATACACTGACACGCCTACTAACACACCTACTGACACGACTACTGACACACCTACTGTCCCACTACTGACACGCCTACTGACACACCTACTGCCCCACTACTGACACACCTACTGACACGCCTACTGACACACCTACTGACACGCCTATGATTTCAGCAAATCTAAATTCAGGCCGAGTTCAAGTTTTACGAGTATCACATTTGCTGCTGTGTGACTTATCTACATAATGAAATTTACTTACTGTATCTGTATTTTAAACCAGTCATTCACACACCGAGCCATACTTGTGTGGTTAAATTTTTCAAAATGGTCTGTGTTTTATCTATTAAAATTCCCAGCTTCAAAAAGCCATAAATGTTACAATAAACCTATGGGTTTGTTAAACAACCCTGAGCTAACATTTCTCAATTGGAACGAGTGACAGAAAACTGTCCAACATGCAGAAGGAAAATCTAATTGATGTATTTAGTACAAGTACACACTTGGTGCAATTACTGCTACTATACATAAGCACATAATGCACAACCTCTATACTAAGGATTTTAGGCTGGAACATTTTTAGGTTGGGAATTTAAACGAAGCTGTAAAACGACCCATTGACTTATGACATTTAAATTTAAGGGGAATCTGTGGGGTTTTCTTCTCTAACTTCACCTTTATGTACGTATGCATGTCTTGTTGGTTGATTGGAGTTGATTCTGCACAGCGACTGAGAGGATCAAAATGAATTCATGTAGATGTAGACTGACTGAATTATTAATTACCTGACATCATAAATAACTACACTGTATTATGTGGAAATCAGTCAGTCATCATTTACCCATGATACATCCATGCTTGTATCCTCTTGAACATTGCAAAGGAAAACTTGGCTTCCAGCAGATAATGCAATGATATATGGCGCCACCTGGTGGTGTTACCTGACCAACAACCTTAAAGTCCATCTGAAATCAAATTTCTGACCACAAAACACCTTAGCTGGAAAGACCTTGATAGGAACAAAATAAAAACGTCTAAGCAGTTTAGACAGAAACCTGAATGTGCACTATGTTCAAGACTGCATCAATTAAATACCGCTTTACACCATAAATGTTGTTCTTTTTAACCATCAAAAGTATTTTTGTTTACACATTTACAAATTTTATTTGGTATTTAAACCTGCTGTGGATATTGTTTTTTTTCTCTGGAGTACCCCTGTAGCAAATAATGCATAGGCCTATATAGATTTGTATTTTTTTTAATAAAACAAAAAGTGCCGTAGTATGCAATTTGACCGTACAGATTATTCATGAAGTACATCTGTATTTATAGATAGTACAATGCTATTTAGAATATGTATCATGAAAAACCAAATCAATATTTCCCACAACTCATCCACGTACTTCTCTAGACTGCTTTTTAACCGGGACCCTTTTTTACTGCTCTGTCCTCTGCTAGGCCCACGGCATTTTCATTGGGCTGTAACAATTATTCTAACACCTGGTCGCAATGACACAGCTGTACTGCAGGGAGGGACTGACTTGTGGTTTGATCCTCTGCACTCAAACATGACACAGTGCCTTATGAGATTCCACTTCATCCATGGAGGCTGCATTGGTGACTCGCTGGAGCTTTTGTGCCAATGGCGTAGGCACGCAAACACGTAAATGGCCTGCCTGATGGGAACAAGGCATTTGGGATTTAACAAGGATTTTCACAGCTCCTAGAGGTCTCCCAGGTAGCCATCACATTGGTCTAGGAACCTGATGGCCTCCTGATTAATCCCTGAACGCATGTGGATAAACCAACATTTAGAAAGATCATCACTGGCTGCCTCTGATTGGTTAAATAAGATCGTTTGGTACCCTTTTTGGTATTACCTATAGGGCAAACGATTTCACTTTGAGTTCAAGGCAATTATTTTTCTTCATATTTAATATAACATTAACATGAGTTGTGTGTTGGGGTGTGAGATGCAACTTAAACTAGTCTTGTATTACACATTTTTCTTACTGGGCACGTTTCTGTCTGGGGGACTGTAAATAAACGTCAGGCAACAGTCGTAAATTCTGGATATGGGCATCTGAGTCTAGGGACCGGTCTGCCCTACACACCACGGTTGTTTGTGTGCATATTTTATGTATCATTAAAGCAATAACACCTCGCTATAGGAACACAGTGGGGACACAAACCTTAATCAGATTTCTAACACTTGACTGCAGCCTGTTTCAAACCCAACTTTACAAAATGTCCTTCCTATAACTTTTATTTTGACACGATTTCCTGTTGGTGTATTTATTGATCTATATATCCAGCAGATGTTTTAGTCTTCATGTCCAGGACAACACATGGCCACATATGAAAACCTCTTCTCCGTTGCAAAAAAGGACCATTTAAGGGACATGCATAACAATAAACTATAAAGTAAAAACTATTCACAACCAAAAGAAAGACATTGACAATGCACTTTTTATTACTACTTTTAGTACACAGTGAATTATTACACAATTCAAAGTCACCCCACCTTCTGAATTCCAAGACATAAAAATCACTTTTTGATAATTACGTTGGGCGGTGCCAAAGACAAGTCAGTTGAAGATACTCTACCTTGTTGGATTTGTCACTCCGCTTAAATAAATGTTGAGCTCCATTGTGGCTTGTAGCGCTGTGTTGCTGCCCTTCAGGAAAGGCAGTAGGTTGTATAGTTAACTCCTGATAGGGTCAAATCACAACCCTGAAACCACACAACCTACTACCTCAGCCCGTACGAACACCACGAATCACCGACCAATCAGGGTCTCAACTCTCTCCCGGTTCGAGCAGAGCCGATGTCCAACCGGAAAATATAATGTAACTTAAAATCCAATTATTATTTCCTGTTTAGATATAGACATGCTATGAGTCTAAAACACAATGGCATCCATGTTTAATAATATACATTACAATGTATGTAATAACAACCGAAAATGTGCTGGTAATAACGTATGCACGAATTATACATTTTTTTGGCCCCATAGAAATGTGCAAAGCTTCTTCCAGGGATCCTTCACATGGAGCCTCGGGGTGTTATCACAGCCACTTCAGGAAAGACAGTATGTTGTATAGTCATCTGACAACTTGGGTGGGACCCTAAAACTATACAACCTACTACCTCACACCAAAGGACAGTTGGTTTGTCTCGGCCCAAATGGTCCATATGAGGGAGGTCAGATATGAAAAGATAACGTGACACACACACAGACACAGACACAGACACACAGACACACAGACACACAGACACACAGACACAGACACACACACACACAACCACACAACCACACACACACACACACACACACAGGCGACCAACTCATTTTTTTGGCTAGCGTTCCTCATTGGGACATCTCTGGTTCACACCATCTGTAAAAAAAAAAAAAAAAAAAGTTTGTTAACAACTACTAGTTGATGAGTTAACAGTTGCTACATTATTAACTAGTAGTTTGCCAGGTTGATCTGGGTCACATGTCAGTTCAAATCAGGCCAGAGTTACGCAATACCTTACACATTGGCAAGTTTAAAACAGCTTTTTGATTATGTATTATGTCTTATAAAAATGTATGTTTGTCTTATAGTGTTTGTCTTGTAAAAATGTGTGAAGGAGACAAAAAAACAAGAGCTACTGTCCGTCGTAAATCTGGTGGTGACTTTTTGGGGGGAGAGAGTAGATGGATACAAGATGAGAGGTTGTGGGTAATGTTGACACTTTTCTCGGTGACACAGAGGTTGTGGTCAACCTCAAACTAGGGGAGACAGATCCACTGAGGTAGGGAGGTTAGAATGGAGGGCATAATACCGCCACAAACCGTGAGTCACAGGCCGTATGGAGGAGTGAGTGTGAGGCACAGTCACCACGCATGCACACGCACACGCACACGCACACACACACACACACACACACACACACACACACACACACACACACACTCACACACAAACACACACACCTTCTCTCAAATTAACTTGTGGCTTTTTTATAGGATAGGAATCCCATAAATGCAAAACAAATCTGGCCCACACACAGACCTTCACAACCTGGTGGCTTGCCTGTAAATGACACATAACTGCGCTCCCTGTCCATCTGTTCCTGAGTATATAGGGTATTATAGTCATAATGAAAAAGAAGCTATTAATACTGTATATTGCTGAAACATTTCCCAAGTGCGTATTTGTCTTTGTTGAATGAACCTGCGTGCCAAAGTGGGGTGGTGGCCAAACTGCGTCGTATGTAGAAACATTAGCTGTTGTCTAGGTTGTGTATTGTATTAATATGACAAACATTTGCGTTATTAATGTCTCAATAAGAGGAGAACCCGCGCTGTAGCAGTCAGCCAGAGTATTGGGACGTCTTCTCCAGCTGAGACCAGTCAAATGTTTAGATACAACCTCAGGGCTATTAAAGGGAATTCAGTGTACCAGTCAGTGTCTAACATTTTTGGGCCCAATTCCAATGTATATATAGCAGTCTATAAATCCGATTTTGGTAAATGTTACTCCTCTTACTGTAGCCGGGAGTGGGGATACAAAATCCACTGTACGAAGATGGTTCGAAAAATGCACTAATAGATTAGTATATTTGATTATAATATATATCTTAGACTATAACTGGCCAGTTAAATAAACCCAGGTTTGTCACAGTGGTGAATTAATTAGATTGGCAATTCTGCATTGATAAATATTTTTTGTTCACGACCAAGCACAGTCCGTGTTCAGTAAACTGCACATCTGTATAGTAGCACGAAGCATTGTAATTTAAGGTGTTAATGCCCTGGCTCCACCTTTTGCTAGTGAGGCCACAATAAAAGCAGACACTTTGAGTTATTTTAATTTTGATTAATTTAAAGAGAAGAGAATATGAATCCTGGCTGAACTTTACAACTCCGCAGAAAGTACAGACTGTTAAAAAACGAAAAAGTCAACGTCCAAATGCTTAATGCGCAGTTGGAGCATTTTGACTGTCACATTAATTTCTTCAGGATTTCAGGTAAGGCGGTCTAATCTGGTGCAATAATTCTCCAAATGTGCCAGTGGTGGTGTAAAGAATGGAACAGTTCACCATTCTGCAAGAACACTGTTTGCCCACTGAGCTGAAGGCATTCATTATGGAAAATAACACAAGACTACATGTCTCAAACAAGGCAACTCATCCCCGGAGCATGATACTAAAACCAGTCCGTTCAAACCTCGGTACCTACAGAAACAGACAACAGGTGGCGCTTTTTCCCCAGGCCCGAAAAAAAGGCCTTGCAGGTCTTCTGGTTGCTGTCTTACTCTGAGGTGCCAAGTGCCAAATAGGTGTTTCTGTAGTTCATGGTGCCAACCAAGTGTGATGCCCTGATTAACGGTTCTCTGCCCACCAGTGCCCGTCTGCTGTTTCTCTTTTTTTTTGTCTGACCTTTGAGGCACTGGAGTTGCTTTCCTTTTTCACCGTATCATTTGCCAGATTTACCGTGTTAGCAGCTTCTGTTACAGTGCTCGACAGATCACTAACATTAGTCCATAGACAGTCTACCAGTTCAGACTTCCTCTTACTACTGTTCAATTTATTCGTCACCTGTGAGTGACAGGTGGGTGTGGTTAAAACTACAAGCACACAAGTAACGTAACTAACGTTGCGTAAGTAAAGGCTACTGGAAAACATTGGCATGATGGGTTTTTTCAAGCCAAATACCGACCCATTTCAAACTGTGCAATAGTTAACCTAAGAATCAAGAGTAAACTCGTTCACCCTTGTCGCCCGATAACTAATCCTAAAACATACAAATAAAATGGCACATATTTCAAACAACTGTATCTACACTTATAAGAGAAATGTAAAGCTTGTCAAGTAAAACCACAAACATAGAAAACAAATGCTTACAGTTTTGTAGCAATTACAGCTCGGCACAGCTGTACTACAGGACCACATATCTCCTCTGGCGACTGGGTTTTCGGACCGCTGTACTGTAAAACAGAAAAACATTTTAAAAGTAACATAATTGAAACACTTAGAACATGTATCAATGTTATATTTAGGAGCAACAGGCCATTGCGACTTATAAAGGGCTGAATGCCAAGTCTCTCGGTTGACTGGTACCAGAAAGCTCCCGTGTTTCTGCTTTCCTGGTCAAAAGTCTTCTTAAAAATATTATTAAGACAGAGTTCACATATGCTCAAGTGATCAGGCCTCGAAATACTGTACGGAATAGTTTTACAGTGCATCTATGTTGTTACCCGACCTGAATGAATCTACTGAACAGAGTAAATGTTCTCTGTGGAACTGGATCTTGTTCAGATAATATGTTTCTCTAGATATTCCGATGTCGATGATTAATGTGAATGTCAATTTCAATGTTCATGTTGCTAATTGTACACTTTCCTATGAGTGAATTCAAATTGATATATTATATTTTATGAACTGATTTTAAGCATTGCTGTTTAATGTATTATGACTACAATAATAAGCAAAACGTTTTTGTAATTAGTTCACTGAAACATAAAAACAAAGACGCATATATTTATACAACCACATTTTTCTTAAAGTTAGTATCACAAAACTAGAAACAAACATTTTGACAAACGAACACACTAAAGTTATTTGTATTTTCCACGTGTTGATTTTTTTTTTTAAATGTTGCTCAAATTAGAATAAATCTGTATGCGGATATGTTTATACTGATAAATCTGTACAGGCCTATTGCCACACAAATAGCCACATAGACACATACTGAGACACAACAGACAAAATCCCAAACCTAAAATGCTTAAAATGTTAACCCTTCAATTTAGGATAATCCATAGTTGCGGTAAGATTTGGTAAGTCATTGCTAAACTATAGGAAATGTCAAAGAATGTACGAAAGCTAAAAAGTGTGTATTCTATAACTGAAGTATTTGAAAAAATATTTCCTTTCACAATTTTCTGCATATCTCTCTCTCTCTCTCTCTATATATATATATATATATATATATATATATTTATATGGAGAAAAAATATATATCATAAATATTATTTTATATATATATATATAAAGTGCTAATTGAGATTGTCTATGCATGGTAATTACGGCTAATGTAATACGGTACTTTTGAAAACATTATTAATTGACACACATATTTTATCATGAAAACAAAACTAATAAAATAAATATGAAAATTATTATTAAGTCAGTCACACACACACACACACACACACACACACACACACACACACACACACACACACACACACACACACACACACACACACACACACACACACACACACACACACACACACACACACACACACACACACACACACACACCTATAGCCACACACACACCCTCACACACATGCAAAATCTTCCATAATACTCAAACAACAAAACAAATAGATTTACAAAATGTATTTAACGTGAATTTCAGATATATTCTGTTCATGTTTGTCTCATCAATCAATTTTCACACAAAATTACCACACATGTTTTTAAGATTGCTGTGCCTTCAGCATTTTTATATTCACATTCGCAGTGTTAAGTGTGTATTTGTTTCAGGATAACTCCATGAGACTAAAAGTATGTGTCAGTAAAACGGTGTGTTCGCTTGCGTTTTAATGTGTGATTGATACTTGTGTGTTTGTCTGCGTATTTATCTCTGTGTGTGTGTATGTGTGTGTGTGTGTTGTGTATGTGTGTGTGTGTGTGTAAATTCTATAAGGAGGGGTCTGTGCCCTTTCCTTCACAGAGGCGTGGGAACTCCATTCATCGTTAAACCCAGGGTCCATTGTGGAGCACATGGCATGGAGTGTGTCTGGGTGTTTGCTGCCTCTATCTGACAGTGTGTTTCTGTGTATGTGTGTGTGTGTGTGTGTGTGTGTGTGTGTGTGTGTGTGTGTGTGTGTGCGTATGTGTCTGTGTGTGTATGTGTCTGTGTGTGTGTGTGTGTGTGTCTCTGTGCGTGTGTCTCTGTGCGTGCCCTCTGCTTACATAAGCAGTCAATTTGGCATTCCCAGGAATGGGCTCAGTGTGACTGAAATGCATCTTAAGTTTACATCTTCTTCAATACCACCATACATACCTGCCACCAAAATGTGGGATGGCCGATCCTCTTTCACCATCTCTCCTTTCTATAACCTTCAACCGTGAAACCCGTTTCAAAGATCACCCCGAATTTTATCTGTACGAGTAAGACAGTATGAGTGTAACTAAAACAGCGTTCCTGTGTGTAGGCTTCGGAAAAGCGTTAACGACGTTTCAGCACAATGACGAACGACGGAATTATAACACCTTTTAGAAACTCCGGGCCAGGTTCTACAGGACCTTGCTAGATTCTAGAACACATTCTGATCCATGTTCCAGCTTCTTCCATTCCAAAGGGCCTCTAAAAGGCGAGATCAACGCAAGACAGTAGGGGTATACGCCCTGTTCCCACACGTGCATATCTTCATCACCCTTCATCACTGTTTAGTCCTAAATTACTTGTACCTCAGCCTGCTTTATCCCACCCCAGTGTTAAAATGTATAATACGCTAATAAGATATATAGCAACAGTTATTAGCGTCTGACAGGTATCCATGCTTTTACAGCTATGATTACACATTATTAGGGTTCAAATGAAAAGAATAAAGGAAATCTTACCATATGAAGGACCGTTGCTGTTTGTTAATAAAAACAGTTACGCTATATAGGTTCAAAGCTAATCTGTTTTGGCGTTCTGTACATCATACACTGTTGGAATGTGGTAAGGTGGAGTATTGGAGATCGAATGTATGTGGGTTCCAGTGGGTTCTTGTGACTCCACGGGCCGATTAGTGCTTTTCCATCTCCAGCCAGTTTGGCTCTAACTCAATTGCTATTGGTTCAATCAAAATACTCTCCTTCTATTGGTGAAGGTCTATCAGAATCTGCGTCAGCACAGGACATACCACAACTCCTATCAAAGCACTTTGGGGCCTATTCTATTCGAGCCTATTCTAATATCGCTGTGTTTCTCCGTTTTATTTGATAGTAAAAGTCTTTGAAAATCCAACATACAAAACATAGTAAAGTAAATTTAACGCAGGCTCACACATATATGTATTTATATGTGTGTTTGTGTGTATATATATGTGTGTGTGTGTGTGTGTGTGTGTGTGTGTGTGTGTGTGTGTGTGTGTATGTATATTTGTGTGTTTGTGTGTGTATATGTATATGTATATATATATATATGTGTGTGTGTGTGTGTGTGTGTGTGTGTGTGTGTGTGTGTGTGTGTGTGTGTGTGTGTGTGTGTGTGTGTGTGTGTGTGTGTGTGTGTGTGTGTGTGTTTGTATGTATATGTGTGTGTATGTGTGTGTATGTATAAGATATATCTATATAAACATATATATTTAAAAATATCTATATAGAATTTCAACCTACCACATAGCAGATTGCTTGATGAAATTTTAATTCCGGTTTATTTACCATACTAATTATTGTAAATATGTGTTAAACGAACATGTAGCCACGTACACACACATTTTTGGCACCACTTTCTCTTCCGCATTTAGCGATAAAAAAAAAACCATTGGTGTTGAACTATAATTTCTTATAAGCGCTCAAATTAGATATGAGACAGTTACAGTTTGGATGCATCGTTTCTAAAGGCTTTAAATTCGCTGCAGAGGAACTGAAAGAGCAACTCTGGGAAAAAGGGCATGATACTGCTTCCATGCTCTGGCATCTCTCCCAATACTACAGCAACCACACTCAGCTCTGGTCCCTCCAAAACTGTCCCCCTCTCTCGACCTCAACCGCTCACCATCGCAAACACAGGCACGAGGAAGCAAGAACCCTACCTACAACTGAATCTGAAACGGAACCGGCGGCTTCTTCAGGACAGTAGAACTTGAAAACAACACAAAGATCAATCGGCGCCGAGTTCGATTTTATCAGGACGTAGAAACGCATTGTTCCCGGTGTTTATCCGGGAAGATAATCTCCTTTTCCGCGGAAACTGTTTAAAAGATATGCTCTTCCTTGTGTCAATCGGGTACTAGGTAACATACTTGTTGAATCGAAACAGAACATTTCATGCACATCGCAGAACCGTTAGAAATACTGCACTCACCTCAAATCTTATATTTGTAGTCACCATTACACACCAACTGTCCACATGAAATCCAGGCTGTTGAAAACCAGACAGACGTATTAACGAACCGGGTATCCAGAACCTTTACCTTATTGTAGATATCCTGCAGAGAGGGACAGAATGAGGGCAGCCACAGTCAGTCCAGTTTCAGACGCTAGGTGAGAACCAGAGGGGTTAGAGGGAGCTGCTTTTCCCCAGCTCAGTGACACATTTCTAGGCTGCCTGCCTGCCACCCTCCTTGTCTGTCAGGGTCTGGGTCTATCACCGAGCTGGGCCTCGCCACAATAGGAGGCCATGGTCGTGCCCGGGAGGCACGTGGTCGTCCCAGCCTGGCAGTTAACAAGTCTTTGAATGAGGAATGTTAGCAAACAGACAAACTTCAAGTTGGATGAACGCTAATGGCAGCAGCTACAGCCAGTCAGCGAGTCCTGCCTCTCTGCTGGGTTGGTTGGCCGTGGAAAATGAATAATTCAACAGCGACTAAATAGGAGGACCCTCCCCTTTTCGTCCACCACCCGTCTCTCTCTCCGGCTCGAAACCTCAGATGCCTTCACAAGTAGGGGAGAGAATTCAAAAATCTCTGCTTACTGGCTCACGTGCTAGGAATTCTACACACAAGTTCGTTTCCTCACGCAAACAAACATGAACAAATGCACACACACACACACACACACACACAGTTCACACTCGCTACAAATCACTTAACATGCAACAAATCACTAACATGCAACAACATTTTCTTCTTTCGTTGGAGGAATCTCTCACTCGTAGCCTTTTTGTGTCTTTTGTTTGAAATTGGCACATGTCCCAGAAAAAAACCCTCCGCCGCTGCCGCGTCGTCTTCCTGCTCCCCTTCACAGGCAGGAGAGAAAGAGAGAAAGAGAGCAAGGAAGATTGGAGGAGAAACGAGGCAAGAAATGGGTAGAGCAGCGAGAGCAGTATTTGTTTGTGTGTTTCCTTAAGCGAGAAAGAAGCAGCGGAGGAACCGAGAACCACGAGGACACACTAAGCAGGCTATTGCCGTCACAGGGGGTTGCAGTAAAACAGCCATCTTCATAATAAGCACGAGGAAGCACATCCTGATTGTCCAGAGGGAGACGACAAGAGCAAACAGCTACTGAAATCCAAACAACTGTGAAAACGCAACGCTCAGCAACCCTGCAAACCAAATGGTACGCAGAAGTATGGAATCTGCGGCCGGACCCCACATATTTATAAAAAAGACAACCAAACCAAAACTTCAACGGGGTAGCCCAATAGCTACTTGTTGGAAGGTAGTTAGTAGACGGTCTTCCTTGAAGAGCAGAGAGATGGAGGCAGAGGGTTAAACTCCCCAGAGTGGTGAAATCCCTCCCCCTGGCACGGTCCCTCTGAAGGGGAGGATCTATCTGTGGCAAAAGCAGCAGACGCTTTTCCCGTTTTCCTTTTTTTCATATCACTAACGTCCTAGTTTCCCCCTTGCATGTGGCCTGGACTTGGAGAGAGAGGCAGTCGAATAGAGACCGATAGAACGAAAGAAAGAAAGAAAGAAAGAGGGGAGTGGGAGGAGAGCGAGGAAGGGAGAGAGAGAGAAGAAGGGAAGTGGAGGGAGAGGAAGGGAGAGAAGGAGGGGGAGTGGGAGGGAATGAAAGAGCTGTTAGCGGAGTGGGAGGAGCTCAGCCGATGATGAAATAGGAACGTATCAAAGTGCGTGAGCAAGACATACTTTCATCACCGCCTCGACACAATGAGTGTTGCGTGAGAGCGGGAGAGAGAAAGGGGGAGAGAGAGGGACCAAGATAGAGGGCGAGAAAGAAGGGAGGTGTGGATGGATGACAAACTCTTACCCCTCCAAGAAGCAAAACAGAAACCCACATTCACCAATAATCATTCCAGCGCCCTGTTTATATCCGTCGTGTGTGATTTAAAATGATGTAAACAACGCTACCGTAACCCGACAGTTAACTTCACCCTAAATGTGTTCCTGAACTATGTAGCTATTGTTGAGACAAAAGGCTTGTTTTGGGGCATTTTCTAAAATGGATGACACCATTTACGTGTAGGGGAGACAAAACCTGAATACGGCGGACTAATTGTGACGATTATCTAGATGCCTGATCAGGTTCCCTCAGAGGAAGACATACCCCGATCTTCAACTCTCCAAACAACTCTTCAGATTCAGTGACTGGGAGATTAAGCAGGCCAGGATTAAGGGAAGGATAAAGAGAGGCCCAGAGCACTCAAGACCTCAGACTGGGATTGATTTTTCAGCAAGACAACTAGCCAAAGTCTTTTTGTCAATAGGTCATTATCTCAATAAAACTTTTTAAAACTTTGTTTATTTTGTCCTTCAGGGGTATTGTGTGTAGATGGTAAAATATGTTGAGAAATTGAAGGGGTCTAAATACCTTCCAAAAAAACTGCATATACAGTATGTTACCGCAATGTTCAAAGATAAAATGAAGATATCTACACTATAAAACACAGTCTAAGTAGAGGTGTTTCAGAAGAGGCCAATAAAATAAATTGGGAAATTACGGATACCGAGGGAGACAAACACCTTGTACTTGACATAACTACCAACCCTTGTCCCACTCCACTTCCAATGATTAATCATCCACCCCATTATGACACATCTCACTGCCATTATGACTCACCTGAATGCCATTAAGACTCACCTCACTACTGTTAGGTCTCATCCAATTCACTGCCATTATGACTCACCTCACTACTTTTAGGTCTCATCCAATTCACTGCCATTATGACACATCTCACTAGGATTATGTCTCATCCAATTCACTGCCATTATGACTCACCTCACTAGGATTATGTCTCATCCAATTCACTGCCATTATGACTCACCTCACTACTTTTAGGTCTCATCCAATTCACTGCCATTATGACACATCTCACTAGGATTATGTCTCATCCAATTCACTGCCATTATGACTCACCTCACTAGGATTATGTCTCATCCAATTCACTGCCAATATAACACATCTCACTGCCATTATGACTCACCTCACTAGGATTATGTCTCATCCAATCCACTGCCATTATAACTCATCTGAACGTCATAATGACTTGACTCGTCTCATTATCTATCAGTATCTATCATACCGACTAGGCCTCATCCACTCTGTAAAAAGAAAGACTGCGCTGCTGCACATATATTTGTGGATTATCAAGCATGTAAAACATCATCTATGTAGGAGTACGGCCATTTTCCTTACACTTCTAGAAAACACATGCAACAACCTTTTCCCAGATACTTTCTCTGGCTTGGCTGCCGGCGACGAAAGTGGGGTCTTTGGCTGTTCGTTACAGATAAGCTCTTGAAGAACTACTTCCTGTCTTTTTAGGCAACAGTGCCCCTCCCGTTCTCCAAAAACCCAGGACTTGCACGCAGAAGCTACTTTTTCCCCTCCTTCCAAAAGTAGCAGGAGCACAAAGGAAAGGGGAAAAGGGGGAAACCGATCCAAAAACCGATCACATATCAGACTGCTCACCGGTTTTATTTTTCTCCCTGTTGGTTCCTTTATTGCATTAGATTAAAAGCTACTGCAGGAATTACAATTAAGGTCTGTGATCTCTTGGATTATCCTCCTTGTGTTTTGTTTAGATGGTGATAAATAAAGGAGCTACTAACATGGCTGCTGGTCTGGCCGCTATGTGTGTGTTTGTGTGTGTGTGTGTGTGTGTGTGTGTGTGTGTGTGTCTGACTCCCATTGAAGACAAACCGGAGAGAGAACTGAAATGTGTGCTCTACTGTCAGCATTTACTTTGCCTATCCCCTCTCTACAAGCACTCAATAGCGCTAGGGTTCGGACAGCATATGAAACAAATAGTAAAAAACATGAATGCCTCTATTTTAAGAAGCGCAACAGAAATCCAGTTTTGCACAATGAATGTAACGAGGGCGAAAGAACAGAGAAGGTTCTGAATTAAAACTCGGATAGGATTGTGAATGCGTTTCAGGTGTACGCACGGCGATTGGAATCCTCCTCGTTGTCGTTAGTCAGAAGCGTTTTTCTTTGTGTGGTGACAACATAATTTACAGCTGCAGGCACAGAGTTTCAATATAAAGTGCTTCGGTTATATCTCCTACCTGACGTAAAAATGCACAGATAAATTCGTGTGTGTTTCCTGTTCGTTATGTTGGACTATCCTGAGACACATTTTATGACCAGCTATCTCCTGGTAGATTCATATGTGATTTACAAGTTTACTGACAGAGGAAACCAAAACAGATGCCTTAAAACTGTAAGAACACTCCATAGTTAGACGACATATGCAAAAAAAATACAATAAAGTAAGCTGTAAATCCGGTAAATTTGACTTCAATAAGCTGTTGAACAGCACCAATACACTCACCTAAGGCCTTCTATCTAACCGATTCCACTACAGTAGCCTACCTAACAGGTTGAGTTCACCACTATATGCAAAAGAGAGATTTCTGTTGCTTAAAATGTTACATGCATGCTAAAAGGTTTTCAAAAACATGTCAGGGCTGCGGTCGATGTACACCGTGGAAAGTTCATTTGAGGATACAGTTCTGGTTTCAGCAAGGCTGCCAAGTCCTGACACTGTGAGTTTCTCTAAGGCCTCACCCCTGTCAGAGAGCTTCGTGCTGCCTGCGTAGGTCTGTGATTGATCAAACTCCAATATTAACAACCACTTCATGACACCTTCCTAAGGAGTTTTACAACAGTCAGCTGTAGCACTGAACTTGATTGATGTAGTTAATCTAGCTACAGCTTTCTAAGTCAACACTGTAATGTGTTTTCCATCATGCACATACTTTAAAAGCATTGCAAGATGCAGTCAATGATTTTACTATTAAACGTACATTTTTAGCTGAACTCTGTTTCGGAATATGTTGTTTATATGTGCAGAGTGTATAAGCAGAACTACTACAATTTCTCAGTAAGCCATGAAATTCAGTTTGAAAGCAAATGTTTCTAATGACATGGAGCTCAAAATGACCCAAATTAGTCATTCTACAAATGTATAATTTATAACCAATGGCAAAAAATATATTTTAATGCATCTTTGTTTTGTTTTAGAATTATGCATGGATGTGTTGTGAATGTGAATAATCATTACAATCTGCCAGAGCATTTCAAATTGAGTTTACTTCAAATAGCCGCTAATCAAGTGAGGCTAAATTACCCTTTTCCACACATCGAGATTGCAAATGGTGGCTCAAGTATGTGCCGGTCCCAAGAGTCAATCTATAAACTATCCGGAAAATATGAATAGGCAACTCGTGTAAGGAAAAATATCTCATCCCAAAGCAAAACGTCTGACCCTTTGCACCGCATCAGCTATAAATCTACTGTTCTATCGATCACCACATGCACTTCTGAGGGAAATATGCCAGAGCTTGTAAAAGATTGTGGAAATATATTTCTTTGTTAAACAGAAAAATGAAAATCATACATTGCAGCAGATAAAATGACAGATAAATCCATTTTAGACATCACAAATCCAAAGTTCACAAAATACATGTGAAAAATATCTAATTAACTTGTTATTATGTTATGGTGGTGGGGGACCGACAATGACAAATATAGTTACATATAAGTAGCTTTTTTATCTGTACTTTAAAGGTGCTTTTTGTTAAAAATGAAAATATGTTGTTAACATAAATGACATATAAACCTTAAACTAAATAAAATAAATTAGTACAGTAAAAGTAATTGTGTCTTTTTTATTAGCAGTAGCATTTAATTACCAATAGAAATACTAAGCGATATTAAATTATAATATGTGTAGTTGACACGATGTAATACATTCATATCATTGACGCTTCACATTAAAGAAAATTAAGAGTGAATTGAGAAAATGCAGTACAGTTAATGGATGAATAAATTATTGAAGAGTATCACTTTCACAGTGGCCTGTTCCTGTTCACGTCATACATTTTAGATTGTTCACTATGTGGCTGCCACGCAGACCACCGCCATTACCTCTACTCGGTGGTCTACAGAGGGGCCTCCGAAGCGCACGTGTCCGACAACATCTCTATTACACCCCTGACCCCTTGGGTCACCCTCTGTTGCTACGGGAACAAAGTGCGTGACCTCTGAGGTCAAAAGTGTTAAGCTGGGAGCCAGCCGGGGCCCATTGACAAGGCAGCGTACTGTTGGTTTAGAGAAGGTAAAGATCACTAACACAAGGACCTAATAGGGATTAGTGGGCCGTAAGGGGCCCGTATCTTCAGGGATGTCACTCAGGGGAATAACAACTTCAGTCTCTATTAACCTCTTTGACCTCCGGACACCATTTAGGGGCTAGAGGTCATAATGCTGTTTACAAGAGGCTAGAGTGGGGCTTTGTGGGCACTACCTCAGATCCTTTATGACTGTTGTCAACTGGTCGCACGTTCATTTAACCAATATCATGTGGTTCATTGTGATTATTCCCCTAATCAATGTAATAACTTTTCTATAGAAAACCTGGAATGTAATAAAACAGACTGCCGCTTTAAATTATTAGATTAAAAAATGCTTTACCTCAGAGAATAGAAAATGTAAAAACACAGCCATCCTATTGGTGTGTATACAAACCAATATAATGGCATCTTATAGGAAAAATGATTTTAAAAATATTTTTTATGTTATTAATATTATTATTATTAATGAACGCATTAGATCCAAACACATAGTGACCAAAACATTATGATTTTAAAATGCTATGGTATCAATACACCAAGCCTCAATATGACCAGATGCAGCAGAGAACCGAAATCACAAAATGGAGGACAGATTAAGAAAATGGATACTAACGTAGCAATACACTCCAGATTGCAGAATTACACTGCGAAAAAAACAAACTCAGATAACAGATATACAGAGGTGCATCCGTATGCATATTTTTTCATATATATTATTGGAGACATGGTATCAAAGACCATCTGTCCAACACATATCATTGGTATAATTTACCCTTTCCATTTGAATGAAAAAACAAATAATAATTCTCGCTGCATGATAGAATTGGGCGTAATATGCCGTCCTGGTCTTTATGAGTGTTCACATGCCACCATAACATCGCCGACCTGCCGGGGCATAAAGTAGGCAGAAAATATCCGGTGGTATCTGGCACCAGGACATTAGAGGCAGATCTGTCCAGTCCTGTAAGTTACAAGGTGGAGCTTCCGTCGATAGAGCTTGTTGATCCAGCACATCCCACAGATGCTGAATCAGATTGAGAGTTTGGAGACCAGGGAAACGCCTTGAAATTCTTCATCATGCTCCTCAAATGCTTCCCAAACAGTACGTGCGGCACATAATCCTGCTGAATGAGACTACTGACATGAGGAAATACCATGGCCATGTAGGGGTGCACCTGGTCTGCAACGATGTTTAAGTAGATGGCACGTGTCAGAATGTAATCCACATGAACACCCAGACCCAGGGTTTCACAGCAGAACACTGCCCAGAGCATCACACTCTTCCAGCACCGGCGGGTCGTCTTCCCACAGTGCATCCTGATGCAGTCATTTCCCCGGGTAAACGACGCAAACATACCAGGCCAACAATGTGATTTAACGGAAACCTGGACTCATTGAACTAGGCGACCTTCTACCAGAGCTCCAAGGTCCAGCCCCATATACAGCCCCATATACAGCCCCATATACAGCCCCATATACAGCCCCATATACAGCCCCATATACAGCCCCATATATACAGCCCCATATATACAGCCCCATATATACAGCCCCATATATACAGCCCCATATATACAGCCCCATATATACAGCCCCACATACAGCCCCATATACAGCCCCATATATACAGCCCCATATACAGCCCCATATATACAGCCCCATATATACAGCCCCATATATACAGCCCCATATATACAGCCCCATATATACAGCCCCATATATACAGCCCCATATATACAGCCCCATATATACAGCCCCATATATACAGCCCCATATATACAGCCCCATATATACAGCCCCATATACAGCCCCATATATACAGCCCCATATATACAGCCCCATATATACAGCCCCATATATACAGCCCCATATACAGCCCCATATATACAGCCCCATATATACAGCCCCATATATACAGCCCCATATATACAGCCCCATATATACAGCCCCATATATACAGCCCCATATATACAGCCCCATATATACAGCCCCATATATACAGCCCCATATATACAGCCCCATATATACAGCCCCATATATACAGCCCCATATACAGCCCCATATATACAGCCCCATATATACAGCCCCATATATACAGCCCCATATATACAGCCCCATATATACAGACCCATATATACAGCCCCATATATACAGCCCCATATATACAGCCCCATATATACAGCCCCATATACAGCCCCATATACAGCCCCATATACAGCCCCATATATACAGCCCCATATATACAGCCCCATATATACAGCCCCATATATACAGCCCCATATATACAGCCCCATATATACAGCCCCATATACAGCCCCATATACAGCCCCATATACAGCCCCATATACAGCCCCATATACAGCCCCATATACAGCCCCATATATACAGCCCCATATATACAGCCCCATATATACAGCCCCATATATACAGCCCCATATATACAGCCCCATATATACAGCCCCATATACAGCCCCATATATACAGCCCCATATATACAGCCCCATATATACAGCCCCATATACACAGCCCCATATACACAGCCCCATATACAGCCCCATATACAGCCCCATATACAGCCCCATATATACAGCCCCATATATACAGCCCCATATATACAGCCCCATATATACAGCCCCATATATACAGCCCCATATACAGCCCCATATATACAGCCCCATATACAGCCCCATATATACAGCCCCATATATACAGCCCCATATATACAGCCCCATATATACAGCCCCATATATACAGCCCCATATACAGCCCCATATACAGCCCCATATATACAGCCCCATATATACAGCCCCATATATACAGCCCCATATATACAGCCCCAAATATACAGCCCCATATATACAGCCCCATATATACAGCCCCAAATATACCGCCCCATATACAGCCCCATATATACAGCCCCATATATACAGCCCCATATATACAGCCCCATATATACAGCCCCATATATACAGCCCCATATATACAGCCCCATATACAGCCCCATATATACAGCCCCATATATACAGCCCCATATATACAGCCCCATATATACAGCCCCACACTCAGCCTCATATACAGCCCCACATACAGCCCCACATACAGCCCCACACTCAGCCTCATATACAGCCCCACATACAGCCCCACATACAGCCCCATATACAGCCCCATAAGCAGCCCCATAAGCAGCCCCATATACAGCCCCATATACAGCCCAATATACAGCCCCAATATACAGCCCCATATACAGCCCCATATACAGCCCCAATATACAGCCCCATATACAGCCCCATATACAGCCCCATATATACAGCCCCATATATACAGCCCCATATATACAGCCCCATATATACAGCCCCATATACAGCCCCATATATACAGCCCTGTACGCAGCCCCATACGCAGCCCCGTACACAGCGGGGTGCAAAGCACTGCCACATTCCTCCATTAACCAACAATAACATGCCACTGTAGACCCTCTGTCAGCTCAGACCAGATGGGATAGACGTCATTGCCCATCCGCATTGATGAGCCTTGGGCACCCAACAGCCTGTCCCTGGTATGAGGTCTGTCTTTCTCTCGGACCGCTGTCGGAAGGTGCTCACCACTGCTGACCGGGAGCACCCCACAAGCCTTGTTGTTTCAGAAATGCTTTGACACAGTCGTCTGGCCATAACAACGTAGCCCAGGACTTTACTGCCCATGTCTCCTGCATCCAACACGTTGACTACGAGAACTGATTGTTCACTTACCATCTAATCAACCCAGACCTTGACATGTGTCCATGTTTGAAGATGATCAGTGTAATCTGCTTATCTTGTGTGTGGTCTTAATGTTTTGGCTTATCAGTGTACAAGCGATAACGTCATTTGCAATAACTTGAAAATCTTTGGCTGGTGAGACCTGTAATTTATTAACATTATATATATTTATATGAAAGGAAACTTTGCAAAATTGCATAAATTGCCATACATTTAAGGAATATAACTGTTTTCAAATGTCCCATGAATAATTGCAGTATGTCTCATGGGAGGGGAAGCTTCACATCCTACTGATGAATTATATAAAATGCAAATAGTATTTCATGGATGGCTGATTAGTCAGAGGTGGAAAGGAAATATGACTACATTTAGCATGAGGAAAAATTATGCATTATCAAGGACAAAAAAAAATTGATTTATTTTACAGTAACATACAAATTCTGTGGCCAAAAGCTTTTCAAGAATACGTTTACTATTTGCTCAACTGTCGATTTGCATAACTTAAGATGATTTGGCTAACCCTTAAAAATAGCAGAATCCAGACAATCCAAATATCACGTCAACTGTTCTGATAACAATCTGTAACATATGGTTTCATTTCAACACTATTGCTAAAATAAACATATTATTTCTATTATTTAGAAGTGTATACAAAGTAGGTCATGTTTATTATTTTAATGTTAGCAGTTATTCAAACTATAGATATGCATTATGGTAATAATTAAATATATTGGCTCAGTGGTAATTGTGTAGTTTGAAGACTATGACATTGCATTGCTGTGACCGTACCTGGTGATTGTCTAAACACCTGGCATACATGGGCAGAACGACTAAACACCTGGCGTACATGGGCAGAATGACTAAACACCTGGCGTACATGGGCAGAACGTCTAAACACCTGGCGTACATGGGCAGAACGTCTAAACACCTGGCATACATGGGCAGAACGTCTAATACATGGGCAGAACGTCTAAAAACCTGTCGTACATGAGCAGAACGTCTAAACACCTGGTGTACATGGGCAGAACGTCCAAACACCTGGCATACATGGGCAGAACGTCTAAACACCTGGTGTACATGGGAAGAACGTCTAAACACCTGCCATACATGGGCAGAACGTCCGGTCGATACTGGGGACTGAAATGTCTGTTTTCGCCTTAATATAACAGGAATCTTGTTGTTGGAAATCGGCAGGTAAAACTTCACTGTTTATACATTTGTAATTTCATAGCTTATACTGTTTTCACCTGTGAATACCTCTGAAGACAGCAGTTATTACGTAGCTTGACAATGTAGGGTTTCCTTCTCGTGTTTTTCACACCTGTCAGGGGAAGGACGAATACATCGTGTTTGGATAGCCTGCTATGTTTTGGCCCCCAATAGCAGCTAGCTTGGTCAGTACATTTAGCAGCAATATTCAAAAGAACATATTTTAATAAATTCTAACCGTAGTGGAGAAGTCAAACGGTTTGTACAATACTCGCGGTTAAACCTCCCTTTTTATTGGGGAAAACCTAGCTTTCGATTTGTTGACCTATACAACAAGCTAGTCAAACCCATATAGCCCTCCACCCACAGACAGCTAATAATGCTAGCTCGAAGAAATGACTAGTGAGGGAGGTTGCAAGAGAGACATCTACCTGAGCTAGCTTGCACATATGAAGACGCACGCGTTGAGAAGATGTTCCTGTTGTGAAACCTCACAGTGAGGTTCCGGAGCACGTTTCACGATCTCCTACAGTCATGATCTTTGGAGCATCTCTATGATTTACAATTCACAGATTATTTACAACATTTTTGATGACCATCCTCAAAGGGATACTCAATTTCTTGGAATATTATTTGATCTGCTTCTGATCTATTCCAGACACGTTTCTGATGCTCGTTGATGACCCGACAGTCTCTGCAGTCGAACGGTGTGATTACGTATGACGTTATTTGAGCTTATTTAGCTGACCACAGAAATTCATGGCAAGACTCTTTATTCATGATTACAATGTTTTTACATTCATACAAATTATATATTTGTTCTTTTATTTGAACTGGAAATGTGAAGTAAATTGCGTAGATTAGTGGGTAAATCCCAATCCCAATGTAATTACATTATAGGTTATATTCTAAGACTGAAAGTATTAAAGTCTGCAAAAGTGAGAGCACTTCCCATAGGCAGTGTAAATGGGGTTTATTATGTTGAACATTAAACCAAATTGTTAATACAATTTAAAGAAATAACCAGGAGAAAAATATATTCTTAGACAGATTTTAGAAAATAGTTTAAAATTTTGTGTTTTTGTTGAATGTTTACAATAATTTTAATAACTGCTTTCCTATCATACCACGTGGTACCATCACACTTAGAACATTTAATAGCTTACTTGGAATTGTTTTGCTATATTATAAGCATATTTACAATGCAAAACGTCAATAATTTCAGCAATAATGGCATTCTCTTGAAAGATTAAATGGAAAAATGTGAGTTGCTTAAAGATTATCAAACAGAATGGACTGAATCACTTTCGCTTTGATAATCATTAAACAACTCGTCTTAAAAAAACAATGTTGTACTTCTGCAAGAGCTCACTTGGCTTCCCAGCGAAGCAATTGCTAGCAGGGTTGAGGCCCGGGACAGAAACTGAACTGCGTAAAGCTGGATATGGACCCGGGACCAGACAGCCCCACATTACAGACTGTTCCAAACTGTAACTCATTACCACATTGTCATTGGCCTCCTTGCAGTTCACAGACAATTCTACTAATTAAAAGGAGATGCAGCACAAACACTGCAGGCAAATAACTAGATATCATATTACATTATTATCCAGATGGTGGAAAACATTGACAACTTATTTTAGATAATGACAAAAAAAAGAATGGACTTACCCATCACACTATGCTTCTTGGTAACAAGATGTCATTGAGGACCTGTAATTAAATTGATGATTATTATGACTAACTATTACATTTTGATATAAAGGAAATATGAATGAGTACATTTTATAATCCAAACAACCCTGGAACCTTAGTGAGGCTTCGTATAATTTATTATAAGCCATATAGTATATGAATATTGGACTAAAATGCTATACTTATATAATTGATACTGTAGAAATTACATTGTACATCATAGCAGAAACAGTAACAAACCCCTAACAATATACATATTTTAAACTTACTTGATCTACAAACACTCTTGCACAAAATGTCTCAACATAACTCCAACACAGCCGTATCTTTGTTAACTGCAATTCTCACTGCGCCTATATCCTCTCATTCTCTACCTGAAGTCTCAAAAAAGCCTAAAAAGAAACAGAATTACTTCATGCATTTTAGGTACTCTGTGTGCAAGCCAGGCACACAGATCTAGGGGAGAGCTCGTCCCTCTTAAAGACTTATGCCGACCGTTTGTTCTGGCATCTGCCACGTCACGGCTCTCCCAGGCCTGTAGAGGAGTCCTCAACACCCAATGCCCTCCTACCAGGACAACGCACCAGATCTGCCCAGGAAAGACTAGAATGATTTCTATTTAAGGTCATCATCTTCGTTCCTAACACTCCTACCTGCTAATAATAATGAAACGACATCAGAGGTGAACTAGCAATAGTCATACCTGCAATAGTTCAAAATTATTTGTAAATATTTTTTTTACAACCATGGCAGTAAAAATGACAACGCTCTTGATTTAAACTGTCACTGATTGTCTCAACTAAGGAAGAGAGGAAGAAAGTATGGATGCATTTTTCTAACAAGCCGATACACATAAACTTTAGCCACATTCTGTTTGCCAAATCTGAGGCGCAAAGCACTAATTCATATCATGGATATCGTTTCCTCCTTTGACTATATAACAGAATATATAAAAACAATCTACTGCATTTATATGTTAGAGAGCAAGGCACTAGGATTTATTCAAGGTTGTGGAGTCAATTCTGAAAAAGGGGATAACAAAAAACATATTTCAGGAATATTCATGTTTTAGCTATATTCCATATACATCCAGTTTACATTCAGTATCGTCTTATATACAATGAGATGATCTCTGTATCAAGTAAAATGAAACTTAAGACATAAAATGTCTTCAATGTATTCAATATGTAATAATATCAACTGGTAAAAATGTTAAGATTAAAGAGGGCTAATAGGTCAGATTGTCTGGTTGTTGCAGACACTGTCTAGTCCTCCTGTAGAATATTAGGTAATTGTCTTTGATTGGATAATGGTGAGGGCTCGTCCTATGGGAATCAAGAATCTAATTTCTGAAAATGTACTACTTATTTTAGCTCCAGGCAAATTCTTACCACTGTAATTATTGAAAAGTGGAATTGACAAATCTTATTTTCTGTAAAATCTAAACTATTCTATTTGGTTGTCTCCATCAATTCTTCAGTAAATAAAGTTTTCTTCTTCTGACAAAACTTAGAAATCATCACATTTTAACCACCAAATTAAATTGTTTAGCGTTTTGTCCTGTTTTATATTTGCAAACAAATTGTATATGTTATATTTGAAATGTATTTTGTGGAAGAAAAGAAGAAACTTCAATTGAGTCACGGTTCAAACAAATCAGAACTGTCTTCACATACAAAGTCCTAAAAGTGTTCAGTAGTTGGTACCATTTGCTTTACTTTGCTCCTACTTTCAATTCGTTTTTAGAACCAGCCTTCCAGAGAGTATTTGTTTTGATGATCCAAACTGTCTTTTCAATGAGGCCGTGCGGCCGGGTGTCTCCAAGGGGTTAAGATGCTAACAGTCATGCGTGCAACTCTGGCAACAAAAGGCTCCCCTATGTAGGGTGCATACAGATAAAGGAGACGTCTTTGTGTGCTGTGTCTCACACGTCGCAGGGCGGGTAGGGAATGCATGCCAGCTCTGAGTGTGTCTACCCCTGTGACGGGAGAAACAGACAGACACGCACTGCCTTCCTGTGGCCACTCGTTAAACACATATAGAGCGGTATAAAGAGTTAGCTCCATCTTCCTTTTTTGAATGCCTCCCTCTAATAAGGATGCTAATAATGCTGACGTCACCGTGTTTGTGGAGAATGCTTTTTAGAGCAATTAATGACTTGTGATTACTGCAAATTCTCCCAGGCTCAGGCAATGAAAAGGCTTCTGCAGGACAAGACCTCCAGAGATTGTTGCTCTGGGTGATGAGGGTATCAATATTCATGTATATTCATGTATATTCATGTATATTATTTTATATTGTTGTATATTCATATACAGGACATGCACAAGAGCCCTTTCTCTTAGATCTATGTCTTCCATGCAATGAAAGAAGTTATAGGTGTGGTAATTTTGTAACTACTGCTTCAGGAAAGCTTTTACACATATTATCACACTTTCTGATACACTAAGTTATGTGAGGAAAGACATATCTGACATAAAAGACATACCAAAGACATACCTGACAAGCAAACTAAAAGAAGGCTGTAGATAAAAACATAAAATGCTAGAAAGAGCAAAAATGAAAATAATAGATAAAGAAACATAGAGATATAGATGGGATAGAGAGTATTCCAGGCTGTCTCTATTTGACCTGTAAACCTTTGACTGGAACAAATGCAAATGGCTCTGACTTGCTCAAACAGAAACCCTAAAGGCTCTTTCAAATGAGGGCCTGTTAACAATGCAGTCACAGCCATGGTGCAGACCCAGAATTGGGACCTGAGTGGGAACCTACAGTATGCAATGGAGCTCTATAACCTACAGTATGCAATGGAGCTCTATAACCTACAGTATGCAATGGAGCTCTATAACCTACAGTATACAATGGAGCTCTATAACCTACAGTATGCAATGGAGCTCTATAACCTACAGTATGCAATGGAGCTCTATAACCTACAGTATGCAATGGAGCTCTATAACCTACAGTATACAATGGAGCTCTATAACCTACAGTATGCAATGGAGCTCTATAACCTACAGTATGCAATGGAGCTCTATAACCTACAGTATACAATGGAGCTCTATAACCTACAGTATGCAATGGAGTTCTATAACCTACAGTATACAATGGAGCTCTATAACCTACAGTATGCAATGGAGTTCTATAACCTACAGTATGCAATGGAGTATGCAATAGAGCTCTATAACCTACAGTATGCAATAAAGCTCTATAACCTACAGTATACAATGGAGTATGCAATAGAGCTCTATAACCTACAGAATGCAATGGAGCTCTATAACCTACAGTATCCAATGGAGCTCTAAAACCTACAGTATGCAATGGAGCTCTATAACCTACAGTATGCAATGGAGCTCTATAACCTACAGTATGCAATGGAGCTCTATAACCTACAGTATGCAATGGAGCTCTATAACCTACAGTATGCAATGGAGCTCTATAACCTACAGTATGCAATGGAGCTCTATAACCTACAGTATGCAATGGAGCTCTATAACCTACAGTATGCAATGGAGCTCTATAACCTACAGTATGCAATGGAGCTCTATAACCTACAGTATGCAATGGAGCTCTATAACCTACAGAATGCAACTACAGAATGCACTGCACCTGGCTGTCAGTGTATATCCTTCTAAACATGTATCTTCCACTTGCTCCAACTACAAAAAACCTCCAATTACATTAAAATGAACTTGAACTTAGAGCAAAATAACACATTTGTTATAACGTGTATATTTTCGGCTACAGGGACTGAGTCAGCCACATCTGGAGGACACCTGCAACCAACAGCCACATGACCTTGAAGGAGCATCCCACAGGAGAAGAAACAGTGAGAGCAGTCGGGGGAGGAGGGGTGGCTTAAAAAGAATGATGAGGCGATAAGGACGGAGTTTCCGAATGGGAAGGTTGGGCCAAAGCTAAGTATCCTATGGCCACACCAAAACTAAAGCTTGCCTGGATTACCTATCCTCAAATATTCAAGTCTGGTAAGAAACCCACAAGGAAAACAATTTGAATAGATGATTTGGTGTAGATGGGTGGGCCGAATATGTGAAAACATGTGAAACATACCCTTTAACCTTTACTACTCATCTTGTGCTTATATGAAGCATGAGTGCCGTGCATGCTTTCGTGCTTCACTGAAACAAGGTCTTTTTTCTTTAACAAAATGATGGTACCTCATTTTGTTAATGAATTAAAATAAAAAAAATTGTGTGTCAACGTCACACTTTTTTCACTAGTGCAAAGAAAATCCATGCTCTCACTTGCCGCAAAACACGTATAAGGTGAGCAAATCCACACTGTGACATGTTATGACGAGCATAGCAACTCTTATCTTCCGAAAGGTTAAACTCTGTGACCTTTCAAAATGCCTTACTGAAGACCAAAGCCATGAAACCACCTAGCCAGTACAGGTCGGTTTCAACGTCTCACACGACCGAGACAAAACTACAGACAAATAAAGACTGGGTATTGAGATTAAGACAATGCAGAACCGCAGAACTGGGTTCCATGCACAGTACCCGATATACCAGATGTAGAACCTAAAGAAGTGATACATAAAGCAGAATACATTTACAGTATCTCACAAAAGTGAGTACACACCTCACATTTTTGTAAATATTTGATTAGATATTTTCGTGTGACAACACTGAAGAAATGACACTTTGCTACAATGTAAAGTAGTGAGTGTACAGCTTGTATAACAGTGTACATTTGCTGTCCCATCAAAATGGTCTTTGGTTGATGTGGTCATCTTGGAGGTGTGTTTGGGGTCGTTATCATGTTGGAATACTGTCCTGCGACCCAGTGTCCAGAGGGGATCATGCTCTGCTTCAGTATGTCACAGTACATGTTGGCATTCATGGTTCCCTCAATGAATAGTAGCTCCCCAGGGCCGGCAGCACTTATGCAGCCCCAGACCATGACACTTCCACCACCATGCTTGACTGTAGGCCAGACACAGTTGTCTTTGCACACCTCACCTGGTTGCCGCCACACACGCTTAACACCATCTGAACCAAATAAGTTAATCTTGGTCTCATCAGACCACAAGACATGGTTCCAGTAATCCATTTACTTAGTATGCTTGTCTTCAGCAAACTGTTTGTGGGCATTCTTCTGCATTATCTTTAGGAGAGGTTTCCTTCTGGGACGACAGCCATGCAGACCAATTTGATGCAGTGTGCGGCGTATGGTCTGAGCACTAACAGGGTAAGCCCCCATCCCTTCAACCTCTGCAGCAATGATGGCAGCACTCATACGTCTATTTCCCAAAAACAAACTCTGGATATGACGCTGTGCACATGCACTCAACTTCTTTGGTTGACCATGGCGTGGCCTGTTCTGAGTGGAAACTGTCCTGTTAAACCGCTGTCTGGTCTTGGCCACCGCGCTGCAGCTCAGTTTCAGAGTCTTGGCAATCTTCTTATAGTCAATGCCATCTTTATGTAGAGTAACAATTCTTTTTTTCAGTTCTTTGCCATGAGGTGCCATGTTGAACTTCCAGTGACCAGTATTAGTGTGAGAGCGATAACACCAAATTTAACACACCTGTTCCCCATTCACACATGAGACCTTGTAACACTAAAGAGTCACATGACACCGGGGAGGGAAAAAGGCTAATTTGGACATTTTCAGTTAGGGGTGTACTCATTTGCGTTGCCAGCGGTTCAGACATTAATGGGTTTGCGGTTCAGACATTAATGTTTTACATTGTAGCAAAGTGACATTTCTTCAGTGTTGTCACATGAAAAAATATAATCAAATATTTACAAATATGTGAGAGATGTACACACTTTGGTGGGCTACTGTATATAATATTGATTTTTCAAATAAGCCATTCTATGCCTCAATGACAATTGTATACACACCTGGCATTTCCTGAACCAGCTACATGAGGAAAATAGTAAAACTAAATAAATACCCTTAAATGAGTAGATGTGTCCAAACTTTAGACTGGTACTGTTGAAGCCCAAATGTAGAGACAAATTAAAATCAGTGAATGTCAGAAATATATACAGCCAGGCTTGAATCTTCTTTAAATGGCAGGCACATTTATTAAAATAGCCAGTCTGATTGGTTAACAGTCTACTGACCGCGTCTAATATTAAAAATGTTCATAAGAAATCTAGCATTAATTTACCAAATTTGATTAAAATATTATTGACTGATCTGGTGTGTAGCTAATCCCTTCTAACTTTCTGAATGACATGAAAGGAAGTATAAAACAGTATCTTGAAAATATACTTAAATGTCATGTTTGATCCTTTAATAAGAACCTTGTTCATGATCTGTTTATGTCATGAACATAACTGACAAAACAAATTATGCTGTCTGGTTTCTTTATTTACCTCAACAGCAGAAGACGTTCCAACATGTGTAATTCAAGATTGTTTACTCATAAGAGCAATGGAAAGTTAGCCAACTAGCTAGCAACTGTTACAATTGTGTCGGCAGGACAGCAATGGAATCCGAACATAATTCATGCATTGTCAATAAAGAGGTATTTTGACTTTTAGTGTTAAAAATATCAAAAAAAATTCATAAAATACTGTATATCCAAATTTGAGGAAATAGTGAAATGATGATGTTTCACAACAAAACCTCAAAAGGTTTATTCTGGGTGCATCCAAAAGACTTTTAAATGTTTTTTTTTATAAATATTATTGTAAAAGGCATTGTAAGCAAATTTGTGATATCGCCTTTTACATGAAATGCCGGAAACCTCAGACGCCAGATATGGGGGTGAATCCTTGGGTTGGAAATCCCCAGTCTATAGTCTGTATATGCAAATATGTTAAATGTGTACGCCTACGCCCATATGCAAATAAAATTTGCATTTAAATAAACCAACATACACACTCAGTCATTTATTAAACAGTAAGTCAATAATTAATTAAAAAGACTGCTTGGGTTTTTGTATTACACTGCATTAATATCAGAAACATTTTTAAAGTCACAGAGCATGTATCAAGAGTCAAAAGTGCTCTTTGTAATTTAAAACCAAACCAGAAAGACCTGCGGGATTCGTGAAATCTGTTAGTGACTTTGGAACCCCACCCTGCTCCCACTCGCATTATTCTGTCCTGCAAAGAATCGAATAGGGGAATAAAACGTATACAAACTCAGCCAAAAGAGACAGTGAAGCATGAGTACAAAGCATGGTAAGAAGAATGGGAAGAATGAAGATGAGAAGATGGATAGAAACATGGGTAGAAACATGGGTAGAAACATGGGTAGAAACATGGGTAGAAACATGGATAGAAACATGGGTAGAAACATGGGTAGAAATATGGGTAGAAACATGGGTAGAAATATGGATAGAAACATGGGTAGAAAAATGGGTAGAAACATGGGTAGAAACATGGGTAGAAACATGGATAGAAACATGGGTAGAAACATGGGTAGAAACATGGATAGAAACATGGATAGAAACATGGGTAGAAACATGGGTAGAAACATGGATAGAAACATGGGTAGAAACATGGACAGAAACATGGACAGAAACATGGGTAGAAACATGGATAGAAACATGGGTAGAAAAATGGGTAGAAGCATGGGTAGAAACATGGATAGAAACATGGGTAGAAACATGGATAGAAACATGGGTAGAAACATGGATAGAAACATGGATAGAAACATGGGTAGAAGCATGGATAGAAACATGGATAGAAGCATGGGTAGAAGCATGGGTAGAAGCATGGGTAGAAACATGGGTTGAAGCATAGAAACATGGATAGAAACATGGATAGAAACATGGATAGAAACATGGGTAGAAACATGGGTAGAAACATGGGTAGAAACATGGGTAGAAACATGGATAAAAACATGGATAGAAACATGGGTAGAAACATGGGTAGAAACATGGGTAGAAACATGGATAGAAACATGGATAGAAACATGGGTAGAAAAATGGGTAGAAACATGGGTAGAAACATGGGTAGAAACATGGATAGAAACATGGATAGAAACATGGATAGAAACATGGGTAGAAACATGGATAGAAACATGGATAGAAACATGGGTAGAAACATGGGTAGAAACATGGATAGAAACATGCGTAGAAACATGGACAGAAACATGGACAGAAACATGGGTAGAAACATGGATAGAAACATGGGTAGAAAAATGGGTAGAAGCATGGGTAGAAACATGGATAGAAACATGGGTAGAAACATGGATAGAAACATGGATAGAAACATGGGTAGAAACATGGATAGAAACATGGATAGAAACATGGATAGAAACATGGGTAGAAAAATTGGTAGAAGCATGGGTAGAAGCATGGATAGAAACATGGGTAGAAATATGGGTAGAAACATGGGTAGAAACATGGGTAGAAGCATGGGTAGAAGCATGGGTAGAAACATGGGTAGAAACATGGGTAGAAACATGGGTAGAAGCATGGGTAGAAACATGGGTAGAAACATGGGTAGAAACATGGATAGAAACATGGGTAGAAACATGGGTAGAAACATGGGTAGAAACATGGGTAGAAACATGGATAGAAACATGGATAGAAACATGGATAGAAACATGGGTAGAAACATGGGTAGAAACATGGATAGAAACATGGATAGAAACATGGGTAGAAACATGGGTAGAAACATGGATAGAAACATGGGTAGAAGCATGGGTAGAAACATGGATAGAAACATGGGTAGAAACATGGATAGAAACATGGATAGAAACATGGGTAGAAACATGGGTAGAAACATGGATAGAAACATGGGTAGAAACATGGATAGAAACATGGGTAGAAAAATGGGTAGAAACATGGATAGAAACATGGACAGAAACATGGGTAGAAACATGGATAGAAACATGGGTAGAAAAATGGGTAGAAGCATGGGTAGAAACATGGATAGAAACATGGGTAGAAACATGGATAGAAACATGGATAGAAACATGGGTAGAAACATGGATAGAAACATGGATAGAAACATGGATAGAAACATGGGTAGAAAAATTGGTAGAAGCATGGGTAGAAGCATGGATAGAAACATGGGTAGAAATATGGGTAGAAACATGGGTAGAAACATGGGTAGAAGCATGGGTAGAAACATGGGTAGAAACATGGGTAGAAACATGGGTAGAAACATGGGTAGAAACATGGGTAGAAACATGGGTAGAAACATGGGTAGAAACATGGGTAGAAACATGGATAGAAACATGGGTAGAAACATGGGTAGAAACATGGGTAGAAACATGGGTAGAAACATGGATAGAAACATGGATAGAAACATGGATAGAAACATGGGTAGAAACATGGGTAGAAACATGGATAGAAACATGGATAGAAACATGGGTAGAAACATGGGTAGAAACATGGATAGAAACATGGGTAGAAGCATGGGTAGAAACATGGATAGAAACATGGGTAGAAACATGGATAGAAACATGGATAGAAACATGGGTAGAAACATGGGTAGAAACATGGATAGAAACATGGGTAGAAACATGGATAGAAACATGGGTAGAAAAATGGGTAGAAACATGGATAGAAACATGGAAAGAAACATGGGTAGAAACATGGATAGAAACATGGGTAGAAAAATGGGTAGAAGCATGGGTAGAAACATGGATAGAAACATGGGTAGAAACATGGATAGAAACATGGATAGAAACATGGGTAGAAACATGGATAGAAACATGGATAGAAACATGGATAGAAACATGGGTAGAAAAATGGGTAGAAGCATGGATAGAAACATGGGTAGAAAGAAACATGGATAGAAACATGGATAGAAGCATGGATAGAAGCATGGGTAGAAGCATGGGTAGAAACATGGGTTGAAGCATAGAAACATGCGTAGAAGCATGGATAGAATCAAGGGTAGAAGCATGGGTAGAAACATGGGTTGAAGCATGGATAGAATCATGGGTAGAAGCATGGGTAAAAAAGACCAACACGCCAGATTGCAATGGGTCGATTTAGTGCAAGGCAGCAGGGCAAGGGCTTCAGGGACTTTTTTCTTCTTTTTTTCCTTCTTCCTCTCTCTCCCAAATGATTCGCAGTGGAAAGAAAAGCCCCTTTCCCTGTCCTCGCACGAACTTGAAAAAAGGCTTCCTGTTATAGGCTGGGAGGAAAAATCATCCAGAGCAAAGAAAAAAAGGAGGCAAAGAGCAGGGTGGTTGCGGTTGGTTGGTGTCCCCTTGGTTGATGCTTGGCAAAGTGGGTGGAGTGACCACATTGGGTAGGACCACAGTAGGTAGGACCACAGTGGGTAGGACCACAGTGGGTAGGACCAAAGTAGGTAGGACCACAGTGGGTAGAACCACAGTAGGTAGAACCACAGTGGGTAGAACCACAGTGGGTAGGACCAGTGGGTAGGACCACAGTGGGTAGGACCACAGCGGGTAGGACCTAGGTAGGACCACAGAAAATAGGACCACAGTAGGTAGGACCACAGTGGGTAGGACCACAGTGGGTAGGACCACAGTGGGTAGGACCAGTGGGTAGGACCACAGAAGGTAGGACCACAGTAGGTAGGACCAGTGGGTAGGACCACAGTGGGTAGGACCATAGTGGGTAGGACCATAGTGGGTACGACCAGTAGGTAGGACAAGTAGGTAGGACCAGTGGATAGGACCAGTGGGTAGGACCAGTAGGTAGGACCAGTGGGTAGGACCAGTGGGTAGGACAAGTAGGTAGGACAAGTAAGTAGGACCAGTGGGTAGGACCAGTGGGTAGGACCAGTAGGTAGGACCAGTGGGTAGGACCAGTGGGTAGGACCAGTAGGTAGGACCAGTGGGTAGGACCAGTGGGTAGGACCAGTAGGTAGGACCAGTGGGTAGGACCAGTGGGTAGGACCAGTGTGTAGGACCAGTAGGTAGGACCAGTGGGTAGGACTACAGTAGGTAAGACCAGTGGGTAGGACCAGTGGGTAGGACCAGTGGGTAGGACCAGTCGGTAGGACTACAGTGTCACTGGACCCCTTGTCTCACCCCCAGTGTTTCACGCTGCTTTAATATTGTGCCAGGGGAGTAGGATCAGTCCTCCTTCTTGTTTGTACATTTAAGGAATCTTACATCCTGCTTCGTTGAAGCTTAGTAGGACATGAGCTGTTGGACCACACCTCAGGACTACCAGTCCGAATGACTTGTTGCTGTCCCGGTCCAAAGTCCTCCTGGTTGTGTCTGTCTCTCTCCTCTCCCCGTCTCCCCCCCTATCTCTCTTCTCTCTCTCTCTCGCTGCCTGGACTGAATTCTTTACCAAGTGACTGAGAAATTAGGTCAAGATTAATAAGTCATCCATACAAAAACATCATACATAGAGTTTTGAAAATGGTCGCAGGCATAATGTAGCGCAGAGGTATGTGTGCACGGATAAACATTTTTGTGTGCAAACACAAGCATAAACACAAACTTGTGCACACACACACACACACAGCGCATACTTGCAAGCAGTGCCACTAAGCAATAGTATAACCAGACGAAAAGTAGAATATAATCTTTGTAGACAACACTAGCAATATATTTTCACTTTAGTGGATTATCCCTGCTATTTCTTCACACGGAACGTTCGGTAACATTTACAACCTTTGTCACCAATCAGGGGAAATCATTTCAGCACACATTCTGCATGAACCCGACTGACCCAAAGCCAGAGAAAGATCCCATTTGAAACATCTGTGCTTCTATCCAACACGAAAGCCATTCCAATGCACAATAGCGTACTACAGCATGGCCTTCCCCAGTGCTCGATTTAGAATGCCTTTACCATCCGAAGCAGCGTCACCATTTCTAGTTCACTCAGAGTGAACAAGACAGGGACGGTGCCCCGCTAACAAATATATGTTGTTAGGAGGTCCCGAAACTCCTGAAAATAGGAACACTTAAAGTTGTCAGGATGTCGAAGTGTCACGGTCAATGGCAGGTGTGCCTACGTCACATTTTGTCAAGAAGACACCTCTGCGGACATTTTTAAGACGTTCTCTCGTGGATCTCAATATACTTGTGTCGCGTGACGCTCCCTGGTGTCCAAAACCATTAGTTTGGTTTTTCATAAAGACATGGTAAGTTATATGCTGTTTAGCTGAATTAGTGGCCTCCATGACACAAGGACTACATTTCACATGCTCACATAGTGACTTTTGAACGTGACTCAACAGGAGATTTTACGACATTTGCATTTGACGTAGCACCTCCGCTGATCTTTCTGCCGCACCACCAAGTCGGTGTGGAACGCAGATGCACTGTAGTGGAGTAAGATACGGGAATCCAGGCTGTATCAGGTCACATCCCAAGTCACAGGTTTTCCAGTTAACAGGTTCCCTTTACTTAATCCTTGGCATCTGAGAAACAAGCCCTTGTCTATTGTTTCCAGCCACCTGTGTTTGGCTTGTTCTCCCCAAAGCACAATGGTTTTCCTTTTGAAAATAGCAATTTATAGATGCCTATCTCTCACAACCACCTAGGGACACAGGGTCATGTTGACCAGTTGCATATTTTGCCTCTGTCTGCTCTTCTTTCCATAAAGCAGCTAGAAGAATGTGGCCGAATACAAATGCCAAGTTTCTGTCATCGTGTTGCTCCAGGTCCCAGAATTTTGGGAAACATCGATGCAGTGCGATTGACAGGCCGGGTTCGGCATAACCAGAGCGCTAGGCCAGTTAACAAAAGAAGCTTCCGGCTGCAGACGCAGCAAAAAAAATGCCAGATGTGTATTAGGAAAACCTAGGACAGGTTTACGAGGTCCATCCGGCCCAAACCAGGCCATGACACTTTTTACTTTCATTTGCGTTAAATTAAAATGGTTTTCATCTGTGCTGCTGTGGCGGTTTGACGTTTGAAAGCTTGCCAACCCAACGACAGGATAAGAAAATTAAATTGTATCTTCATTCAGGAGCAGGAGAGCCATGAGATACAGTGAAAACGATAAATATTTAGGGTAATCGATTGTTTTTCCAAGAGAAAATATGAAAACCGTCACAGAAATAGAAATGTGAGAGGTTTGATTTAAAGATGTTAATATAAGGTTTGCTTTACGTCGAAATATTGTTAAAAAAAAGAACACGTTCATTATATATTCATGTGTAGGCCTCTCCGTTAAACTGTGCAGCTGGCAGCTTTGTGATGAGAGCAACTTGTCAGTATCAACCCCAGCAATTGTGTACACCTTGGCGCTTGACATCTGTCTTGCAACAGATGGTTCAAGACTCAAAAAAAGAAGTAAGCAATTAGAAAATTTGAATTTGAAAAACTCAAAACACATTGACAATCGGATAAAACCAGGGGTGAATAGAACTCTTCTTACCCAGACTGAACAAACAAGCACACACACAAAAAAATGGTATGGGTTTAATTAGAGAATTATAAATTATATACGGAGCCATGTAAGCTGATGATCAAACACCCAAATAGATTTTTGGAATCAAAGAACAACTCAATTGATAGTGTATAGTTATATATAAATTTTAACATTTGCATGTAGTTGCATTCGGCCCTGTGTGCTTTCCTGTATATTTTCAATTATATACATTTAGGGATGTCATGACTCAACATTTGAATTGGTTCTCAACTAATATACTTGATAAAAATGTTTGAGAAAAGAAAATAAAACATCTGGAAGATATCCTGGCCATTTGTATTTCAATATCAACATTTGCATGCCGCAGACATGCAGTCGTGTACAGAAAGTGTGTGATATTAGTTTCCTTGGGATTTACTAAAATGAAAAGTAACGAAACGTTTTATTTTGCCAGGATGTTCTAGCAGTGTCCTAATGGCTTTGTCCTCCCAGCCATGGCTGTCATTCTTAACGTAGATTACATGTGATTTAAATAATTCGTATGTTGGATATTTGTACAAATAATAGATTGACATAACCAGCACAATGCCACTTGCTTGCGTGATGTGGTCAGTTAACCATGAGTTTCAAACAACTATACTAATTAAAAGGCCCTCAAAATAATGTGTTGTACTTTTGGAACTGACTACTTTTTAATAATAACATATTTGCTTAAGATTTCACTTTGGAAAAGACTGAAAATGTATGAATACACTTTAACAAAGTAATGGGGAGTGGTAACACTGTAATTCCCTTGAAAGGCAGGGTTCAGTGAGAAATATGCAAATTAAGCTTTAAGCTAAGAACTGTGTTACATTTACAGTAGAAATGTTAATTCGTAGACACTGGAACACTGTTAAATATAATGTTTATTTGAAAGGACATCTTCGTCTATATTTCTTGAGTATTCTCACATGGCCCATTGGATTTATAATGCAAAATAACGCAATCTCCACATCCAAGCTTTACTTGGAAATCATTAGGAAAAAAAGGAAATAGAGGTTTTACGACATGTTTCTCATTTGTGACGCATCACTGAAAAGTGATAAACGACATTACGCACTGATTTATCACAAAGTATTTTTTTACCCAGCAACTAAATGAAAATTATGACTCTAATCGGCCTACAATTTTTGGCAGGGTTTCTCAGTATGCTGTAGACCATTTTTGAGGCACTGAGAGTAAATAAATAAATATGACCTACCTGTTATAAAAGGGGTTATAATTCTGATAAATCTGTGAATGTATGTCCTTCTGAAATGTCCACTTCTTGAATGTCTGTAACCTGTAGCCAGCTCTGAAACACAGAAATCACAGCACTTCACTAAAAATAATGCAACTCTTTAATAAACACAACTTAGTAGCAAGCTATATACATAAACTTAAAAAGAACTAGTCAAAATTAATTGTATTGTGTGTGCAAAAAAATTCAAAAAAAGTTTAGGCCCATAAAGCATTGATGGCCAAAAGTAATAGCACTAAAACACCACAGAATTTTTTTTTAAGGAAAATTACATAGAAATGTCTCAGGGTCTTGGAATTTACAAAGTGAACAGAAAACAAAAACACAACTGCATATTTTAAAGCACATTTTACATTAATGTCCTTTTTCTTAAGGTTAATGGAAAGGTCCATAGCTAATGATTGCATTTCTGTTGTCCGTAAATAACAACGATGAGAAAAAGTACATCCTATATGCACTCATGAACTATTACATGGAAAATTTTTAACCATTTTATTCTGTGATATTGCAAATGACAGAGAATATTTATATTATATATACATATAATATATATTTCAATATATATATATATATATAAATATATATAAATACACCTGAATATATATATATATATTAATATTAATACACACACGCAATATGTACAGCATATCCTTCCATCTAAAATAAAAACAGAAATGCACAACCGTCTTAGGTTGATGTTGTTTACGTCACCATAAATGTTTAGGGCTATTCCGTTTGCTGTTAAAAGTAATCATCCGAAAACAAAAGTCCCCCATGTCTGTAAACGCGCCTGTCAACATATAACTCTGAATTGCTTCTTCCATCTCACTGAAAGGAAATGTAATCCACCCGCAAACGCACATGATCTGGAAAAACCTTCACAGTTCATATGGTACAATAAACACGATTCGGTTTTTGGTCATTTTTAACAGGAACATTTCACTTACTTTAGAGTTTGCACCTCTTCAAACGCATCATGTCTCTACGTGGTTCTTCAATGCAACACGGAGGAAAATGCATGTCCGTCAAGCGATGAGAAAGAAAAAGCAAACACAGAAATGCCCATTCCACACGGGCGACAACTATAAACTCAAGTTCAAATCCAGAGCGACGGTCACGCCGTCTCCGTCCCGGACGTCGACTCGACTTTCCCCGGTCCCTCTCCCCGGTTACTATATTGCCTCTTCCCGGTTACTATTGCCTCTCCCCGATTACTAGATTACCTCTCCCCGGTTACTATATTGCCTCTCCCCGGGTTACTATATTGCCTCTCCGTTTATATTGCCTCTCCCGGGTTACTATATACTATATTGCCTCCTGCCGCACAGCAGCAACACAGATGCGAGTGTAAGACAGGACTAATGCGATCACTCTAATGTGGTAGCAGGAGACTATGCAATAATGAGGCATCCGTACTAAAAGGAAATCGTGAGTTGAGCTTGTTAAAATAGGAATAGGCTCAGCATTTCCTCCATCAGAACATGGGCGAAGGGGTCGGCCTATAGGCGAGACCGGACAGACTTACTGAGCTCCGTATTACTGAACCGATGAGTTCAGCCAAGGTGAGCTGTGATTCCACTGTGAGTGACTCCGACTGCCTCTATCTGCATTGTCCCAGATAAAATAGGAACATTACCATGCTGTATAACGACCACGGGGACATAGGAATTTGCAAAAGATACATTTTACCAAGTCGATAGCGACGGAGCGCAAGTTCACGCACAGTCGTACACACATTATTTGTTTTTCTGTAACGGATATTCATGATGCAACATTATTTAATGCTGTTGTGAGAATCTCCACGCACCACAGCCTCATTTGATTTGACACAATATAGGTGGAGCTGTTCTGTATGGAAACAAAAACTCACATCGGAATTGGTTCATGTTATAAATAAAGGCAATGTATTTGCAGTTAACTCTTGAAGTCGATGCGTTAATATTTAAAACGAGTGATTTTAGCAGACAAAGAAAAGCCCGTATTTACAGATGATGTGACCCTGCTCAACTTTGTCGTAATACCTGTAGTCCAGTTCTATAGGGTAAACCAAATAAAGCTCCAATGTAGTTCAATAGATAATTAAGACTTGTATGCATGCTGGACATCTGCCATCTAATGTTATGACATAGTTTGTATTATTCTAATCGAGGCTTGTCGTATAAAGTCACAATAAATGCCATATGATAGGCATATATGTGTCAAACAAATGCACGTTTTATTGATAGTCGATCATAACAATTTCGTAATAATTTCATATGGGGTTTAATAAGCACCTGTCTAGTCTACCTGTGTCAACTGGAATGAATATCACGTGCTGTGATTTGCTGGGGAATCTCAGGTGGTTCCAAGCCCAGACAAGTTGAGCCAATATAACTCCATGTCAACGGGTTTACAGAGATAAACTATTATTAGATAATGTATTAGGTTCGACATGTCTTTTTTCAATAATGAAAGATAGATAATTTAAAGATGTTTTTAAGGTGTATTTATTACCATTTGGAGTGCTTTAAGTATAGTTTTTCAGTTTATCAACTGAGTAGTTTGGGTCCTATAAGCACATAATAAAGAATTTCCCTCGAATAGTGCACACACATTCGGTGTGGCATATCGAGAATTTGATAAAACTGCATTATTATTAGGTCCACTTTTTACTGTGTGCACAATAAAATGCCACACTGCACAGTACAATGTACACTACACCATGCTGCAGATGTCTCAGGTTTGCAGGAAACCTGCAGTTGTCATTGTGAAAACAGTAATATCAACCAAAACTAATGCCAAAGTAGTGAATGTTAATTTGTCTACCATAACCTGCCTGTAACGACTCTAGGATAAGTCCCAGCACACCATTGTGGCAGTGGGGTGAATGTTTGGGCAGACACAAAAAAACGAACGAAAAAAATCAAATGCACATTGTCGTGCCATTCATAGAACACAATCACCCGGTGTTTTAGGGTGATTATGCACAGTCCATGTCACTAGGAACTGTACACAACTCCTGGAAGCTGGAAGACGTGTCACACTGAATTATCATCAGCTGAATTATTATCAGCTGGATCTTTGATGATTAACAGATGCACAAATGTATGTTGATTAACTTAAAGCCTGTAGATGACTGTGTAACAAAAATAGTTCAGTTCGAACAGCCAATATAGCATTTTGGGAAATTGTGGAATATGGCATACATACTACAGCCCTTATTAATAAATTGGTTTAATATACCACAGGAATTACACAGAATTACTTATTTAATGTTCTAATTATCTCACCCACCAATTTGAAAGCACATTAAGGCAAACGATTTTAGTTGTGGTGTGGTATTTGCCATTGCACTAGCACACCAAGGTTTTATAGCAAAAATGTAATGTGGAAAATATGAAAACAAATTTAACAAACCAATGACACATTTTTTTCGGTAAGCAAAAATGCATCATGTGATTAAGGTGGCTGTAGTACCCTGGGTCTAGGTTTAAAGAAATGCAGAGTGAGCATACAGTATTAACCCCTTAGACAAATGTCATAAGATTAAGGCTGAAGTGTGTCCAATGTGTCTGTGTTTGTTTCTAGATAAGTGAGGTCAATATTTTAGAGAGAGTGCATAACACAGTCTTCTTGTGAAGAAAACCTGATATCACACACACACACACACACACACGTGTCTTCGATATAGGAAATCGGAGGTTATTCATTCCAAATAACAATATTTAGAATAATCAAATAGGCTTACAAGGCAAACAGGAAGCTAATTTAAGATCCATGTTCAATAGCCAAGCAAATTTATTACGTTTATAAGTCGAGTTAAATAACATCTATTGATGACTGAAAACGTAACATTTTACATATTTGGCCACCTTTATCACTTGACAGTATTTAAGGTACAGAGGTCGGGACTGAAGGGGACAGACTGCACGGGGAGGGTAGCTTCATTTCACACTAAGGCCTGCGCTAATTTGCAATCAGACACTCTCTGGGTTCTCCCTCCATGTCTCCAGACAGTTTAAATGGCAGCTGAGACAAAGCAGCCATTCTCTAGGGCCGGAGCGTCTAACCAGCCAGGGCCTTAGCAAGCTCTCGGTTTTATTTCGGGCCAGTGCTCTCAGACAGAGAGCATTCTGGAATGGGGAAAAAGCCAATAGATGGCAACGAAGGCTGATGGAGTGGGGAACCGAAGCAGGAAAAACTTGCAAACTGAACTGGCCTCTATTCATTTTCCTTCCTAGTTCTCTCCCTCAACCGCCCTCCTGCACTCTGTGTTCCGGCGTCTGGGTTGGTTTGACTCGTAGTAACTAATATTCATGGTTATGTAATCTGGTTTTATAGTTCTGCCCTGTAATTGTGTTTTGGTACCCAGGTCGAACAGTTTCTTCTTTGTCTATTTGCTTTACATTAGCTTTATAGTGTAACATTATACACTGTATACCTGTTAGCTTTACAGTATTACATTATACACGATATACGGGTTATCTTTACAGTATTACATTATACACTTTATACGGGTTAGCTTTACAGTATTACATTATACACTGTATACAGGTTAGCTTTACAGTATTACATTATACACTATATACGGGTTAGCTTTACAGTATTACATTATACACTTTATACGGGTTAGCTTTACAGTATTACATTATACACTTTATACGGGTTAGCTTTACAGTATTACATTATACACTGTATACCTGTTAGCTTTACAGTATTACATTATACACTGTATACCTGTTAGCTTTACAGTATTACATTATACACTATATACGGGTTAGCTTTACAGTATTACATTATACACTATATACAGGTTTGCTTTACAGTATTACATTATACACTGTATACCTGTTTGCTTTACAGTATTATATTATACACTGTATACCTGTTAGCTTTACAGTATTACATTATACACTTTATACGGGTTAGCTTTACAGTATTACATTATACACTATATACGGGTTAGCTTTACAGTATTACATTATACACTATATACGGGTTAGCTTTACAGTATTACATTATACACTATATACCGGTTAGCTTTACAGTATTACATTATATACGGGTTAGCTTTACAGTATTACATTATACACTATATACCTGTTAGCTTTACATTATTACATTATACACTATATACGGGTTATCTTTACAGTATTACATTATACACTATATACGGGTTATCTTTACAGTATTACATTATACACTATATACGGGTTATCTTTACAGTATTACATTATACACTATATACGGGTTAGCTTTACAGTATTACATTATACACTATATACGGGTTAGCTTTACAGTATTACATTATACACTATATACGGGTTAGCTTTACAGTATTACATTATACCTTGAATACCTGTTAGCTTTACAGTATTACATTATACCTTGAATACCTGTTAGCTTTACAGTATTATGTAAACCATTCAAGTATCCAGATCTCTGCTTAAAACTAAATTCTTGACCAAGGAAGATTAGCAATAATAATTGTATGAGGGACAGAGACATGGGCGGTGATATAAAGCCTTAAATACCTACAATTATATACCTAAATACAATTGTGCCTAAAGAACACTAACTCAACAACTATAATTACACGTATATATATCCAGAGTTCTGGAGAAACCAATTTCATGAGGTTGAATACGTCATTTCCACAAAGCCTTTCTGTCCTGTCTGTGTGATTGTTAACAACAGGACTCATGGCACGTGAGCTTCTGGTCCGAATATTGTCCTGCTATATTGTATTAGTTCAGGTGTCTGGTTTAGCTCTGTTGCCACAAGTAACAGGTGAATGATTACCCAGGTCAGAACTTGGCTATGAGTCTCTGCCAGAGAACAAGAAACATGCAGAACAATTCATATCTGGGCTGTGCTAGCTCAACTTTAGTGAGCCGTGGCTAACGTAAGGCCAGTTCACTAGACTCACGCCTGCTTCTAGGTCATTTAATGGAGCTGGAATCTTCTGTTGGACATCATTTGTTTTATAAATTAAATGAAAATACATTGGAGAAAAGTCAAAATTGTAGTGGAAAATCATGAACTAGCTGTCTAGCTCCCAGTCAACCCCCCCCCCCCACAATGCCGAGAATGGGTGCATCTTTATAGAAACTCATTCAGAAACGCTGCCTGGCCTTAATTCCTTAAATGAACTTGCTGCCAAGCCAGCAAAAATCTCGTCTGGGTGAAAACAAAACCTAAAGGAACTTAAGGACTTGACTGGACTAGGAGTAGGTTTACAATTGCAAGCAAAGCTAAACGTTTGTCTTAATCTCATAATCGTTATTACAAAGGACAAGGGGATTGATAGTCTGACTGAATGACTGACTGGAAGCAGTTTGCCCTGGAGGTGACCCCACTGGTGTAGGAGTGCATACACACACACACACACACACACACACCGGCCTGGTCGCTGAGCTCTATGTAGCAGTGAGTGAACAGTGCCATTACTGTATAGCCGGCCTCGGATGACCACAAACACCCATTGTCATGGCATTCCAGAGGGAACAAACAACTTATTATGCCAAGGCTAGTCAGGGGTCAGAGGGTAAACTTTAGCATCGCAACGACTGTACCATCAAGTTACAGTTATGACCTGACCGGCCAAGTCCGTGGCCTCATTTAGCAACCACTGAGTTGTGGTTTGGATATGCGTATTTATACAGTCCACCAGCCGACAAATTTCATGAGTAACCGTTTTGTACATAGGTGATGTTGTAAATAATTGTATTGTTTACTATGCACTCCAGCTTTGTCACATGGAAAAAGAAAAACAATTATGTGCTTAGCAAATATCTGCATTTTTCATTAGTACAGGGCAAGTTGTTTATAAAGAAAGAATCAAATACTGGTCTCCAGGTCTGCGAGGAGCAGTGGCTGCAAAAAAAGCTCTCTCCCTTCCTCCTCTCCTCTCTCCCACTTGGGTTAAGGCTCCGCCTGTCTGCTGTCCTCCCGCGCTGGCTGCCTTTCCTCCACCCCTCAACACGCCCCATCTCCTCAGTGTATGACATCATCGCACATCTGCTGTCCCAACAGGGCACGGGTGACACAGGCAACTAGCCTCTCTTTCTTCCCCCCTGGCCTTCTCACTTACACCCGCTCACTCTCCATTTCTCTCCCATACTCTTTCTTTATACTCTTTCTTTCCCTCCACCTCTTGTTCTCCGTCACTCCCTCTGGCTCTCTGGCTCTCGCTGCCCCTCCCCTTTTAGCCAGTCTCTCTTTTCATTTCACTGTACACACATTTTTCTGCTGAGTCGAATATGACCGGGCTACATACGATAACATGCTCAGCGTGTCTGCTAGTACTTTCTCTGACATGTGGTAGGAGGTACATTTGATAGACAGGAAATGGCTGTTAAAATTAAAACAAATGATCCGTTCAGCTGACCCCAGAGTTGACCCATGTGATTATAAGCAAACTCAATCAGCAAGGTCAGCACTAATGTGACATGACTCATGAAAAGTTTGCCTTCTGGGTTGAGCTATTAGAACCTGTTAAAACCGGTTAAGAGGTGCAGTGTGCATATGTGTTAAGGAGAGAGAGAAAGGGAGAGATTGTCAGTATGTATCAACAAAGGAACCCAGCCCTCTGGGCTAAAGCACTAAGTATATTCAAGAGAGAGACTTGCAGGAACTGACTACGGTTTGGTTCCGCAATAACCACTAACTAATGTGAAAAAAGGTCTAGTCTTATAAAGACTTTTTAAAGGCCTTGCTTTGATATTTTACTTCAAAAGGGTACCAGAAAAGTTTTCACTTTGCAGAGGTGTCTCCCTTTTCGCTAAAACCACTCCTTTAAAAACCCAGCCCTATGCAAAACATAAATAATAAGTATGGCAGGCTACAGAAGGGATAATTTATTGACCTAGGAACTGCTAAATTCTGTCAGTCAGACCAATGTTCACTCCTTTGCCAAGGTGGGAATCAAGATGGCGGAACCACTGCAAGGCAGGGAGAGTCTCTCAGTATTGTCGTGTGGTTTTGGAGGGGTGTTACAGTACGACCTCCAGCCCTTTTCTGCAAATATGGACGATAAGAGACCCCTGGTGGACATTTTGTGCAATGCTTTACAGAGACACAAAGCATGACAAAATTGGCACGGTGTACTAAGACCATTTTTGTATTATTAGATTTATAACATTAACATTAAAAAACAAACATGACAGTTCAAACATGAGAATAAGGACTCAAATCATGTGCACTGCAGTTCAAAGGTTTGGGGTCATGGAGAAATGTCCTAGTTTTCACAAGAACACATTCAATGCTGTGTACCACTCTCTTCACAGAACAGCTCTATGAATAAAAAGTAAGGGAGGCCCTGGGGCAAAATACCTGTCTCACACCAATGGAGAAGCCTGCTGGTCTTCTAGGTAGAGATGCAGAGAAAATGCCATATTTAAATGTCAGGTAAAATAATATCACATATCAGATTAAAGAATATGATGTGGGGGGGGGGGAGTTTTATGAATTGATTCATCTAGGTTTGAGGTGTTCACAGCCCCAAATTATGCAAGAACTATTTAGGGAATAAACAGTCAGCTGGTATGCTGTCTATAATGGCGTGGCCAGCACAATCCCAGATCTCAACCCTATTGCGCCGTTGTGGGAGCAGCTTGATCGTAGGATTCTGTAATGCCATGTAGAATCCAACTGCTATTTGCACTCTCGTATTTCGTGTATTCATTGTGTAAATCTATGTTGTCTTGCACATTTCCCGCCTTATCTCGGCCAGGCCGACGTTGCAAATGATGTGATCTCGGCCTAAAGTGTCCATCAAGTCAATCCAACTTGGGGAGCTGCTTCAGAAAACATGGGGGGATATCTCTTGAGATTACCTCAACCAACTGACAACCAGAATGACAAAGGTCTGCAAGGCTGTAGCTGCTGCAATGGGAGGACTCCGTCACAAAGGCACAATTATTATTTCAATTCAAATCTATTTGTAAGTGCTGCTATGCAGATTTGCATTAGAATTTGTTTATATAATTTAATTTATGATTAAGTTGACAATTTCATGCATGTATTGGTTGGAAGTACATTGTAAATGTTTTGTTTTATAATGTCATGTTACTTGGTTTATGTTCAAGTGAGATAGAATATACGTCACTGGTGGAAATGACGTGTTATTCAGTCGCCCGATGGTCCAGTGATGAGCGGACGCCCAACGTGGCTCAAGATGTGTAATTTAAGTTTTTAATTAAAGTATATAAATACGTTTTCCAGTATTGCTTAAGTTAGGTCAAGAAATAAGTTGTCAAATAAGAACCTCTTTTCATGACAAGCAGCCAACGAGGTATATGTTTTCATGTTTGGAAATAATTTTTTCATATTGCGTGTCTTTGTATTGTATTGAATAATGTGCTAATGTCGGTAATGTTCATCTATCTATGCAGTTCTTACGGCGTTACTATGGCGTTACCATGGCGTAACCATTGCGTAACATAAGGCGTTACCAACGTGTAACCAAGGAAGGAATAAACGCCCCTTTTCAAAGAACAACCTGTGTTTGAGTGTCGTGAAGAGAGCTACAGTATTATTTTTTTACCTGGTCTGGTTAAACTCATTTAATGTATGTTTTCATAGAAATCAAGGACATTTCAAAGTGACCCCAAACTTCTGAACTCTAGTGTACACAGTATTACAATTAGAATTATTAAAAATAATTGTAATAATTGTATTCAGAATAATAAATCCTACACTAACATAATAACAGCACCTTTTTTTCTTTTTCTGTCTTGAACTAATAAAAGTCTGTCAGCATGAGTATTCAGCATAAGGTTGACAGTTTGGAAACAGTTTTTCCACTCAGCTGTAATAACAGTATAGTAAAGCACTGTGAACAAGACAAATAAAGAGTAAATAGTTTGCGTGGGCGAAAGGAGGTCATCTCTGAATATTAAAACACACTGTAACAATTGCTTACTTGTCTCAAGATGGTATGTTTGTGAATTAATCGAGCTCCCATCTGGTACAGGTTTGAAAATCACAAGCAATGCTTGAAAAACATAAATCCTAGCAGCTTGTATGGAAAGGGATAATTTACATAGACATTCATGTGCAGATTTTTGAAACATGTTTTTTTTTTCTTTTTCTGTTCATCCGTTTTTAAAAAGCTTCAAGATGCTGCAGGTACCATAACAGCCCAAAACATTGGTTAGTGTTGTTCTCTACTAAATGTGGCAACACTTTTCTTCTGTCAGTTGTTAGAATTTCACAGTCTCTATAATACAGATAGTGTAAATTACAGTTTACTACAACTCAGCCAATTGTCTTTGTCGTAAACCTTCACATTTTTACTCGGTGTGTGTGTGTGTGTGTGTGTGCGCACAGGTCAGTACGTGTGTGAGTTGCATGTGTATGTGCCACAGCATAATCCAACAGTTACAGTTTTTGCCTATTGCTTACACATTAAAAATGAATGCTTAGACCAAAGCCACAATACCTAAACGTCTGGTAACATACCTTTAAACACAGTGTAGCCATAGCTTAAACATATTCTCAACTTTGACCTTTGTTTGCAATTCTGTAACACACTTATTGCGAAACACTACCCATTTTTTCTTACATTAGACACTTTGGTCAAAAAAGAAATCTCCTGTTATCATTTGGGAAAACAGTATGTTCAAAATGCAAAACTCATCTGGCAATTGTAGTCACTTAAATACACACCTGCAAACACAGACACAGAAAACAGAACACCAGTCGGTCTGAGCCTAAGCACTACAAATAGGCCTCAGGTAAGCCATTTGGAGAACTTTGCAAACATGGAGGCAATGAGAGTCACAGTAAGAGAAGGACAAAGAGAGAGAGGAGTCGGATGTAGAAGAGAATGAAGACGAGGATAAAGACGAGGACCAGTGGAGAGACGTGTATCTGATGACATCAGGGCTACTCTGGTGCACTTCTGCATCACCATGCCACTATAGGTCCCTACAATACAGGACAAATCATTACATTTCTAGAATACCCTCCATATATTCATATTATATATACTTAAGCAAGACAATGAGTCCTTCAAAGTGAAGGAACACGTGGACAAAAAAGAAAATAAACAGTTTGAGGTTCGATGAGTAAAGAAGTATTTGAAAAAGACAACACAAATGTGTCACAACACTTAACATGCAGTTGTGCAGGAAAGGCCAGAGCAGCCCAGGTTTGTTGTCATCATGGATAATGTTAGTTTCCACCGGGCTGTTCTGGTCCAAGATTGGTTCAACAACCATAACCATTTCACACATTTATACCTGCTCCCGTACAGACGCATATGTTTACAGTAGTCTACCAATAGCAATGTATCCAGTAATTTGTTTTGTACTCTTGTTTTGTATATCTGTAAGATTGTTTTTGTAAAAACTCTTATTTGATTACTGCACAGATTCTATTTTTGAGATTTACAGAAGATTGAGTTTGACTAAATGACATTAAAAATAAAAACACAAAGACTGCAGGGTTTTCAATAAAGCCCATCAGTGTGCTGCAGGTGATAAGAAAGAGTAATTGAAATAGTGCTCGTGTCTATAGTTTTGTTGCAAGAATTACATTTTTAGAAAAGAGCGTTAACTTTTGATTGCAGTGTTTCATTTTGCCATATATGTGAGTGGTTAATCTCCAAGTGTTAATGTCTGATTGGCTTGTGTGTAGAGTTTTGCAATAATGAGCCAAATTCTGCAAAAAGTGTGTAAGCAACAGGCAGAAACTGTAAGAATATATGGATACCACGAGTTCACTTAAATTAGGCTGGTCTCATCATCAACTCTTACACTGAAGTTTTAACATCTGTTAGGTATGAAGGAAACACGTCAAGTATGAAGGACACACGTCAAGTGTGAAGGACACACGTCAAGTGTGAAGGATACACGTCAAGTATGAAGGATACACGTCAAGTATGAAGGATACACGTCAAGTGTGAAGGAAACACGTCAAGTGTGAAGGAAACACGTCAAGTATGAAGGATACACCTCAAGTGTGAAGGAAACACGTCAAGTGTGAAGGAAACACGTCAAGTATGAAGGATACACGTCAAGTATGAAGGATACACGTCAAGTGTGAAGGATACACGTCAAGTGTGAAGGATACACGTCAAGTGTGAAGGATACACGTCAAGTATGAAGGATACACGTCAAGTGTGAAGGATACACATCAAGTGTGAAGGATACACGTCAAGTATGAAGGATACACATCAAGTGTGAAGGAAACACGTCAAGTATGAAGGATACACGTCAAGTGTGAAGGATACACGTCAAGTATGAAGGATACACGTCAAGTAATATTGCAACCAGAAATAATCTCTTTATGGCACTTCATGACACATTCAAATGAAAGCATATGGGCTATAATATATATATTATCTTAACTAAACTCAAAGAAAGCTGTTAAAAATACATACACGCTTTCACTATTCGTGTTATTGAGTCAAATTTTAAGAGGCCAGAAAATGTCATTTTGAAGTTTTACAATCCATATACTTTCTCTCTGGAAATTGATTAAAACAAGCCGAACTTCAAGGATAGACAATTTCACTACCAGGATTTTTGCCAGAATTGCAGAAAATAAGAAATAATATTCCCTTCTCCTCAACTAAAATATGTAAAATTATGAAAATAAACAGATACCATTGTCCAGACAGTGAGTGCTCTGCTAAAGTGAGGTCTTGGCTTTAGACACAGTGGTCAAATACACAAAGAGTGCATCTCAAATGACATCCTATTTCCTTCCTAGTGCACTATTTTTTTTCCATAGTCATATGGGCATACGTCAAACACCAGTAAAGGTATTTAAGAATTATGGGGCCATTTCCAATTCATCTGAAGTCTTTTTTAGGATTATAAGAGACTGAGAGAAAACAAATCGCATTCTAATTCCTATTAAGTGCACTGCTTTCAATGAGCGTCTGGTCAAACGCAGTGCATTAGGGAACTCCAGACTAGTGGTCTCTACCAAATCCTGTTTGTGGCACACAAACAGCCCCCTTGGGTCATGCTCAGTTCCTTCAGGCCTGCATGGTCCATGACGGTCAAGGCTGTCTCGTCTCAATGCCTTCTAGTAAATCGATGTGGTTGTGGGCTCAAGAATGTGCTGTCCTCCGAACACGCATGTAGTGGGGAATAGTTCCTAGAAAAGCCAGCAGGGTGAAAAAAAGCAGAAGGGCTCGGAGAGATATACGCAACAGAGGACATTTATTGACCTTCGACTTAGCCAAATTTAAAGAAGAGTTATTACAATTAAAAAAGCATATACACAACATATATACACACACAAAAATAGAAATGTATTCAGGAGGTCCCCTTCACTGTGTTTTTTAGCGCCTGTGATGAGGCTTTCTTTAAATGAAAGACATGCAGAGTTCTTTGCTAGAAATATGTAACTTTAATAATTTGCAAATAGACTCAGATTCAGCTTGTGTAAAGCCTATGTGCTTCCAGATGTCTGTCAGCCTGTAGCGTGGTCTCAAACTGCTGGCCAAGAAGTTAGTAAAGAGGACGGGGTAGTCCTACCAAGAGTAAATCAGAGTCTGCAATAACACTGACTGTAGTCTGGTTTGGATTATTCTGATATAAAGAATCAGAGATTTGTTTTCCCTTAGTTGTATTTGAATGATTGGAAAAAAGGCTGCATTTTGTACTTTTATGAGTTCTCTGCTTAGCTGGTTCACATTGTTGTTGCAGACCAGGACTGACATGACAAGATCTTGGAAAAAGGTCAGGAAAACAGACAACATGGGTGTACTTTGACCTCAGCCATCATCTCATGAAGTAAGTAAAAACTTGTAAAACGGCCAATGCTTTGAAGGTCGTTTAAAGCCAAATGGCCTCATCCCCACCCATGGAACTCGCACAAGTTTCAAGGCAAACACGCTGCTATTTGCATGGAACATCTTTTAAAGAAAGGCAGTAAATATGTCTTCCTTTGTTTCTCGTCCCATCTGATAATCTTGAGTGTTTTGGTGGTTTTATATGTATGTCTTAAAAGTATAAAATTTTATATGTATGTCTTGGAAGTATAAAACATGTGGTGAATCACTAAGTGTTCACTAAGAGTTTAGATGCATGCGTCTTTATAATCTAGTAAATTATTTATGAGATTAAAACACTTGAGTAATAATCTTCGAAAATGAGTAATAGCTTTTTAGTGAACATATTCCTAACAAAAGCTTGTTAAGTAAGTAACAATAAGTGTACATAACAAACAATGAAAATATATTATGCATACATAAACACACAGTTCATCTTTCTGCGGTGTGACATGTTTATGACCAAAACTACAAAATAGGATCTCAAGCTGGGACTGCACTTCATGTTAACTTCCACACGAGGGCGTATTTGAATGTACAGATAATTGATATTGAAAGAGATTTCCATTCATTGTTTTCTCGATGTTGCCTACATTGTTTCTATAGTTGTTGTTTACAGACGGACTGATATATTGTGTCCTACCAGGTGCCACATCAACTGATAGTGGTGTCTTATTTAGCCTACCTCCTTCACCTATAAATAAGACACCTGTCATGCATGTTTGTAGTGCAAACATCTAAAAATATATGGATAATAATAGTACTCATAAAACAGATCAAAAAGCACAGACTACCTTTATATTTCACAGCGTCCGTCTCATTTATTAATAAAGTGAATGCAAAATGTTTATCTGGGAGGTATAACCAGCGTATACGCTTTCTGTCCTTTCTACCCTCGCCGTTATTACAGGGGGTGGGCGGCTGAATTGCACGAATGTGTCCCTCTGCCAATGGCAAAACAGTGTCTGTCAGGAGCGGAGAGTGGCAGGTCCCTGCATCTAACATCCAGCCCATCATTCCAGGTGGACACACGCGTTCTCACCGCTGCTGCTACCGCCAGGAGATGACGGGTCCGGTCACTACCGGGGAGCCGCATAGCACCAACCCAACTACCGGGGAGCCTGGAGCCCCATAGCACCAACCCAACTACCGGGGAGCAGCATAGCACCAACCCAACTACCGGGGAGCCTGGAGCCGCATAGCACCAACCTAAATACCGGGGAGCCGCACCGACGCTCCGCCGACTGACACCCAAGGACCAGCGACAATCCCGAAGAATTGTTTATCAGGAACCTGTCAGGATTACTCCTCTTTCAAGGGAATTATCAGTTTCATTTGCTTTTCACTCAAGCATCAGGCGGCCGTGGTGCTCAATGACACCATGCTCCTCGTGTGGTCCCGCAGTGCGCTGCTGTCCGTCTACTACCCTCAGATCTTCCTCATCCTCACCAGCGGTAGCTACCTGTACGTTGGATGAGTTTTATTCTTCTCCCCGACAGGTGCTTGTAGAGCCATGTGACGGTATTTCTGGTCTCTTGCTTTTGTGTGATTTTTTAAGTACTATTCCCGTGCCTTTTGTTTAATAAACAGTTGATAAAGTAATTTATGCCAAGGGAAATGTTTTAAACGATTATGGTTTTATGATGCAATTTCCATAACTGGTAGTAATTCTTTTAAATATCAAAAGTTCATGCTGTGGGTTATTAAAAGTAACAATAAGGGCATGTAAAATGTTGTTCTTGACTAAATACCTAACACTAGTTATAAAAACAATAAAAGGCTACACATTTATTGAGCATTTAACAGTTAGGCCTACCTTAGATAATTATTTCCAACCTGCCCGGCATTTATTTAGTTTCCACCTGACCTATAAGTGACTCTAACTTAACTACATGAAATGTGTACAGGTGACAGAAATATATGTGAACACTGGAGTGATATGAAATATATTAAAAGCTGCTGCTTTCACATTGTTGTGGTTGAGTGTACTCCAACACACGGCTGACACAGATACACTTTATTCTGACTACAAGAACATGAGAGCTGGTGTTCCAGTTACCTGTGTGTAAAACTTGATTGAAATGAAATCAATATTCTGAGTGTTTATGTTACCTGCACTGTCTAAGAACTGACTTGATGGCGTTTCCAGATTAGTAGGGTTTACGCATTTGGTCTACAACTTAACCATGTTCCCTACACGCAATCTTTCAAGCAAAGGGCTATAATTGTAAAGCTACACATGGAAAAGTGAGTAAATGACATTCTATGGCATCCAGTGTTTGGTGGAAACAAACCAGCAGCCGTGTACGTAAGTGTACCGTACTGGCTATTTCTTATTGAATTAAAAACTTGGGGCCCTGATATTGAATGATTACTGCACTATAGTGGATGTGTCATGCATACAGAACAGACTGTATAGCTATAATTGCCTCAGATGAGGTTCAAATGTGGGTATAATAGGTTACATAGAGCTGGTTTGGAGTCTGTTCTTCATCCGCTAACCAATTGTTTGTCTTTTTAAAACCTGATTCAGTGACACACATTAAGTCTTATACACAGTGGTCCTTTGAAATGTAAGTGACTTGTGGCAGATTTTGCTCGTTAAGTCTGTATTTAACGTTTTTTTTACTCCTAAGTCTCAAAAACATAAACTCAGTGTAACGCAGATGTTATTGGCAATACAAGAGCAATATTAGCCATTCACTACACCAATGTGTTGTGACATTGCCTTGTTTTCACTGTAGTCACAAAGAAAGCCAGACGAGCCACGCTACCAATCCTATCCATCTGTAGCTCTATATAGACACAATAGCCAGTCAACTTTAAGCTTCTTTCAAACTATCTGTGTGTCTCAGGTTGATCATTTTCTGTGAGCCATCACCAAAACACGACAAACGTGTTGGAACACTGTAGCCTGGAACCTGTTGGATTTTTACAGTCCACGCTCTGCCGACTCTACAGTCTGACATTTAACTCTCCGTTCTCCCCCTCTCTCGAACGCCCCCAGGGCGCTGTCGTCTGTGGTGGCGTTGGGCGCCAACATTATTTGCAACAAGATCCCTGGGCTGGCACCAAGGCAAAGGGCCCTCTGCCAGAGCCGCCCGGATGCCATCATCGTCATCGGCGAGGGCGCCCAGTTGGGCATCAACGAGTGCCAGTACCAGTTCCGCTACGGCCGCTGGAACTGCTCGGCCCTGGGGGAGAGGACCGTCTTCGGACAAGAGCTGAGAGTAGGTCAGTCTACCTGTTGCATATCGACTAGTCAAGTCTGCGTTACTTGTTGAGCTTTGGTGAGCCTTAATACAAAAAAGTACTCTCATCCTGGCCTCATCCTGTCCACAAGATTCCCCAGTAAGCTAATTAACACCATTTTGTGTTAGCCCTACTTCATCGGCTCCTTCACACTGAGAAGGGTCTACGTGCTAAAGGTTAATGATGACGAGGTGACCGCTTCAGAAACCCCATCAGACTAAATATTATATGAGAAAAAGAGGTGTGCGTCTGATAAGGGCCAGAGTGACACGTGAAAACAAATACAGGTCTACTGTATTCAACTCCATCAACTACTCAAGGTGTACGAAACAAAAAGCTAGCTAGGATGTATACAACAGATGCTCCAGGTCAGGTTGATAGAGATACCCGTCTATCAGCAAAGCCAAAAGGACTAATGTATTGAGTTAGATGCTCATTCTGCATAATAAGTAAGGATATGAGGTTACCATATTGTACACTTGGCTGAGGAGTGAAGCCGCCAAGTGAAACTACTTCAGTAAAGTTCAATTCAATCACTATAAAATAACCACATTCAATACCATACATTAACTCCATGGTACTAAGTTGAAGCCGTATTTTCTCAGCCTAGATGAGGGTGGCACTTGGCCGGTACATGTCCTTCTCTAGCAGACAATGTAACACTGATGAATTCGATCACCATTAAACGGCAGACAAGATATTAATGTAAGGGGGTAATGTTCAATGCAAAGACTTCAGGGATACAGGCTACATAAATGACAAGGGAACACCACTACATTACCTATGTAGCTGATGGTGGTGAGTGGTCATGAGCTCCAAAACCACACAATACCTTTTCACGGCTGCTTTGTCGTGAATCAACGTGTCTATTGGTCAAACTGCTACTATTGCAGGTTATTTCACGCCTCAATAAAGATATTCTGATTGATTCCAGTGTCCTTATTAACGAGAATCTTACTTGATGAGTCCAATGGAAGCAAGGGGGGATGTCTTCTCTCCAGCCTGACAAACCTCTGTATTGAACACATTATCTCTGTGGTTCTCAAAACCATAACTCTCACTCAGACAACTATTCTCGTCCGTCAAAACCAGGCATCCAGAATATGTTCAGTAAAAGCATAATAGTGAATGTCTTCCACAAGAACACACCCCCAGCAGAGAACATTTGTTTTGATTAAACAGCTGTAGCCAACTTTGTGAAACTCTGTTCTGATTCCATAGACGACAACAGTATATTAGACAGTGTTTTCTGTCTTTGGCCTGTTGATGACATTTGAATACTTCTGAAACCTACCGTTCCCAAACACCCACCGATGAGCCAACTGACAATAGGTTTAGACAATGCTGCTAACTGGGTTCTCTACCACCCGAACGCAATATACCTGACTCTAACAAATAGCTAAATGCACATCTGAAACAGGTAAGTCACAACTTGGGAAAGAGAGGTTAGATGTCCAGGAACCCGGCCCTGCAGATTACCAATCCCATATAGAATCACTACCAAGAAAACAACGTGAACCCCGCGCTTACCTGACAGCAGACGGGAGAGTTTCCTGTCATATCAATCTCTCGGAACAGAACAGGGTCGCTTGCAGTCACAGCGAGGAGCCTTGCCGAAGGTCCCCATTAGGCCCCTAACAAGCCGAGAACCCAACGCACAACGGCAGACACAGATAAATGGCCTCTCCTCTAACAAAAGAATGAGATGGATTATGGTATCCAGAATGTTGGTAAGAAAACTGATTGTTCCCAGAGCTGTTGAATTAAACAAAGTTCCCCAACCCCAGTGCGACCGCAACAAACCATTTCTGACTCAACGACAATTCATACAAGAACCCTGCCTATATTAAGACCAATATTTCCAGTGTGGAAAATAAAAGGATAGAAAAATGCATGCTGACATAAACCAGAGCAGAGTAATGTCTGATAATCACTGTGAATAAAAGTATTCTGTAGATAACGTATGAGAGGATATTTGCCTTATTATCCTCTGAGTTACCCAAAGGTTAGCCACTGTCCCACTAAGGACAATATGGTTTAATTTCCCATAGGCATGTTGCATTACAGACAGTCAGTAGTGGAATAATATCACAAACCTTTCTCGAAGCCCAGGGAGAAGACGAAATTCTCCACAATGAGGTGACATGCAGACTGGTCATTAATGCTACAGTAAAATACATTTTGACAGAATGACAATCTCTCATATAATACAGGACACGTTTCTACTTTATCTGCTGCAAGGGCTCCTCTGGCCAACCAGCAGATGTCACTTGGGTTTTCTTACAAGAGTATTACCCAGACTGCCCGTTCAAAAAGATACCTCTAAGAGTCAGTCTGACAGAGACTGTACAGGAAGAGTATCCACTAACCAAGTGTTTCAGTAAGCTACACAATAAGACAACAATAGTAATGAATCTTCAACTTAACCTTGCGCAGTGTAATGAAACTCACACAGGACTAGTGTACGGTAACTATTTGCATCTCTCGCTCTCCATCTCCGCAGGTAGTCGCGAGGCAGCGTTCACCTACGCCATCACAGCGGCCGGCGTTGCCCATTCAGTGACAGCGGCGTGTAGCCAGGGCAACCTCAGCCACTGCGGGTGCGACCGGGAGAAGCAGGGCTACCATGACCAGGAGGAGGGCTGGAGGTGGGGGGGCTGTTCAGCAAACATCAAGTATGGCCTGGAGTTCTCCAGGCGCTTCGTGGACGCCCGCGAGATCAAGAAGAACGCCAGGCGCCTGATGAACCTGCATAACAACGAGGCAGGAAGAAAGGTGATTCAATCAATCAAATGTATTTTATAAATTCCTTTTTTTTTTACAACAACGTTGACACAAAGTGCTTTTACAAACACTTAGCCTAGAACTCGACTGAGCACGCATCAACAAGTTGACACACAGCAGCTAGGAAAAACTCCCAGATGGTTCGAATTTAGGAAGAAACCTAGAGAGGAGCCAGACTCTGAGGGGTGGCCAGTCCTCTTCTGGCTCTCTTAGGTGAACTTATACTAGCTTTATTTAATAATTATAAAACACTTTTGAACTCTTATAAAATAGACCGGTCAAATGAATGACCAGTCTGACAGGGACAATCGGGTTATGGCGAATTGGAAGCCGGAAATGTCAGGTATCATCAGCTGCATGGCCTGACACTGTCTGTCTTGTAACTGACACTGTCTGTCTTGTGATCTGAGGTATTAACATACCTGACCAAAAGCTGAACCGTTAATGTGGGGATATATAGGCGCGTGTAAAAGAGCAAACCACAATAGGATGCTACGCAACACACGTTCCTTTGTTCTTAAGAACAGTAAATTAACAGTTCGGAGATATCAGCGTAGTGCTGAGTGAGGCTGTACAAGTTTAACACATTTTCACCATGTTTGTGTGTGTGTGTGTGTGTGTGTGTGCAAATGTCTGTGAGCGAAGAGAATGCAAAGCCGGGTGAACACACTGCCAATTGGAGGCGAGCCATAACCCTGCAGTCCCATTCAGTGAATTACAGAGCGTTAAGTCAGGATACAGGATATTATTGCAAAGTCTCTCTTTCTCTCTCTCAGTCTCTCTCTCTCGGCGACGACAGTACCCATGACGACGGTGCTGCCTCAGTGCACACCCTGAACCAGCCTTATCAGTAGCCAGTTATATACTCACTCCTATAGCAGAGCCTGACTTATTGGCCGACACACGGGCCTTCGAGTAAGGACATTAACTTTGTTAACTTTGGACAATGCGTTTGACGGCATTGCTGTGAGGGCTTTGCTTTGTGGTATACCGCGAGTCTCCGTCACGCTTTCATTAACATTACGCCACGAACAAAGGTCGGATTTGGTCACAGCTATGCAACTCCCCCCTAAATGGTTAACAGTCGTCTGTCTTAACGCGTCCACTGTACGCATAATGTATCTGTGAGGCATCAAAACTGAAATGGCACATGAAACCTCAGTGTAATGTTATACTTGTTCTGGTTACTTGAGAGCTCTGGTAATTTTTTGTCCATTATGTGGTCTTTTGGAAGGTAGCATTAATGAGAGAGTAGAGACTCTAACCATTATTTATTTTCCATATAGTTTTTGACAGCTAGCTGGCCTCACTGTCAAGTTGGGGGATTTAAAATGTGTACTCCATGTGGACTTTTAGGCCCAAATGCAAAGGGTGGTCGACGGTCGTAGTGGTTGGGGCTACAGTACTGTAAACAGTTGGGGATGACAGTAGTGGATAGGGCTACAGTATTGTAAACAGTTAGGGTTGACAACTTGACAGTAGTGGATAGGGCTACAGTATTGTAAACAGTTGGGGATGACAGTAGTGGATAGGGCTACAGTATTGTAAACAGTTTGGGATGACAGTAGTGGACAGGGCTACAGTATTGTAAACAGTTAGAGATGACAGAAGTGGATAGGGCTACAGTATTGTAAACAGTTTGGGATGACAGCAGTGGACAGGGCTACAGTATTGTAAACAGTTTGGGATGACAGCAGTGGACAGGGCTACAGTATTGTAAACAGTTAGGGATGACAGCAGTGGGTAGGGCTACAGTTATGTAAATATCAAATTAGGGGTGTGCGATATGACGATATTTAATCGTGGACGATTAAAATGTCTCCACGATTCACTTTTTCGGAAATATCGTAGAATCGCGCTCCAGTGCACGTTCAATTAGATGCAGATCTATGGCGTTTTTTCAGCCACGTAACAACATGCAATGCGCGGTGCGCTAGATGTCAGCGTGTTAACACTAGAAGCGCCAACAGCCCATGCCCGCGGGCGTTGCAGTTAGTAATTAAAATAAATATATAATGTTGAAAAGCTACAGCCTCGTTCTTCCATGACTTTTCCTAAATACGTGCATTTTACCTTGTCCCGTTTTCAGAAACTGGATGCGTTTTGGTCTGATCTCGTTTTGGTCCGATCTATATTGGACACCGTTTTGGTCTGGTCTTTATGAAACTGGGTCCGTTTTGGTCTGGTTTATATAAAACTGGATCCGTTTTGGTCTGGTTTATTTAAAACTCGACGCGTTTTGGTCTAGTCTACATGAAAATGGATGCGTTTTGGTCTGGTCTACATGAAACTTGACGCGTTTTGGTCTAGTCTACATGAAAATGGATGCGTTTTGGTCCGATCTATATGAAACTGGATATATGTAACCGATTAATTTGCTGCGGTCTCATGTGCACTCATAACATCACTAATGAACACTCTGCGCAGTGCAACCGGTTAGTATGCGTGTCCTGCTCAGGCAGACAAAAGCTGCGAGATATACATAGATAATAGATTGATTGGCTTGGTTGAATTTGAATGAACTAGAAAAAAGAGGTAGGCCTACGTTTATAAAGAAATATATGTTTTACTAAATAAACAGAACGAAAATATAAAACGAAATTGATTAATGTATCTACCGGGTAACAGCAGAATATACCCGACCGTGACCAATATACAAACTGTGTTGTAAAATACGTGTTTCATTGTCTATAGTGCCTTAGTTACTGGACTGTAATTACTATAATACATTTTACAAATGTAAATGATCAAATTATACACTGTAGCCTAATGTTTTTATTTCAACAGTCTGTGTTGCAATATATACGGCCAATCATGCGCAAATCATTTGATTGCGCGTCGCTTGTGATCTAAAATGTTTTAGCATTTATTACATGAAAATAGGACATACAGTTTGATTGATTTTAATTTATTCGATCTTTAGAAATTTAAATATCATAGCCTGTGCATTTTAAAATCATGGTTTTAATTTTGTATTGTATGGCTACATAAGACAATAAATAGGCTACATACTATTTTAGTAAAATGTTTTACTGCATAATTCACAATTCATTTAATTCAGGATGATAACACAGTAGATCATCTGATGCTGTAGATGGATGGCAGGTTACACAGTGAATGGATGGTGAAGCTGCGGATGAGAATGAAGGTGCTTCTTTGCACCATTGCACTTCCTTTAAATATACACGTGATTAAAATATGCTACTTTAATTTTTTTTCCCTTTTATGTTTTGTTACCTTGTAACGCTATATTCTTTAAATGGAGATATAATTTGCTTGTATTGCAGCTCAGTAATTAGCAAAATAGTCTTAAAAAGCAACATGAAAAAGAATCGTGATAAAATCGTGAATCGTGATTTTTCCTGAAAAAATCGTGATATGATATTTTTCCCATATCGCCCACCCCTATATCAAATATGCAAATATCTCACACCATGTATGCCACCCTCACCTTTTCCAAACCCTCACTTCCCCCCTCAGATCCTGGAGGAGCGTATGAAGCTGGAGTGTAAGTGCCACGGCGTGTCTGGATCCTGCACCACCAAGACATGCTGGACCACCTTACCAAAGTTCCGCCAGATCGGCTACCTCCTGAAGGAACGCTACGGCGACGCGGTCCAAGTGGAACCGGTCCGGGCCTCGCGCCTCCGTCAGCCCTCATTCCTGCGCCTGAAGGAGGCGAGAGGCTTCCAGAAACCCACAGACACGGACCTGGTGTACCTGGAGAGGTCTCCTAACTACTGCGACGAGGACACGGCCACGGGGAGCACAGGGACCAGAGGGAGGTCGTGTAACCACACGTCTCCCCATACAGACGGCTGCAACCTGATGTGTTGCGGCCGAGGACACAACACCCACCAGTACACACGCGTGTGGCAGTGCAACTGCAAGTTCCAATGGTGCTGCTTTGTCAAGTGTAACACGTGCAGCGAGAAGTCTGAGGTGTTCACCTGCAAGTAAAGGTTGGCTGGTGGAAGGGAAGAAGAGGAGGTTAAGATGAAGTGGACGGCTGGGACGAGGGAGGGGGGAAGGACATGAGATAGTATTCAAGGAAGGAAACAAGGAATTTTGTAAATGGACTTTGAACTGTTCAAGGAGGGACTTCACAGATTGGACTCGGAAAATGATTTGATTCGTCATGCCTTCATTTTGCACATTGGACATACTACTTCATTTTAATAACAAAGGTTGAATTTTTATAAAAAATACTTTCGAGGATTAAGCGAAGAATGTTTTCTTGTGTGCTGACTGGAAGTCAGTGATACAGATATACAATGTGTGGCAGTATATCGGTGAAGTGGACAATATGGTTGTTCGCTTCTCTGTCCCAAACCAAGCTAATAAATGTTTTCCCCATCACTCTGGAACCAAACTTGATCAAAACTGACGTACCGAGTTCACAACCTCAGTAACACCGTTACATCCATTAGCAAAATAATTGAATCATAATAATTATAAATTCAAATAGGGGAGAAATAACTGACCAACCAATGTAATTACAAACGCAAAACGAATGACGATAGACATGCTTCTTGACAGCGGTACAAGGCCGATTGAGAGTTTGGTGTAAAAAGACTTGACGCTGTTGACTGTGAAATGTGTCTTAACTGTCCAGTCACACTGTAATTATCTGTTTGAACACTGAAAATAAATAATTTATTTATGTTGAAACATCTCTACACAGACAGTTTTATAATATGGTCAGCATTGTTGAATTGCTGCTGGGTGCATTCTTGAGCTTCCTGAATGTAATTGAAAAAAAGCTAGTAATTAAGAAAAGCCACTAATAAAGCCAAAGCCTACAATAGCTAGAAAAGCACAGGTTTTATTTTGGTACTCTGTCTTGCAATAGAGTACCAAAATAAAACCTGTGCTTTTCTAGCTATTGTAAGTTGTGGCTTTATTCACCTTCCTTTCTCAATTTATTAGTGATGATATTAACAAGATGTTTCTAGGGGTATTGATGAGCTAAATCCATTTCACCAAACGGGATGGTTAAAGCAACTGCTACAAAAGAACAGAGAAAGTGCCTGCCTATTTTGGTCTCAATTCCAGCCCCCTGGTTACATTCATCTTACCCATTGTTATTCCTTTTCAGTGTTAGCTTTGCGGACGCTGAACAACTGGGACCGATACAGCACATATTCCCACGAACGAAGAGACATGGAATTTCACGTTCGCTGGCCTTTGGCTTTCACTAGAGCTACACCAGCCTTGTTAAAGTCGTCCTGTCCGGAGCAAAAGGAATTTACTAAACCATACAACACAAACGCAGTGGTATGGACAGTGGACACGGGATAGAAAAGGTCCCAAGAGGAGCTATTTTTGGCCAAAGGAACTTTTATGTAATGAACATATTTTGTGGTTTTATATAACAAAAAAAACTTGACCATAATGTTAGTTATAGTGAGAAATCAGTTATTATCAGTGTAAAAAAGTAGAAAAAGACAATTTTAAATGTACAAAGACAATTTGCTCCAACAATTTGACCCGATTGGTATATTTCTAATATGAACACCATAATTGTCTTAAGCCCTGATGTACTGAATGTTAAATGATTTAATAGGGCAGCACACATTCCTGTATTAACCAAATAAATTGACAATAGATGTTGATAAGTATGATTGGAACTTTAAGGCTGTGAAACATTGGTTAGAAACGTTGAAAAAGTTTTACTTATGGAAGATCTCTGTGTGCTTCATGGCTAAAATAATGTAACTTGTGTTTAGACAAAAAACATTTTTTTTCACTTTGGTGGGAAAAACTCTGAGAACATTCTCACACACCAAAGGTGTTATTCAGCCGCTATTTGCAAATATCCATTAGACAAACCTTAAGCAGTATGGCCATTATTCAGGAAAACAACAGAAGCTCATTTTTCTCCCCCAACCGGTGTTGTTGAATAGACTGCTGTGACGGCCGTCTCGTCCCACTGGCCCGGCTGGGTTCTCGCTGGGTTTTCCTGTGTGTGAAAAGCATTGCGGACATCCACCGGAGCAGAAGTAAGGCCAGTGTTTTGTTAGCCGTCTGAAACGCTGGGCACCGGAACTCCGTAAGCTCCTCTCACTATACCGGGCGGATTGGGGAAAGTCAACCTGATTGTTTCAATACATTTTGTCATTAAAAAATACAGGGACCGATGCCACGGGGCGGAGCGGAGAGTGGGCCCGGGCGACTAAAGCACCGTATTGTTGGGGTGTCAGGACCCATCAGCTTATTCAGGGGGGTCATTCTGCAAGCTAATACTTCTGGTCTGATTCACTCACACAATCTGCCTGGGTCTACGTCCACCCACACAGGCAGGCCGGCAGACAAGCACACCCAGCTCTTTCATATTAGATTGTTTTATTAGCTCTATTAAAGAGAGACAGGGCAGTGGGAAAAAGGGGGAAGGCAGCAGGCGGGATTCAAACCCGCGACCTCACCGGCGTACACGTGTCGTGGTTAGATGCTCCTACCACTGGCACACAATAGTTGTTTTAATTAAAACAGGAAACAGATAGACATTAGCTGAAAGACAAGTATGGTACTGTGTTTCGCTGATGGCCACACCAAGAGTCAATGGAGGGTGGCTAAAGCAGATTTAAATTGTCCATCAAAAGGCAGAATCTGAGAAATACTTGTGGAATCGAAGTCTTGTAAACTTTGGTTAGCACCGACACATTGCTTAACAATGATCTGCGTGAGAACAAAAAACAGTCACCAATTCACAAAGCCAGAGGTTTTCCTAGAAGCCCAAGTCAATTCAACGGTCCAGTCTGGTTCTTGAATTGTGTCATTCTCTCGCTTTCGGTTGATTTCCACAAAATTAATTGGTTTTGGGATTAGAGCGCCAACCCCCCTCCGCAAATGTCAGGAGTCTCACACAGGCACAAAAGGCCAGGAGACATGACTGCTGCTCTTTGTTGGTGGATTAAAGCCCAACACCAAATCGCAGGGGGCCACTTGAAAACCCTTCATGACAAGCAGACAAAGCATTATAAATAACCCTCCTCATAACTCAACACAAAACCTTTAAAAAAAAATGCCACCTCTTTTGTGTACATACGACAAACTCCAGTGGGTCATTGGGTCTCGTCCACCAGGAAAGAGCTATAAAGAGCTCTGGCTAAAACGTTCACGTTGCATGTGACTCCATATGGCACCTTTAAGGGTCCTTTGAGCAGGGTTTGAGCAGCAGGTTACCATCTCTCTCTTCTAATCTGAAGCCCATGGCCCTCAGGGCAGAGTCGTCAGCAACGCCTTGTCGTTTTAGAGCTGCCACCACTTCCTGATTCTCTAGATTGTGTTCTAGTATGTTCCGGATGGCAAAGATGGCCCACTGGCTGATGACTGGTGGAAAAAATGCGGTTAAGGATTATGTTTATATTTATGACACAAATATATCAACTACAAGTTTTACTTTGAGCGAGAAATAAGAGGAATGTTTCAGTAGTGAGAACTAGATCAGTCCACTTTAAATCTCTTTGAGAACACATACTAAGGACATGTCCTGGGTCATAATGGCAGTCCTGAGGTGGACCAGACTTGGGTTCTAACACTATTGTAAATAACTGAGCTGTGCTTGACTGAGCATGATTGCCAAACCAGCACATCTGGCATTCTAGCTGAAATGTTTCAAGAATTTAAACAATTTCAAGTAGTATTTGTTCCTGTTCTGGCTGTGGCCCACCTGAGCACAGTAGAGTCTGCTCAGCAGTTAGCAATGATGTACATGTTCTTCCTTTGAATGTGAAAGGGACAGTGAGGCTCAGATGAATGGCTTGAGACCGGGTGAAAAGACAACCTGACATTGTGCCTGGAGAAACATGGGTGGAGAAAACATGGTGGTGGAAGAAGACCAAGATGGTGGAGCAAAAACAATGTGGTGGAAGATACACTGAGCTGCTATGAACATGAGGAATTCAGGACATACAATCACATTACAGCAAAATATTAGAATCGCCGCGCCAACACTCACTCATAAACATGGTAGATACATGTCCAGTCTCTATATCAGCGTACAGTGGCACAAATGTCCAGATTCAATCTGACTCGACACAAGACAAAGGGATACACGGGTTGTTGCTGTCGATACTGCAGTTGTCCATTATGAGAGGAAGACAGTCGAGGTCACGGACCTGAAAGAAAAACGGCAACATGAACATGGCATCGCAAAAACGGATCAAATTCTGAAATAATATCTCCCCGTTCCCAACCGTAAAATGGCACATTTCAACTAAAGGCACTGTCCAAAACAGGGCAAAGAAAATAAACTCACAAAAGATCATGTTTGACTTTGATTCTATGGACAGGGTGTTTCTTTGCACAATGTTAACACGCATCTGAGATTTCGGTTAAGCAAGAGGAACCACTTAAGAGAAGTGTGTCAGCGTTTCTATTGGATCATCTAAACACCCAGCCAACAAAAATCCCCTATCCTCAGGAAAACCCATAGTAGCATGGAATAAAAAGCTGTGTGTGTGGTTGTGAGTTGCTCTAAATCCGTCACAATGCGTTTCACTGGTCTGCGGTTACTACGCAAACTCATTGAGAGAGTCATGGACACGACAGTAGTAGAAGAACACGCTGAGTTAATTACATTCTTTTCACCCGAAATCACAAAGGCACGGAAACCTGACATGAGATCTGCACGTGGAACTTTAATCTTAGTACAGCTCTCACTAGTTAGGCTGTATCCCCGAGCTAACAAGAGATGATCATGTTCAATTATTTCATTACCAGCAGGAAGGCCGGGAAAGGGTAACAAACTATCTGACAATCTATCTTGACTGGATTATCCCAGGCTTGACCCCCGACCCGCAAGACACTGCGATATGCTCCCCAAGGGCAGAATTAGGGTTTCAAAAGGAGCCAGCAAATCCTACCCTGAAAGGATGTCCTCACAGACAAAACCTGTGAAAGGGCAGGGATATATTTCAAAGAAAAGGAGGCAATTCAGTTCATCAGTAGTTTTGGTCACCAGACAATCAGTAAGTTAATGTTCCACCCCCACACTTTGTTTAGTTCAACTCCTGCAATATATCTACGACAGCTGAATGCTCTGGGTTTTGTGCTACCGTTCCTTTTATTGGTTTGTCTTTCTGCTGTCTATCCTCACCTTATTCTGATTGGCTGCGTTTCCGTGGCAGAGGTTCCCTATGAGGCGGATCAGATGGGCCTTAAAGCTGACAGCGGGGGAGGAGGAGCAGTCTCCTCCCTGAGCCAAAGAGAAGTTCTGAGCTGCAGTGAAAACATTCTTACTGGTCTTCCCCAGAGCATGGACCTGCTGTAGGAGACCTGGAAGAGCAGCGAGAAGAATAGAAGAACATTACACAGTTACACATAAAGGTACAAATTAGATGAATAGAAGAACATTACACAGTTACACATAAAGGTAGAAATTAGATGAATAGAAGAACATTACACAGTTACACATAAAGGTAGAAATTAGATGAATAGAAGAACATTACACAGTTACACATAAAGATAGAAATTAGATGAATAGAAAAACATTACACAGTCACACATAAACATAGAAATTAGATGAATAAAAGAACATTACACAGACACAGATAAAGGTAGAAATTAGATGAATAAAAGAACATTACACAGTCACACATAAAGGTAGAAATTATATGAATAGAAGAACATTACACAGTCACACATAAAGGTAGAAATTAGATGTATAGAAGAACTTTACACAGTTACACATAAAGGTAGAAATTAGATTAATAGAAAAACATTACACAGTTACACATACAGGTAGAAATTAGATGAATAAAAGACCATTACCGGTACACAGTTACAAATAAAGATAGAAATTAGATGAATAGAAGAACATTACACAGTCACATAAAGGTAGAAACTAGATTAATAGAAAAACATTACACAGTTACACATACAGGTAGAAATTAGATGAATAGAAGAACATTACAGAGTTACACATAAAGGTAGAAATTAGATGAATAGAAGAACTTTACATAGTCACACATAAAGGTAGAAATTAGATAAATAGAATAACATTATAAAGTAAACACATACAGGTAGAAATTAGATAAATTAAAGAACATTCCACAGTTAACTCAAAGGTAGAAACTAGATAAATCGAACAACATTTCACACACAAGGGTAGAAATTAGCAGAATCCCAGATTAAACCCTTAATATAACTGTTCAGAAAACTTTTCAGGAAATAGCAAAATAAGATGGTAAAAATAAAGGACAAGACAAAGACTACATTTTCAACATGTTCTAGTGAAGCTATATTGTGTTCCAATGTATCCGATGTTCTATCAGAACCTACACAGGTGTGACAATACAACCACCCGTCTAATATTCATTAGACTTTCCGCATGCCGTCAAAACAACACCAATCCACCGATGGATGGACTCTGAAAGATCCCTCAAGGTGTCCTGTGGTGTCAAAAAGTCCTCATAAATACCCGGACTCAGAGTTAACCAGAAAGACATTGTCCAGAGCATCACACTCCCTCCTCCGGCTTGTCGTCTTCCCGTCATGCATCTCGATGCCTTCACTTCCCCAGTAAAATAGTTGCACACGTAATCAGTCGCCGTTTGTCACTCAGGTCTTTACTCATATAACTTCTCCTGCATCCTACATGTTGACTATGAGAACCGACTGAGATGTGAAAATGGCACTTCACAAACATGTGCCACATCTCTTCGCCAGGATATTTAAGCATAAGAAATAAAATAAAAATTACTTACAAGAGGAGAACAATCTGCCATTTCACATGGCTGTAGTGTAAAAGCATAGCACATCAGAGGTAAAATTGGATGTTAACATCCATGGTCACATAGACTAATACTTACCAACTGTAGAGTTGAGGAGGTCTGGGTGATTCTGCAGGAACATGAACTGTTTGTGATCAGAAGTCATCTCACACAGAACATCTAACAGGCTGATCACAGTCAAAGCCTCCTACGAAACACAGGTAAACCAATCAGCCAATTATAAATGTAATGAATACAAACGGCATGAGCACCACTTGATCTATACAATCGAAGAACCAATGAGAGCTTTGATACCTCATCGTCTGACCCCGAGGCAAGTGTGAGCACGGCCCCACAACACTCATGGAAACAGGATGCCAGGAAACCGGCTACAGTGGGGGAGATCCCACTATCCTCAAAGTTCTCCTCACCCAGCTGAGCTGAAATTAGCTCCAGCAATGTCACCCTGAAGAACCAGGAATAATAATCAAATTGGTTTATAAAGCCCGTCTTACACCAGTTTGTCACAAAAGCTTTTTCATATGCCTTTCATTGACTGGATTTATGTACAGTAGAGCCTAAAAGCTCAACGAAAAGAAACAACTCAAGTCAACCCAAATGTAGAACTATATAATGCAAATTTGTATGAATAAATTCATTTCTGAATTGGATGAAACTAGATGGACTTACCTCTCTTGATGGCTCATGTCTGCATACATGTTTTCAACCATCACTGAGGACTTAAGGAAGTGCTGTGTAGCGATCAAAACCCTGTGAAAAATATAGCAATATAATTATATAACATTTAGAGTTAACGTTTCAACATTTTGTGCGTCAAACACACACACAGAGAGACCAGAGCGTCATTCCCCCGGAGCATACTTACGGCCAGTCCAGTTCTGGAGTCCTACACAGGTCCATGACCTTCAGGGCCATATGAATGTTCCCCGGCTGAGCTAGCTGCTCCACCTTCAGTCCATTCAGACATGTATGAAGCACCATGGAGGAGTAGCCCACCGTCCTGGCATCTTCTAAACACAGCAGGGCCCTGCAGAAACCACACAGCAGTGACTCAGGCCATCATGCGAACAGATCCAACACACTCAGTGGATATGAGGGATTGATTCAGTCGGCGGCGACAATCCCATTGAACATGCATGATTTGAACATTAGTATGAAGTACTAGGCCCGGTGGCATTGAAGTGCCGACAGGCCCGTCCCGATTCAGGTCCTGGACGTGGCAGTCGAGACCAGGAGACCCATGGTGCGCTGTATTTTGGATTTAATTCACTCGGCACGTTGTATGAACTCCCTGAAATGGGTCAAACGCTTGCAAACTAATGGCGCTTTTCCACTACAAAGAACCAGCTCGACTCGACTTGGCCCGACTCGGCTCCGCTCGCTTTCGCTCAGTTCTCCATTGCAGATAGTACCTGCGCAATAGTACCCGGTCGTCATAGCGACGCGGCAGGAAACTGCTTTGATGTAATCTTCTACGCGACGCGGCGACACACAGGCTGCGTCCGAAATCGCGTACTATGTTGAGTATACTATGTACTACATTTAAATAAGAACGTACTTTGCGACCGTTAAAAAAGTATGTTCTATATAGTATGAATCCGGCTGCGATGACAAGGCCTTTACTACAATTCAATGGTAAGTACTTACAAGAGAAGATCTGGAAAGACGAGTCTCCATATGTCATCTTTACAGAACTGGTTATCAACTGCCAGGTTTCCAATAAACTGTATCCCACATCGAAGTGCTAGATCAATGTACAGACGATGACACAGTCAGACATGCACAAAAACACTTACAATATACAAGATGTTAAGACTGACCTACCAAATTTCAACTGACACAATTGAAAATAGCATCAGGCTTATTCTCTTGAGCCAATAGGAGACGTATAAAAATTCACCTTCCAAAACGTTTTCAATGTTTTCAGACTTCAGCCTCAGAAGCATGTCTAGGATTCGGATTGAAAGGTCAATAGAACCAAGGGACCTGGAGAACAAAATTATCTGCTGAACAACAAATGACAACATGGATGGGTACGTCTGAAAACAAAACTACCTACATGAATCGGACCTCTGCACAAGATTACATTATTAACTTCTACCTGACCAGTCAGTCCCGATAACTCCTACCAACTAACATAAGTATTGCCATTGGAAATCAAGTAGTACCTTAAAAGGGACTGGTTACGTGCACACTGTACACAGCCATTCCTCTGGGCTCTGAAGCATTCTGTGGTCAACTGCAAGATCACCTCTTTAACCTCACCGCCTGCAGCCTGAATCACCTCTGATAACTTTGACAGGATCTTCAAGAGGTTCCGGAATGTCTCTTCTTCACTGTGGTCTCTATGGCAAAGCAAGGAAAAATAAACACCTACACAGATGTTTGCTTACGATGCGGATGGTGTTGACTGAATACTTAAACTGAATTGTGAATTGTTGTGCATTCAGTTAACTAAACATGGTGTGAACAATAAACATCACTGATGACGTGAGGATAGTATGATGACGTCATGTTTGGTGATTGAGCAGGACAGCAGGCTCGGCATAGCCAAATAGAGATGCATGTGGCTACAAATCTGTCTAGAATAAATCTATACAGGAAAGAAGCCACAGGTAAGTCAAACGCATATTTATCACGCCTATTTAGTTTGCTAAGCTGTGGGCATTTGTTCGATACAGCAGGTTAATATACGTTTGCGCACCTGTAATCCTGGAGTCTTAACGCATTGGTCAGCGATTGTAAAACCGGCAAATGGGTTTCACTGAACTGTTCTGCAAGAACTCCATTTAATAACTTTGGAAAGTCCATGCTTTTCGGCGATTCCTTTGCGCGGTCGGCCATATTTGTTTATCTCTCATTCTCTCTCACACACAAGATCCGTTAGGTGGGCGGAACTTCCGTATTAAATCCTAGGATTATGATTGGGTAAAACTCGAAAAGAGGCGGTGCTAGACAGTGTCGCATCAAAATTCGAACTCAGTCATTGACTTCAGCAATCTTAAACGATACAAATGTTTCATATATTTTTTTCAGGTTACTTATACCTATGTAGCCTAAATAAAAACCCAAGATACAGATGATTGTGTGATATTAGTTTTCCAGTGAGGTAACCTTGTCAGGCCTAACATTATAAAGACGCCTGATTCCACTTTCCTTTAACATCTGCCACCCATCCACATCAAACACTGATCCTTTCAAAGGCCAGTACTAAGGGATCAATTGATATTTATTCCCCAGACAAGTTGTGGGACAAGTGTTACAGCTGCAACAACAAATAGAAACCATGTCCTTTGAATTTTTATGTGTGGCAGAGTATTTTAGGTCCAGAGATTTCCAGTTTGTGGTCGTTCCTTGTTGACTCTGGCCTGCGGCAGCGAAGCACTGGTGAAAAGCGGTACAATGGGGAGGAAGTTAAATATGGAACGGACAGAGTGTCAAATGAAACCTCCTCATCTCAAGGCCTGAGCTAATAGATAAAGTGTTCCAACAGTAACCAAACCTTATAGGATGATATTCACTAATGTTTTCAGAAGGAACACTAGAAGTGTAGGTCGGTCAGACAGAAAACCTCTGTGTGGATAGTGGTGGCTAATGTATGTAGGGCTTAAAATGTCAGGACGCCGGCCACAGAAAATAATATGATAATGTAAAACAATGTGAAATTACACAGTGACAAAGAATATATAGCAATACAAAATGTTACTACTGAATAAAGAAAACAAAACATTAAATGTACTGGTTTTTATTAAACAGTACCATGGTATAGAATAAAGGAGGTTGACCATATGATTGAAAAATAATGTTCATGCATTCATTTTTCATCATTTTTGCTTCGTTGCAAAGTTACAGTTTCTTATATATATCTATTATATATTTATTATCAAAACCAAAACTCTGAAAGGAATATGTGGACAATAACAATATTCCTGTGAGAGATGATCCCTCCCTTAACATAGTTCATGGCTAACTTTAACATGACATTCAGTGGGCCTGTGATGGGCTTGACCTGTCGAACAACACCTGAAAAGAAAAACAGAGACATTAACATTACATTAGATGTTACATTAATTATTACATTAGATGTTACATTAAACATTACATTAGACATTACATTATCATTAGACATGACCATTGCATGACCATTAGACATTACGTGACCTTTAGACATTACATTAGACACTACATTAGACATTACATTGACATTACCTTAGACATTACATTGACAATACATTAGACATTACATTGTCAATACATTAGACATTACATTAGACATTACATTAGACATTACAGTAGACATTACACTAAACACCACATTTACATTACATTAGACATTACATTAGACATTACATTAGACATTACATTAGACATTACTTTAGACATTACACTAAACATCACATTAACATTACTTTAGACGTTACACTAAACATCACATTACATTAGACATTACGTTGACATTACTTTAGACGTTACACTAAACATCACATTAACATTACTTTAGACATTACACTAAACATCACATTAACATTACATTAGACATTACATTAGACATTACGTTGACATTACATTAGACATTACACTAAACATCACATTAACATTACTTTAGACATTACACTAAACATCACATTAACCTTACATTAGACGTTACATTAGACATTAAACTGGGTAATTATTGTTGCTAGGTTGTTGTTAGGCATCAGAATGCTTTCCGGCTGGGAAGTTTAGCATTTATTAGTTTAATTTTATCCAAGGGAATTTTCTTTTTGGTGCACAATGTATGCTGAGATCACAAACTCTTCTGTTTGATTGAAACCTATGTATATTTTGTTTGCTACCATGTGGTACGCTGGTAAAGGTTTTAAACATTCAAAATCTCTATTGCCACTGGAAATGTTTGTAGAATTTGAAGTTTGTAGGGGGTGAGTGGGTAAAAGAAAGGACTTTGGTGCACTTTGAGATTAAAATAGAAAGATTTTTTCTAAATACAAAAATATTCTTGTCTTGGACTGAAATAGATGCCAGAACTCATTATCGAGGACAGCAAACAGCAATCTAGCCAAAAAACAAAGTACACTTAACTGACATATATTTCATTTCAATTGTACATCAGTACACTAGATTGTATTAAAATAGTACTATTATTTATGTATTATTAAAGTAGTTAAGCATAATTAAGTGTGTTGAAATGGACTCACATATTTCATACTATTTATATGTATAATACATTACAGGAAATAGCAGTTTAGTAGACTTAAAAACACTAATTTACTTAATATAAACATTCAAACTTGTGCTCATGGTTCACAAAAGCCATATTAAATGAAAAGCAACAGTGACTTTGTTCTACGCAAAAATAAATATGTTTGTTTGTAATATATTATTACATTATTATAAAACGGATGTAGTATGTATTTTGGTGGGGGCTATATTTATGTAACTAAAAGCATTTCAGAATGCGTTATGTGGACAATAAATAAAATGTGCTCCAAGTCCAAGTGGTTGAATACTTCTGACATATAAATCATCAGGAACTATGGTTTATTGATTTGTTTCCAAAAAGTGGAGAACATGAGAAATGTGCTGTAGTCTTTAGTAGTCTGTAGTATTTTGTGTTTTGTTATGAATATAATATTGTTCAACAATAACATGTTTTATATGCCCGTATACTAAGTTGCTCAAAATGAGATGTTCTCTATAAAACATCCAAAATGGTCTCCTGGGAATAATGTCCTTTGTGTATTAGTGAAATCTCCTCTTGTCATGTCTGTTTTTTGTCTACTTAAAGTATTCCTTACGTATCCAAAACACAACCTCCATTTTCTCACTTGAATTCTGATATAACCAGCAGGAACATACAACTAAAGTGTTAGCCAATCGCCAGAGGAATTTGGGGAGGCCTTGTTTAAATGAATATGAGATTGTAAAGGAGCAGAAATTCCTGTTGTTTATGCTTCTGTACAGGCTACGTGTCTCAGTGCAGACCTGGCGATATTCTAGCTTCATCGGGAAAATAAAAGTAGTCATTAAAAACTGGAATTGAAGATCGTTATCACGTGCCTATCACCACTGCTCTTTACACCATTTTCTCATAGCACTCAACTTAAGTCCATCTTCCCCGTTAGATAAGGACGGTTGTTGTTAGCTAAACATGTAAGAAGGAAACATTTTCATACTCCAGACACAGATGGCAGTAACCAGGTGTAGGTGCTGCCATGCATTGATTAACACATCTGCCGATGCCAATTTAGAGGATTGTGGAACGAGAGATCAGGCCGGTAGCTCTCATTGGTCTTTTATTTAGGCAGTAGGTTTTTCTTTTATTTAGGCAGTAGATTTCTTTTTGAATATTCATTTAGTCGCCACATGAACACACCCATCTGCCTGGGCTAAAAACCCTGGACTGAGTATAAAATTCCGTCTCCTAGGGACATTCAACACCTGGTTTTGACAACTTCTAACATCGATGCACAAAGCTCATTCAAGTTCCGCTGAATCTAGCGGTCGGCCTGAGAACCTTATTCGTTCAGTTAGTGCGGCGAAAAATCTAGGCCTGTTCAGCTTTTGTACCACTACTCACCCATAATCATATCATTTTGAGAGCGCTTCATGACATCAAAGGAGAGGTTGTCGTCAGCAGCCAGTATGTCAAAGAAGACATCCGCGGATTGTGAGAAGGGAGCTGGGTTAGAAGGTGCCATGGTCTTCAGGAACACAATCTCTGTTGTTCAAACGGTGAATAGAGAGGTAGGGAGATTAGATTTTCAAAAGCTCATACGGGACGTTTCACCTACTACATCCGGCTAATGAAACAACAGACTAATGTTTAATTGCAGTGCTTCTGCTAACCTGATGTGGTTGTATAAAAGATATGACGACTTAATAAAACAGGCCAGCTTCTAAACCTTACCTTCTGGGCCAACAAAGTCTCTGAAGGTTGGCAGGGAGACGACTGTATGCGAGATGGAGTGTGAAGGGTCAAGAACACAGCCAAAATCGTTGGACTTACAGGACTTGACACAGCGCACATTTACTGAGGTATCAGACCTAGAACTGATTTGTCAGAGTGAGAAGCAGAAAGAAAGACAAATTAAAATAACGGTAGCAATAAAAATCAGTGATGAAATGCCAATAGTCTTAGAAAAGTTAACACAAATTCACAAGGCTTCTTCATTCTGCGCATCCATGCGAATGCGAATGCGATGAATCGATAAGTACTTCTACAAACCAAAGTGTTTCCCCACAAAACCCTGGCAACACCTGAATAGTACCGTAGATTACAAATATTATATTTCCATGGGTTATTAAGTAATCATAATTAAATAATGTCTGAAAGGAGAGGCCAAACCGACATTGGACCAATCAAGTGTCTGCAAACGCGAAGACAGAAGTCTCTTCATAAAACTCAAGCCTCCATAGGGGAACGGGGCCTGTAATTAGCCATAGCAGGGCTAACAGGTGGGTCCAAGTATGACTGCGAGTCTGTGGGCCAAAACCACGCAATGATTGAATGGTTTCAGGGCATTGTCACGGAAGGTTACTGTAATAACAAAAGCCCCCGCCAACAGCACTTTAGAAACATCCCAACTGAGGGTACTAGATGGGTAGAAAATTATTGAGAAAATAAGTGAACCAGCAGCAGATAGTTTCACAACAAAAGCGGCCGAGACCGGAATGGGAATCGTACATTTCTCAAATATTCCACAGACTGTCACTGGGAAATATCCATCCATACGTCATGAAACCACTTCTGTATTTAACAGATCCCAAACCGCAAATCCGAGAGCAGTAGTCGACGATCCCGAATACGTTTAAGGAAAACCTGATCACTGGAAAGTAAAAGTTGTCTGGGTCAAGTCAATCGCAGCTCGTTGTGTTTTTCTTTTACGCGCCAGCGGCCCTTATTGATAACCACCCAAGACCAACACCGAGAGCCTCGTCCATCGTCTCAGCCGTACTGCTGGGAGACCACTAATTGAGACCCTTTTGACTGGCCGGCGGCCAGGCACCCACAAATAGGTGACATGCTATATTTTCTTTGCTCCACTAAACAGGGGCGTCCTTGAATGGCGCGTTGAGGCAGCATGGCAGAGGTGGCATCGGGAAACATTCATCATTAATAATAACTAATCATCATTAATATTGGCCACAGGACAATGGAAGTGGTATGTATTGTATTGTTAGCATCAGGTCATCCCGGGACAGGGGGGGGGTTGAAAAGAAAAGAAAATCACTTGGTGTAACAAACTCATTTTAATTGCAAAAATACTATAATATGTAAGAAAATCTGATAACCAGACTGTGTGGTAGATCGGTAACGAACACATCATTGAAGTTATTATACTTACAATGATTTCCACCTAGTGGACATAAGACGTAACAGCAAGCAAAAAACCCGGTCACTTGAGTCATCAGTGTATAACCTTCGCAGAACAAAAGTAGCTGAGGACGAAGTGAAACAACAATGGGGAATGCTAATGAATATATTATTGTGGCAATCTAACATTAGATGAGCCGTTTTACGCCAGCGGGGTTATAAGAGCCTTTAGAACGGCAGTGGTGGTGGGACAGGCTTCTCGTGGGTTATAGTCACAGCGACCTTAGCCACATAAAGATGAGAAGTCCCGTAACGTATAAGTCTCATCTCCACTGTGAGCAAGAAGTCCCGGGGTTCAGACACGGCACTTTGCAGTGATATCACTCCGCCGTGGGCCTGTCTCTGGGCAGTGAAGAACCCGCCTGAGTCTCCAGCGACGATGTCCAGCTGGATGCTGTCCCCGGGCACAGAGTTGGAAGGGCCCATACGGAAGACATCGGCTGGCACGGGGACATGGGTGGGGAAAGTGACATTGTGGAAAGAGATTCTCAGGGGGAGAGATAAACACGAGGGACTCCGGGAGAACTCGCAGGCAATGCGCTCACAACGACTGAAATAAGGGAAAGAGAGGCACGAGGACAGGGAGAGTCAGAAATCAAGAAGAAAAAAAACAAGGACATTTGTGTGATTGTCACATTGTGCAAAGTGGTCAGACGAAGACCACATGTCAGGAGACACCAGACACCTCTTAAGAACTCTTAAGAACCCAGAAACAACTGGTCAAACAGAAAGTACTTAATAATCCCAGCCAGGCACAAGTCCAGGCAGTATTCAAACCCTGTTGTCATTATTAGTTGCTCACCCCTCAGTAGTCCGGTGAAAGTTTTCTGGACACTCAAAAGACACACATCTGAATCCTCCCTGTGTGTTGACACAGATCTCCGCTGCCTTGCAGTTATGGGAACCTGTCACACACTCATCGATATCTGAACAGAGACAATATAAAGGTTACTAGTACGTTATCAATGCAGTATGTGCATATGTTTGTATATAATGAAAACCAAAAAACATGATTTCACAGAATGGTTAGATCATAGATATATTTACAAAACATTAAAGTGCAATATATAACCGAAAATAATGATTATTCTCCGCCGTTTGATAAAGGAGAATATGTTTTTACTTGGAACTGAGAACCATTTTGGTAATATTAGCATTCAGGAATAGTTGACACAGAAGATGTGAAGGAAGGTAGATTAGCTTTATCTCCTGACCGTGACAAGTGCGTCCGTTGGGGGAGAGGGTGTAGCCCACGGGGGGGCAGGTACAGTGGAAGCTGCCTGGGGTGTTGGAACAGCGGTAGGAACACACATGGCCTCCGGTTGGCAGGGCACACTCATCTATATCTGATGATGGAGAGAATATAGTTTAGCATACTAACACCAGGTGGTCACAATAACCTACCATCACATTAACCTGCCATCACATTTACCTGCCATCACATTAACCTGCCATCACATTAACCTGCCATCACATTAACCTGCCATCACATCAACCTGCCATCACAATAACCTGCCATCACAATAACCTGCCATCACGTTATCCTACAATCACGTTATCCTGCCATCACGCTATCCTGCCATCACATTAACCTACCATCACATTAACCTGCCATCACATTAACCTGCCATCACATTAACCTGCCATCACATTAACCTGCCATCACATTAACCTGCCATCACATTAACCTGCCATCACATTAACCTGCCATCACATTAACTTACCAACACATTAACCTACCATCACATTAACCTACCATCACATTAACCTACCATCACATTAACCTACCATCACATTAACCTGCCATCACATTAACCTGCCATCACATTAACCTACCATCCCATTAACCTACCATCACATTAACCTACCAGGTGGTCACATTAACCAACCATCACATTAACCTGCCATCACATTATCCTACCATCACATTAACCTACCATCACATTAACCTGCCATCACATTAACCTGCCATCACATTAACCTACCATCACATTAACCTACCATCACATTAACCTACCAGGTGGTCACATTAACCAACCATCACATTAACCTACCATCACATTATCCTACCATCACATTAACCTACCATCACATTAACCTACCATCACATTAACCTACCATCACATTAACCTACCATCACATTAACCTACCATCACATTAACCTACCATAACATTAACCTGCCATCACATTAACCTACCATCACATTAACCTGCCATCACATTATCCTACCATCACATTAACCTAACATCACATTAACCTACCAGGTGGTCACATTAACCAACCATCACATTAACCTACCATCACATTAACCTACCATCACATTAACCTACCAGGTGGTCACATTAACCAACCATCACATTAACCTACCATCACATTAACCTACCATCACATTAACCTACCATCACATTAACCAACCATCACATTAACCAACCATCACATTAAACTACCATCACATTAACCTACCATCACATTAACCTACCATCGCATTAACCTACCATCACATTAACCTACCATCACATTAATCTACCAGGTGGTCACATTAACCAACCATCACATTAACCTGCCATCACATTATCCTACCATCACATTAACCTACCAGGTGGTCACATTAACCTACCAGGTGGTCACATTAACCTGCCATCACATTATCCTACCATCACATAATCCTACCATCACATTAACCTACCAGGTGGTCACATGAACCTGCCATCACATTAACCTACCAGGTGGTCACATGAACCTACCATCACATTAACCTACCAGGTGGTCACATGAACCTGCCATCACATTAACCTACCAGGTGGTCACATGAACCTGCCATCACATTAACCTACCAGGTGGTCACATGAACCTACCATCACATTAACCTACCAGGTGGTCACATGAACCTGCCATCACATTAACCTACCAGGTGGTCACATAATCCAACCATCACATTAACCTACCAGGTGGTCACATGAACCTGCCATCACATTAACCTACCAGGTGGTCACATGAACCTACCATCACATTAACCTACCAGGTGGTCACATGAACCTGCCATCACATTAACCTACCAGGTGGTCACATGAACCTACCATCACATGAACCTACCAACCTTCACAAGTAATCCCATCCATGTCATTGAGATGATAACCACGGCGACAGTAGCACTGGTAGGAGCCATAAACATTAGCACACTCCTGACTGCAGGGGTTATCCTCACACTCGTTCACATCTAGAACAGGTCAAAGGTTTACAGAGTCAGGCATTTTATAAAACATAATGTGTATTAAATTGAATCGCAAACGTTGATGGAACTCAAACTCAAAATACGTTACACCAAAAAAACTAAACTTTTTAAAAAGCTTTTCTCTTCGTAGCACACATACAGTGCAAAAGCACACCACGCAGTCTTTAGTGGAGTCAGAACTTCCTACCTTCACAGTTCCTGTCATCGCTGGTCAGTTTGAAGCCTGTGGTACAGGAACACTGGTAGGACCCCGGGGTGTTCTCACACTTGTGGGCACAGAGGCGCCCTGAGTAGTGCCTGCACTCATTAACGTCTAACCCATAACAACAAGAGATGTGTGAAAAGAAGCATGGATTGACTTCACAACAACAGAGAAGAGTATTGGTCTTGCCACGTTTTTAGTGTCTCTTCAGAGGGTTAGGAGTGCAACATAAGTACCTTCACAGAGTCTGATGACACTATGGAAGATGAAGCCAGGTCTGCACTCACAACGGAAAGAGCCCAGCAGGTTCACACACTCATGGCCCTGACAGGCCCCTTCCAACAGACACTCATCCACATCTAGAAGGCCAAAGAGACACAACACAATATTCATTACATTTACACAGCAAAAAAGTCTAACTATTAAGTATAATTAAGGGAGAATGTGAGGAATGTGTTTCCAACTACAAGAAACGTCTGACCTCTGTGATTGCCCACAGGGGTTTGAACTGCGTCATTCTGGATTTTTTGTTGTTGTTATTCAGTCTCTCACTGTTCAAATAAACCCACCATTAAAATTCTAGACTGATCATGTCTTTGTCAGTGGGCAAACATAGGCAATCAGCAGGGGATCAAATACATTCTACCTTCACTGTATACCCAGATGGTGTGTTAAACACAGTTTGTTCCCAATAAAACATGAACAGAAAACCTCCCTTACCCACACAGTGACTACCGTCCACACTGAGGTGATATCCATGTCCACAGATGACTGAGTATCTTCTACAGGCATATGACCCCACCGTGTTGATACAGGTCTGACCCGGCTGGCACATGCTGGACTGGGTCAAACATTCATTGATGTCTTGCAGGAGAGAGAGAAACACAAAGACATCAATGCATTTCCCGTGTTGGTGTGTTGCCCTCATTTGCCTGGCAGACGGTCCTCCGCTATCAACCTCGTTCGGTCACCCGCCCCAATGCCTTGTGTGTATGTGACTGAATCAGTGGGAGGGTCTTACCGATACAGGTCCCCACCGCGTCCTGAATGTACCCGTCTCCACACGGGTCCCGTGGGAGACATCGGAACGACCCCTCCCTGTTTGTGCACACGAAGTCCGCGCCGCAGTTGTGGGTTCCCAGAGTGCACTCATCTATGTCTGGTGAAGGCGGAGGAGGGAGAAATCACGTTATGGTTCTATCTGACTGCATGAAGACTTTGGATGTGATTGACGGGAAACGAGACAAATATGTAAATAGCGAATTGGAGGCTGTACAAAACCTAGGCAGATGTTGGCGTCTGTGAGCTCGTAGCCTGTGCCGCAGTTGGTGTCACGCTGACAGCGATAAGCACCCTCTGTGTTAATGCAACTCTGCCCGTTGGCACAGTTGTGAGTCCCATTCAAACACTCGTTAATGTCTGGGCAGAGGGAAAGTAGTTTAGCCTGTCTGTTGCAGTATATGTTACATCTGTACTGTGTTGCAGTATGTGTTACATCTTTACTGTGTTGCAGTATGTCACATCTTTACTGTGTTGCAGTATGTCACATCTTTACTGTGTTGCAGTATGTGTTACATCTTTACTTTGTTGCAGTATATGTTACATCTCTACTGTGTTGCAGTATATGTTACGTCTTTACTGTGTTGCAGCATATGTTACATCTTTACTGTGTTGCAGTATATGTCACATCTTTACTGTGTTGCAGCATATGTTACATCTTCACTGTGTTGCAGTATATGTCACATCTTTTCTGTGTTGCAGTATATGTTACATCTTTTCTGTGTTGCAGTATATGTTACATCTTTACTGTGTTGCAGTATATGTTACATCTTTAGAGTGTTGCAGTATATGTTACATCTTTACTGTGTACTCCAGCCTGTTGTTTGTCACCTTTTTCTGCAAGTTTAATATTTAGGTCTACATGCTCACCCTCACAGCTGCGTTGGTCTGGTTGCAGTTGGTAGCCGACCAAACAAGCGCACATGTCTTTGCCCACACACATATGTGAACACTTGATGGAGCCTAGTAAAAACACACAGTTTGTTTATCTCTACATTACCAATGTTATTCTTTAGTCATGGAAAGACAACATTTTCAGCGCCAACAGAAACAGACAATTGTCAACACCCACCAGGATTTTCGCACTTCAACACCATGTCATTAAGAATGTGTTGACTACAGTTGGGAAATACTGGTTTTACAAATATCAGGCAGGAACACTATGAGACTCTTGTTTACAGATTCCGGAAATCCTCCAACCGAAATTGAGAAATACAGGCAATATATTGAATGGTTCCAGTAATATGTGCAATCACATTGTTTGTTTCCTAGCCTGGTACTTTAGGCTGTCAGCATCTAATAAGAACCAGCTAAACCTGAAAACTCTCAAATCGGAAGGGGACTAGAAACAAGATAACCAAGAAAAAATATCTGCAGTCCAGAAGGAGATGAAAGGGCCCTCCGTTCAGTAGAAAAAGGGTTTGTTTCATTACTTCAAATATTAGGCTGCTGTACAGTGATAAAGGTGCCGGCAGCAGACTGAGCAGATGAAGGCAGAGTCTAAAACCGTTTACATATTTGTTTGTGGTACTGGACAGGTTTATTTTGTGTCTGCAAAACTGTTGCTAAACATGTGACATTGTAGTACTACGTGAGCACTTCTTTCCTGGGTTTTCCATATTAAGCTTTTTACAGTATATTATGTTTGTAGCTAACTCTTCATCCGTCAAAAAGCATTCTATATATATATGAAGTACACCTACTTATATATGAACTGAATGTGCTTCACAAAAAAGTGACAGTGTTGTAGGTGATACATGATATGGCCAGTGTGTGGCACTAAAGAGTAATAGGTGTGGCAGTTATGAGTAATAGGCATTGCAGAAGACTGCTGTGAACACGTTACCAATAGAAGAGACTTGTTCATAAAAAAATATGTTTATGGTTTCATGCATATTTTGATAAGTAATTTCCATGCATTGTATGAGTAAATATTAAACAGTAGTTGCAAGTAGAGTCAAACCATCATTGAATTCCTGTTCTTCCTGCTCAGCTACTGAAGGCTGTTATGGTATGCTCGCCAGAACACTAAGAAACATTAATGAGCCCAAATGTACAGCACACAACTGACAGAATCTGAGGCGACTGACCTTTGCACTGGTCTGCTAGTAGGTCACCAGGTGAATGGTTCACCTCAGTCTGGGCTGTGGAAGATAAAACATTTTTTATGTGCCTTTCAAGAAAAAGATCTTATCAATCAACAGTAACTTTATCAAGGAGCTTTGCTCGCATGCTTGATTGACTTGAATGACCCCGTATGGCTATAGTCCAGTGTCTCACATTTTCAGGTCAGTGAATCACTTATCTTGAAACAGCAAACTGAACCATGTGTGCACACGCAGTTAGAAGTCTGTCACCACTGACTAAAAAGACTAAGTAAATGTACTGGAGTGGGGAGGCTGGACCCATTTGGGAATGGGTTTTCTAGCTTTGTGTTTGCTTCTTGTAAGGTTATTACATTTTGTCTGGTCTACAAAGGCCATTTTGCAGGTTTTATTATTTAACCCTTGGATCCTAAACTCTGCTATGGAGTAGGACCACACTTTACATTTCCTGTCTGTGTAGAGGAGCTTCAGTTGCTCCTCCAAGTACTCCTCCAGACTGGGTCCTGCACCTCCCACCTCTGTATCCACCAGTCAATGAACCATAAGGTTTTTATGAAGCACTCGTCTTTCGACCTCCCCGCAAGGATTTTCTGTCAGGAAAGTGTACCTCCATTCCTTCTGCCACCTTTACAATCTGAGCAATTATCCTTCAAACTAGAACCAAATGATTCAATAAAACCTAAAACGTTGTCACTTAACTTTTCAAATGTATTACAGTTCACGTGCGACATAAACACAGGTCACCAAGTATTTATCTGACAAAACTTCTGTAAACCATTTCTATTTAGTCAATGTCAATGTTTTTCCAGTACAAATGGAGGCTCATGAGGGGGAAAATAAACATTTGGGATGGGGCTGTTTTTTTCACATCTCAAATTGTACCAGCCCGCCCCCACAACTGTCTCTAAAGATTTACAAACACATTTTGTTATCCGGGACACCATTTGGGTCAGCCACGTAGGTCATTCTGGCATACCATTTGGGACAGAGAATCATGGGTACTGGATCCCATGATTCTCTGTCCCAAATGGTATGCCAGAGAATCATGGGATCCAGTACCCATGATTCTCTGTCCCAAATGGTACAGAGAATCATGGGTACTGGATCCCATGATTCTCTGGCATACCATTTGGGACAGAGAATCATGGGTACTGGATCCCATTTTTAATATTAGTGGGTTACCTAGAATCCTAGGAACAGTACTGTTGTGCTCTGTTCGTACCCCACCACAGCAAGCCTGGGCTGTAGCCTGACAGCGCTTTCCTACATCCAGGACCAGCTCACAGACATAACCCCTGCTAGCTGACATCAGGCCCAGCAGGCAGCAGTCACAACACAGCTGATGAAAGGGAGATTGAGTGAAGAAGAATTAGGAGAGGGGTTTGGCAGAGACAAGCTGGACAGGAACTGAAGTATGAACTGGCCCAGGGGGAGCTCAGTGAAAGCAGTTACACACCTTGGTGGTCTTGGTTTGAAAGGGGTCCTGATGAGTGAAGGGCACCACACAAGCCCCCTGTTCTTTGGCCAGGTTGATTCCGACGGTACACAACGTGTCTCTGGCTGCGGCTGAACAACACTGCTCCTGAGCAATCCTGTTCAACCATGGGGAAGAGCAAATCAGGCAGGAGAGCAGAGGAACCAGATTTCAGTCAGAAAGAGGCATGTCGTTGTGTGCTCCAGGTGTCCTCCCCAGGGGATTTGTAACCTCGAAGCGGAGCTGTTTATAGGCACCTCAGAGGCCACTGCTCCAGTGGATGATGGGCTTTAGGAGGGGGGCTTCAACCAGCCTCAGGACTTTTCTGATTTAATGACTACCCTCTCAGCAGGCATATCTCCCCCCCCTTCCCCCTGCCTCATGTGATGAATGCCTTATAACGCCTGCTACACAGCATTGGTTTTGGAACTAACATTTTTTATAATTATAAATAACATTAATTAATCCTGGTCTACTCTAATATGAAGGGCCTGTCACACAGACATATTGACCTCCTGAGTCCAGGTGTTACTGATACCTACCTACAAATTTGAGAGGAAGAGATGAGCGGTAGGACCGTACAGTCCTCACCACCTAGGGCCCGGCGTCTCCCATCCTGACAGCAGTCCTCCACCTTGGGAGAGGTTGGGTGATCTAAGTGTTCAACATGGAGTGAGGATGTTTCAGTGTGAGGGGTGGATCTATGCTATAAACAAGGCCCTCCTGTGTATACCACATGTCATCCAATAAACACTCTAATCCAGAATACTTAAAAAAAGTTGAAACGGCAATTAGATTAACTTTTTAATTGTTTGATTTAAAAAGTGCATTTCATCCTCCTGCTTGAACAATGCGCAGTTCCAACACGCGTATCCTTTATTCCTACAGTAATGAAACTATTTCTACCGTAGAAACACCACATTCGTGACAATAAATGTTGCCCTCCAGACACTCGCCAGGCTCCCCTCTTACCTTGTCCGTGTAAAACTCCGTATAATGACAACACGAACACAATCCACAGTCCCATTGCACTGTGAAAATATATTCCAGGTAAAAAGAGAAGAAAATATGCGAGATTGCTGGGCGCCTATGAAAACAGATTTCTATAGCGTGTAAATGAGCAAAAGTGAAGTCGCCAAGAGAGGTGATCAGAATCTGTGAAAATAATCTATTACTGTGTAGAAAGACAACTGGTCGGGTATTTGCAGGCGGGGTGGGGGAAAGGGTGTAAAAGCAATTAATCTACCATAAGGTTTGCCCCATGTCACGTCTGTAAAAAAAAAAAATCGCATCTGGATGGTCTGAGCCTTAATTTCACTATTTTATCTAATGACCATGAGGAGTTATAGACAACTCTTAGGTGGATAGCCATTGTTTGCTTTGTGTTAACTGTTAGCAGGGGGATACTAAATTCCAACTGAAGTAATGTACTCAAATGTAATGTACTCAAGTCTGATTGCATTTGATGTGAATTACGTTTCCAGCACGTGCCGGTGCTGTATCCCTTTAGTGATCAAGCACGTCAAAACGCCAGTTCAAACAATAATCGCATCGGCTTTACGCCAAAAGCTTCCCAGACCTAGAGACTCAATTGTACCGTATCTCTAGATACACAGATAAAGTTCACAAATTAAACATGCAAGGACATTTGAGGAAAGAGTTTGGTTCCCTTAACATCTCGAAATAAGCAACACCATCAGAGAACACTGCACTTCCATTGTCTAAGCAAAGTACTTTCATTTAGCATCCTGTAACATACCTGGTGAACACCTCATTTACAATGATCTGTACAAATTCTATGATTCAACTAAATTAACACAGCAACAAAAAAACATTAAAAAGGGCTAAGTAAAAAAATTATTGACCCAAATCCCCAAACCCTTCGGTCGTACGACTTGAAGGTCCTTTCATGCAGTTCTTGCTTTGCAGTTCTATTTTCTGAGTTGGATAAATAATAGTATCACTTGCATTATTATAAATATACAGGTATAAATATACAGTATTATATGGCATTCATTTTTACAAAGGCCAACATGAAAACGACAAAGAAAGACAACTTATCGATAATGGACAGTATTTGTGTGTCATGAGTGTTATTGTAGAAAGTTTCTCAACAGTTACAGAATGATTTTAACCTTTCTATCTGAACAGACAGAAACGTCTGTGCATTACTAGTTAATATATCTACATTGCTTTGTAATGAAGACAAACACCATTTGTGCATTCATTGTCCATTGTACCCTGTTATATATCCTGGGTCTCTTTTAATTACTATTATTGCAAATCATATCAAAAATGTGTCCAATGCAGCAACAATGTCTCCCTGTAACCTAGGGAACAGATCCTATAGATAGATAATTGAAAAAGCGTCATTGCCTGTCTAATTTACAGTGGAAGAACAAGAATCATTCCTCTTCAGCTTTGTCTGTCACATACTGTGTCTTGCCCTCCTTTTCTGTGGTTGAGTTGAAAACAAGGCTGGCGTCAAGCGTGTCAGTGGGGGTGTCTTGGGGGTTCTCAGGGGTGTCACTGGGGTTGTGAGGAGGGTTCTCAGGGGTGTCGTCAAGGGTTTCAGGGGGGTTGTCTGAGGTCTCAGGGGGGATTTCCGAGGAGTCAAGGGGGATGTCCAATGTCTCAGGTGGGGTGTCAGAAGAGTCAGCGGGATTGTCAGTAGGGTTGTCCAGGTTGTCAGTGGGATTGTCTGTAGGGTTGTCAGTTGGGTTGTCAGTTGGGTTGTCCAGGTTGTCAGTGGGATTGTCTGTAGGGTTGTTAGTTGGGTTGTCCAGGTTGTCCGGGGGGGTTTCTTGGGTGTCAGAAATGTTGTCTGGGGTGTCAGCACTGTCATCGGAGGGTTTCTCTGGGTTGGTTTCTTGGGTGTCAAGAATGTTGCCTGGGGTGTCAGCAGTGTCGTCGGAGGGTTTGTCCGGGTTGGTTTCTTGGGTGTCAGAGGGTTCGCCCAGGTTGTCAGAAGGCTCATCCGTGGGTTTGTCCCCGGTGTCCGTAGAGGGCTGGGTGATCGGGGATGATGAAACCCTTGTTGAGGGATCTGCCAGTTCAGTAACATCTCCAGGCGGTGTGTCTCCTTTGACTAGAGGCGTCCCTTCCACTTCCTCCTCCATGCTCTCTTCTAAAGGAGGCATCTCTCCTGTCACAACAGCAAGCCCCACTTCCGCCCCTTCCTTCTCCAAAGTGGGCATTCCTTCTTCAAAGGGTGTCAGGTCATCCTCGACAGGGGGCATATCCCCTTCGTTGGGAACCATCCCCTCCTCTTCCATGCCTACTTCCATCTCATCCTCCACAGGGGGTATCATGCCCTCCTCTCTACCCCCAGGGAATATCCTGTCTGGGTAGACGAGCTTCAGTTGCTCCTCAAAGTACTCCTCCAGGTTGAGTCCTGCACCTCCCACCTCTGTGTCCGCCTGTCAATGAACCCAAAACATTTTTTAAAGCCTTTTTAACATGTGGTCACGGAGTGCTTTCCAGTTTCTAGGGCTACAAACCTCAGAGAATGCAAAAGCACCAACAAAGAAAGCATATAAATCATACAGGGCGACTACATACATATACTGTAAATATAATGTAACAGAGATGTGGCTGTTCCGTTAACACATTCAATTCGTTGACCTACATTTTCCAAGACCAACATATTAGGTGACTTGCTGAACATAGATCAGGCTAGCATATCATTCTGGTCATAATCTAGGAAACTGGGGTATATATAGCTTTGTGGTCAAATAAAAAAAAAAGTAACACACACTAAAATTCAGCACACGTGTGACATTATGTTGTGCTGTTGTATACCTGGTAATACTTGGCACAGTTTCTGAATATGAGCCTCACGTCCTTTACAAACTCCTCGGTGTTGGAATACCGCAGACTCTCCAGAGATTCCAGCCTGTTCTTCACAATGGACAGGTCCATCGGAGTCTCAATCAACGCCTTATACTCTGGGATGGACTGAACATGACAGATGGGCAACCATCATTAACTGGTTAACTAACCAAAATAAAACGGGTGGTTTTTGGAGAGAAGTAAAAGGACCTCAAATACAGTATTACCCGTATCAAATCACATTACATCCATGAAACAAGAACCTTAAATACAGTAGTACTGTTATGAAATCATATTACAACTACAAAACAAGGACCTTAAATACAGACGTACTGTTATCCAATCATATTACAACTATGAAACAGAAACAAGGACCTTAAATACAGACGTACTGTTATCCAATCATATTACAACTATGAAACAGAAAGGTTTTATTGGGTAATTGTGTTGGCACAGTCTTACCGATGGCGATGCAGGCTCTTGGAAATCTGTACTGAACTCATTGCAGTAGATCCGGAGCAACAGTCGCTCACATTTCCTTTTATCAACTGGAGGGAATCCCTCGGATCCTGGTTCTTCCTTCATGGCTGGTGATTGTGCGTGGTTGTCTGGGCCATATTCCATCTCTGGACTGGTCAGGTCACGACAGAAGGCACAGAACCACTCGCCGCTGAAAACACACACAGCACAGAAGTTGGTCTATATATTTGAAGGTCATGTTAGAGCTCTTCACAATCAGGTGGACACACAAATCTCTCCGATCGCGTACACAAAATGAACCTCTCGTCTGAGACTAACATTCAACAGGAAGCGCCGGACACGACGATGGAACTTAATGGTGCATCTGTAGATGTGGCCGTTGGTTACCTGGGAGACTCTTTAAGTGAAGGTATGTGACAGTTGAGGTGGAAGACTTTGGGACATTTGTCGCAGCACAGCAGTTCTCCCCCGTTCTGACACACAGCGCACCAGTCTTCATTTGGATCTTCATCTGGGGCTCCCCGAACCTTGTCAGGCTCTGGCTGGGGGTCGGCTTCTAGCTCAACCTGGGTCTCTGCTCGAGGCTGGGGTTCTGGCTGGGGCTCCGGCTGGGGCTCCACAACTGGGCCTGGATCTGGGGGAGACTGCTGCTGGGGTAGAGGCTGGGGCTGGGGTTGGGGCTGGGGTTGGATGCCTGTACTGCTGTCCGGCAGGCTGGCCGAGGCTCTAATACTAGACTGCACCTGGAGGTTGGAAGAGGGACTAGGAAGATTCCATCATCTGATCCTGACTTCCATACATGACTGCTAGTATAATGCCAAAAACGGATAACACGCGTTGTACATGAAGCCAACAGTCAGTCTTACTTACAAAGCTGACTTCGTCGTCGTCCTCAGGTTCATCCTTGATGACGATGATTGGTCCAGGGGAGGACCTTCGTCTTCTCTTAGCTGAGGGGGGAGCAGCCTGAGACTCTGTGCGCTTCCAGGAAGCAGACCTTGAACACAGACCACAAATATTCCAACCAGATGACATGAACCACACAATATAGACGAGTACAGTAGGGTGTCATACTGAGGGAGGGTTTGGGTTCACCTACCCTGCGCTGGATTCAGAGGAGGAAGGTTTGGACATTGGGGAATTCTGTCTTCCTTGAGCTGAGAGAGGGGATATATTGATTGATATACCGATCTGTGCATGACTATTTTTATGTAACAAATAAAAAAAAAGGGCATGAAAGGGCACGCAGCCTACCATGTCTGTCTGGGAGGGCAGTGGCTATGCTGGGGGCATAACTAGCTCTAGGGTTGGTCATGGATGAAGATCCACTGGGGTCACCCCTCCTCAACTGGGCAGCTTCCATCATGTTACGCTGAAAAAACAGAGAAAACACAATGGTCAACTGTGCAACTGCCAGTGGCTGTGCTATTGATTTGGAAAAAATAAAAAAATAGGTATTCTTGAATAACTCACCCTACCAGTAATAAAACTCACCCAACCAGTAAAAAAACTCACCCTACCAGTAATAAAACTCATCCAACCCCTAGGATATTTTGTGCAGGGAAAAGGCACCATGATAGTTGGCATGATCTCCGATCAATCAAGAGACAACACTTTGCTCTTAAATAAAACTATAACCAAAGACAATTTGCTATTTTAATATGTTTTGCCTGTCCATAACTTTATTATGATTTAAAAAGTAATTACAAATAAATTCTGAAGTTGATTTATGTTATGGGATACAACATGTACCTGATGAATAGAGGCCTGAGTGCTTATGGGTCCTGTGTTCGGAGGCATGACATGAGAGTAGCGTGAGGTACCCTGCAGAACATCCATGGGTTTAGGAGGAAAGCTGGAATTGTGGATGAGATCCCTAAGAGACTAGAATGACATATTTAACAAAGTCTGTTAAAAGCCCCACAGATAACTGCATACACAAAACCAATCACAGTTGATGCCATGTAACTACAACTGAAATAATGTTTACAGTGGCTTAGTCAAAGTATTTTAATCAAAGCAATAAAACAAAAAAACTGTTTAAAAATCCCATACCTGAGGAGGGAAGTTTGTGGTTTGCAGCATAGATGTGGGGCTTCTGGGGTTAGGATGGGTTTGGGGCCCAGGGGGTCCATACCTCCGGCCTGGCTGCTGAATCTGGACCATGTTAGGGGGACCCTGTGACGGAGAACCCCCCTGGTGGGGTCTCTGTGGAGCAGGGCCTCCGGGTCCCGGCCCTGGGAGCCTCAGACCCTGCTGGTACCAGGACCAGTGGTTGGGTGGGGGTTGTCCAGCCCTGCTGGGGTGCTGGGCTAGCTTCTCTACTTGCAGCTGGAGCTGGGCCAATGTGCTACCACGTTGGTGGGCAGCGGAGCCTGGAGGAAAGGCCCCAGGAGGGACCTCTCCTCTGGGACCGGGGCCAGCTTGGCCAGGGTGGCCAGGAGGGAAGCCCTGTTGTATGGAACTGGGCTGACGACCTGGGATTCTCTCCACCGCCAAAGCGCCTAAGAATATCACCCAGAAAATGTTCACAACAATTCAAAAACGATATGTTTTTTTAAACTTTGGATTTAGCATGAAGGTTATTGAATCAAAGTTTCAGCACTCTTACCAAGATCAACATTTGAGGCCCAGAAACCAGAGCGACACTGGAAGCGAACAAGGCTTTGTGGGACGATGGATGCATTGCAGTTGGCCCTCATCAAGTAATGGATTTGGCAAAGAATCTGGAGGGTGGAAAACACAACACATTAATCACTCAAATGGGAAGTAGGTCAATGCTTTTGAGTCCAACCAATTCCTTTTTGAACAAGTATTAGAGCAATTCAGGTCAACATTTCCCCTAGGAGTTTGAGAAGTAGGCCAAAAAGATTGCCACATCTCTGGTATATGTGGTGGCTCCTACCAATCTCTTGCAGTACAGGAGAGCCGTGCCACTGTGACTGGCTGTGGCCCACTTGGTGAAGTTGATCACGTGATCCAGATGCCTGGTGAGGTGGCTGACATCTTCTTGCTGTTTCTTCAGTCCGACCTCATGGTCCTTTGTCAGTGCCTGTGAATGACATGCCACAAATGTCAACACAAAGACAGGAACAAATAAGACTTCCAGTACAATGTAATTACAAACTTACTTTAATAATGTATGTAATGAGAATTGCTCATGTCCTGACTAACCTCAAGTTGATTGACCAAGATCTTCCCCTTTCTGTTGATCTCCATTATCAGGTTGCAAATGGACTTCTTTATCTCATTGGTGACAGATTTGCGATTTTCGTCAACTTGCTGGAGTCTGAAAGAATAGAGACAAGTTGAAGAGCAAGAAATGTTTACCTGTGGTCTTTATGGTAAATTTATTAATCGTATGCAAATACTTGGTAGAGTAGAAAGAAAAGACAGCTTCTTCTGGTGGTTAACCCCAGAACTAAAGTCTAGCATAAATCAGCGGCGTGGTTCTGGGTCCATTTAGGTGGAGAGATCGATATAAGCCAAAGTTGTCCCTTTTCTTTACTGAATTGTAAACATGCTAACACCTGGAAATGTGGGATTCGTCCAAGGCACTAATGCAGTGTATTCATTTACCCATTGTTGATGCAATTGGAAACTTCTTCTATGGCTTTCCTCTTTTCTTGTAGCTGATGCGTCATGTTTTCCAGGTGTTGCCTGTGGTTTCTGTAGGCGTCATCAAGAAACTGGTAACTGAAAAGACAAGATAGGATGAGCAAATGATTTGCTCAATTACTTTCCAATCAGTATGCTGTGTATATGGACTTGATGTTATAAACATGACTGGATCACGTGTAAGGACACACAGCTGCATTTGTTGGGGAGTAGAAATCGAAGTTAACCCTGCCTGTTTGTGTGCCATATATAATTAAGTAATGTATATAATTTGCACCAGTCAGTCTGTATTTATCTGTGCAAACCATTCAGCCTTAACAGCAGGTGTCTTCATTTCGCCAAGCAAAATGTTTCATTTATTTCGCCAAGCAAAATGTTTCATTTAAAAAGGTTTCTACAATATAAACAAACAGAACAAAAATAGTAGGAACCACTAAGGCACAACCTCGATTCCTTGTAGTAAACCAAACATAACAATTTCCCAGAACAATTTATCGGGAACTTGTTTAAATATTGATGTAATTGAAACAAAAACATCAAAATCAAAACAATCTTCAAGCCACTCGAGAAGGAGAAATTGACAAAAATGCATCATAGCTGAAATATCAATGTGGTCATACTTGTGGTCTTTGTGCTTGAGAAGTTGACAGTCCCTGCAGGTGAGACGATCACAGGTCTCACAGAACAGCTTGAGGGGCTCCTGCTTGTGGATGTCACAGAACACTGGCTTCTGTGTGGATGCACCCACGGCCTCTGAAATTACACACAAAAGAATTGTGTCTATATTGTGCTTTGGTGTTGTTGTGAAACACCTTACAAGCAACTTCCTCAGCCCTGGACATTCAAAGTACAAAATTCAAAAAGTAATTGTTTAAAAGCTACCTGGGGACATCTCCTCCTTCTGCCGTATGGTATGATCCCTAGTGAACTTGACCCTCTGGTGGGCCTCGATACACGTTACACACAAGAACTCCACACATTCCACACAGTACCCTGTGGCCTCAGTCTTGTCATCACAACTCATACAGACCTACAAAAGAAGAAGAAGTGGTGATGTCGTCACATTTCAGGAAATTAAATAAACAAATGCATGAAGCTTACTAATGTACCAAGTTCCTTTGTTTTAATATATTTTCTTTGCACAGACCACAGCCTAAATTTGATTGCAGTTCGTAGAAAATATGCACCACTTAAGGTTGTCTTATAGCATAAGTTAATCTATTAGTAAATCACTTATTTGCACCAAAAAACCAGACTTATAAAGTTATCTTACCTTAGCAAAGAGGCGAGCAGATTGAAAATGTAATTAACCATTTAAGTGTTCACTATGCGAACCTGTCCAGTCAACCCGTTAACACACCTGACTGGTCTTCTCCACGGTGCTGCTGGGAACCTCCACTGAGTCCTTCACAAAGAAATTATCCAGCACCTCCACCTCCCAGCACTCTTGTCGACAAACTGGGCAGCGGATCACATTGACTAGAACGGCAGAGTAAAACAACATTTACAGTTAGTAAATGCTCTTGAGCAACTTAATCCTGAGTCACTTAATGTATAGATTTTCATACTGTTTGTACCAGCCTGTCTGATGAATTCCAACCCAAAACCCAGGCATTACAATCAACATTCCTCAACCAACTGGGCTATATAGTACATATGGTCAGAGAATTCTAAAGCTAAAATCATCAATATAATTTCCAACAAGTTGGTGAGGGCATTAAAATCAACCAGGGCCAGTCAATTAGGGTTACAAGTCCAACACAATTACTCAAGATAATCAAGTAAAGCAGAATGTCCCACCCACTTGACTTCATTAAAATGGTGGATTATGTGATCACTTTAGCAGTGATATCCATGGTAAACAAAACGTATGGCCATTAACCTTCACGATGTGTATATTCTAATATAACAAATAAGGTATCTGACCATATACAACATCGGAATTTGGAATAAACGTTGGGGTGCTGATGTTAAGAGTTGCACATATTATTATTATTAGCGGCCTAAAAAATCAAACTGACGCATCTCACGTGGTTTCGAGTTGTCGGCTTGAAGTTGAGGGTCGCGTCGTAGTTGGTCAGCGTTTGCCAAGTTCCTCGAAGGTGGAGGAAGACACTTCTTGCAGAAGGAGTGGAGGCATGGTAGAAGTTTTGGCTCTCTGCTGTGGAAATTCAACTTGCAGACAGGGCAAGTATCCATAAGGTCTAGACTACCGCCTAACTGTTTTGCTCTCTCCTCTTCCGCTGGCAAACTCTCTGCCTCGTTTTCCACGATAATAACAAGGTCATCATTGTCCACAGCAGCTTCTGGGCTCTCATCCATCGTGTCTGAGATGTTTTATTGTGTGTTTTTTAAGGCTGACTTGCGTGCGAAGAACAAAGTCAGTCACTACTACTGTTTTACTACAGTCTGTAGTGCTGCTGGCTATCTCCCCGGGCCGTATAGCAGGTTGTTGCTACTAGCACTGTAGTAGCTAACGTTAGCGAGTAGCACGGCAATCTGTTTATGTTAATATTAGTTGGACATGTTTTATTCTTGATAAATATAAAATTTTGCCTTCGGTAATTAACACCGGCAAATGTAGGTTTAGCTAGCTAGAGCTAGTTCAAAAGTATTCATTTACTGTTGAACTCTGCGCGGTTGGGAAGCTAACGTTAGCTGCTAGCTGGCTAACGTTAGCTAACGTTAGTTAGCTGACACATTTTGCACTAGGAACGATAACGCAACTTGACTATTAAATAACTACCTAGTGTCACTTAAACGCAACGGTACTAAAGTGCTGAAAATAATTTAGTCCTACAATTACGGTGCGATACAAACTTCTATCAATCGAAAATGCTAACACCTGTGCGGGCATTCTTCGATTCTTTCCCCAAAAAACACTCACCCAATATTACCCAGTGTGCACTACGATTTTTTTTATTGTTACAGCGACCAGTTTAGGCCAAACAGTTTCAGAATGCGTTTTGTAATTGTTCAAGGCAATTTGACCCAAATCACATATGCATATAAACATATAAATTCAAAAACCTATTGTTAATTCTATTTATATAAACCCTGACCCTGTAACAGAAATAAGAGGACCTGCAATGACTACGGGCTACACTGGAGGATTGTCTATAAATTATCAATTTGCTTAGTGTCCATATGTGAGAGACTTATGTCTCTGCATTGTGTGTGTTTGTCTTTCTCTGTTTTGTCTTCTATTTAGAAAAGTAAAGTTTGTTCTTATAGTAAAACATGGAGTTGACAGCTGAGAGCCATTCAATCCCACTGAGTGATGGCAACAAAATTCCCTTAATAGGACTTGGAACCTATGGGGATCCTCGCACGGTAAGACATCAGTGTAAGACATCAGTCTATGACACACATGTTGTGATGTTTCTTACAGTTCCTACAAACAGTGTGTTTTAGTTTTTTTTTTGCATTATTTTTAGAGTTAACATTAGGGTAATTTGTGGCTACGCAATTTTGATAATGTATAAATGTATGAAATACAGTGTTATAGAATAATAATTTTAAGGATTAAGTAATTACAAGTGGGTTTAATTTATTGTTATTATTTGTGCTGGTAGGTGAGCCCTGTTTTATATATACACGCAAATTAGTAAAAAAACAAACTCTTCATACACAAGAAAGACATGTCAGTTGTATCCATTCATCACTACTCTACCACACATTGACATTATTTGTTTAGACTAACAATTTTGACCATTACGTACACTAAGAAAATATTTCTAGCGACTGTATGGTAAGAGGTACATTCAAAGAACATGTTAGTGTTATAAAATTATTTTCCAATACAAAATACATGTGTAGTACAAGAATAATAGGGTTAAAGCTACAAGAAAATACCAACTACAATAAAGAGAAGCACAAGACAAAAGACAGTGATGATGTGCTTTCAGGATTCAAGGCAAACTGTTATAATGTACCTTCAAAATGCTACATAGTTAGTTTTGAGAAAATTCACTACCAGGTCAGCTGCAAGAATCCTAAAACACAACAACTCTTTTTATTCTGACAAGACTCCTAAAGGAACAACTTTTGAAGCTGTGAAGCTGGCAATTGAACTTGGATACAGACACATTGATGGGGCTTTAATGTATTTCAATGAAGATGAAGTGGGAAAGGCCATTCGAGAGAAAATTGCAGATGGAACTATAAAGAGAGGAGATATCTTCTACTGTGGAAAGGTGGGTATATGCTGCCGGAACAATGTCCTTTATGGTGAGGACTGTTCAAGTTCACGGACAAAAGTGTGTTCCACCATATGTGTCTTAATCACTTAGTTGCATATCTGGCCCAGCAGTGGCCTGTGTTCAAAGAATTTTGATCTTGTTTCTTTTGAAGCTCTGGTGACTAGATGATGAAACTAGAAAACAGGATTAGATGAGGTGATCTGGGAGTAACCTCTGTGTCTGTGCTGACTAATTCACGGGCCTGTGAATGACGTTGGTCAGTCTGCGGAATAAAACAACGTGACTGAATTTTTAAAAACTCGACCCGTAACCCTCAAAGTCCAGCATCTGTCCTATGATGACTCACATGGTGACTCCTGGTCTCATTCTGTGTCCCGAATGTTCCTCTGCTGCTGCAGCTTGCGATGAAGGTCACATGCTGAATTCGTATGCAACAGGACCCAAATTGGGCCAACGCATCTCCCGAATTCTATAATATTCACCAAAATGTTACCAGTGTGAAGGGAAATATCTGAAAGGTACTTTTGAAAAATTTGCTGGGCTTGAGTTGCCATGTGTTTTAGGCTCAAGACTAAATAAATGTGGGTATGAAACTGGGGAGCATGTGGGGCGTTCTGTTCTATGCTCCAAGTTGTTGAGACTGCAACAAGACACCAGATGGTTGATCTCCCTCCTGTAGGTGGACTTGTGTCCATCAGTAATAGTCTGAGGGTGGTGTCCTCCGCAAACTTCAGAAGCTTGACAGAGAGATGGCTGGAGGTGCTGCTATTGGTGTAATGACTTGAATATTTAAATACTTCATGAAACCACTCCTCCGTTTATGGGATACATATGTATATGTATTTTATATGAATTTGCGTCTGTCAAATTTTCTAAAAGAGAAGGACTGACCATTACGCTGAGTGCCAAGGTTATGTCTAAACACATTCAAAGAAATCTAAATTTTCCATGTCATTCTCCGTATTTTAGTAGTGACAAAGTCACTCACCTAACTGTTTTATTGTCGGTATAGAACTTAATGTATGAAATTGTTCCCGTTTTTTTCGCCTATTATCTGCTCAACAAAAATGTAGTTATGGAATACCTTCCATCCTCCGGAGTTGGTCAGACCAGCGTTAGTGCGTACACTGAAGACCTTACAACTTGACTACGTAGACCTTTACATCATTGAAATGCCCACTGCCTTTAAGGTAAAGCCATGACCCACTACCTAGATGAATGTACAATTCTACAAAATCACACATTTTAACCTAGCACGTGTCATTTTCTGAAGCCTGGAGACACGTTTTACCCTGAGGATGAGAATGGGAAATGCTTGTACCACGAGACAGACCTCTGTGCCACATGGGAGGTAAACAAACGTTGGTTTACTTGTTCTAGGCCATCAGTTACGTTGCACCTACCTGGCTGCAAAAGATAAATGTACTACGGTATTGTTGGTTACAAATTGTGCAAGACATCATCGGCTTGCTGTTGACGCATTACTTACTTTTTTTGTTGCATTTTCTTCATTTGTAAGAATTTTATGACTTAGATTTTATTGTGCACTGTTTAAGTATCCTGGTTTGATTGATTTATTTTCCATTTCATGAAAAAGGCTTTAGAGGCTTGTAAAGAAGAAGGCCTGACAAAATCCCTTGGCGTATCCAACTTCAATAAGAGGCAGTTAGAGTTGATCTTGAAGAAACCAGGCCTCAAATACCCGCCAGTCTCCAATCAGGTAGATGAAGATTACTTCCCAGATGACATCATATTCTTTAAGTAGCATAATACGTCTGACGAGCTCTATCGAAATAGGCTGTCATTAGTCATGACACATGCATTTACTCATACGGTTCCAGCAGCCTGACCACAACGGCGTAACTATGGTAGTTCAAGTGTTATTACACAGGTATGGTTGATTGACAATGCAATTTCTCTCAATGCAGGTTGAATGCCATCCATATTTCACTCAACCAAAGCTACTTGACTACTGTCAGCAGAAAAACGTCCTTGTTGTGGGATACAGCCCGTTAGGAACTTCGAGAGATGCATCCTGGTAAAACAAATGTACTACAGTAGGAAACATTTCAGCAATCAGTGGTCATTGATATTGGATTAGGATGAAGTTAAACCCAATATTTGATGATTAATCTGATAGTTGATGATTCATCTGATAGTTAGTGATTAATGGCCTAGTTTAAATTAGTACAGCTATTTGACTGCAAAAACATTAACCCAAACATGTATGTACAGGTAGATAGACATTGTTTAAATATAAAAGATTACCGGTACTGTTGTTTTTTCTTTTTTGCAAAAGGGTAAATTTGACATGTCCACCTGTGTTGGAAGATGAGCTTTTGGTGTCCATTGCCCTGAAGTATATGAAGACCCCTCCACAAGTTGCCCTGCGGTTCAACATTCAGAGAGGGGTAGTAGTTATCCCTAAGAGTTTTAACCCGCAGCATGTAAAGGATAACTTTCAGGTCTGTGTTTTGGTTAAAATTGAATTATGCAAAGAATAAATTAAGCAGAACCACATGCCAGTATTATAGTTACATGTTTGCATTTATTTTGATTAAGTCTAACGTCACATGATTTTGACATAAAAGTAATGGCTTATTCCATCTCCCAATTAAGATATTTGACTTCTCCCTATCTGAGGCTGAAATGAAGGCAATACTGAAACTGAACAAGAACATTCGTTTCGTGGAGCTTCTCATGTAAGTCGACTTTTGCTGAATGCATTGCAACAATGTGTTCTACACTTGCTTCCAGATATTGTCAATCAAACAACATTACACTGACTCTACAGGTGGAGTGACCATCCAGAGTATCCATTTCATGACAAGTACTAGACCTACTCCATGGGTGGGCAAACTAAGAATAGTAGACCTAATATATGAAATATCATGTGTATACATTTTAATTATTGCCCTTTTCTGGCCCAGAAATCATTTGTAATTATCAAATCACAAAACAAAATGTGACCCTCCATTTAATTTCAACGTCCTGATGTGGCCCCTGAGATCAAATGTTTGTCCTTTCTTGTTCTGCACAAACAAGTTTGAATATGCTATTTGCTGAAAGGTGCATACACTGTTATTTGTAGGGAGATTTAATAGTTGTTGTCTGACTTTGTAAAGGGAATATTTAGTGCATTACAATGTATCAATCAAATTAATAAATGTTTTTGTACATGAGTATTTGTACATTAAAAATGATATTATGTCTTCAATTTGTCTGGAAAGTGATATGACTCCCTTGAGCGTTATATATATATATATTACGATGTGTTCTATCTGTAATAGTGTAGGGTCACATGGAGGTAGGGCGTACTGGTGTAGAGTTACATGGAGGTAGGGCGTACTGGTGTAGAGTCACATGGAGGTAGGGCGTACAGGTGTAGGGTCACAGGGAGGTAGGGCGTAATAGTGTAGGCACACATGGTGTTGTAGTATAATGTGAAACAAACGGGTTGGCCGGCACATCCCCTCGATTTCCTCAATATGTGTAGGCAATTTTTTTGTGTCAACCAGGGTTTGCCCAACCTTTAGCTATGCTCTAGACCGCTTTGAATGAATACCATCACACTACCTCTGCACATTTGTTCAGGTGAAAAGACACTTAAAATATAAGAACTTACGTTCTTGGGATTCAAGTCTGTTTAACAAAACCACTATTATTTCAAATTAAGTCTTCCTATCGAACTCTCTAAGAGAAACGAATATTAGATTTTGTATTTTTTGTTCAGTATTCAACAAATGAATATGCATATGCTGTCAAATTTAATATATTGTATAGTAATATAACAACATTCCAGCATTGTTTGTCTAATGTAAATGTGTCATGTTAAATAAAATACAAAAAATGTTTTACTACTTTATACCTTGGGCTTTTATATTGATAGATACGATTGGAGAAACAACTACTATTGTGGCTTAACAAATTACTAATTTTGTTGACTTAAGTAAATCTATAAATTGTGTATAATATATATATGTTCATGGTACTTGTCTAATGTTTTTCAGATATAAACTGCATGTAAACTTTAAACCAATACAAAAAATCTAACATTTACAAACAAGACCCATATTCAATTGTGTCCAAATTCTACTGTTTTGGCTTCAACAAGTGAGGTTCTACCCTCTAAATGTGCATCAAATGTATCCTAGGCTGTACAGTCCATTATGTCCTATAGTATCAATATTCTGTTATATTTTCCTCTCCAACCGTAATGTTGAACACGGTCGAATTGGCTGAACAACCTGTGTGTTTAATATACAAACATGCCACTTTTTTGAGTTAGGGATCTGTACAGGCCACTATGAACCAATTCCCTAGTTATAATAAAAATTGGAATAACATATTTTCCACGTTATAACTAGACATGACTTCAATAAAATAAATATGTGTAATTTGGTTAGGGAATGAAGAAAAAACAGTTTTGTTTCCGCCAGTGTTACCTTTGACCTTACGTAGGAGGCCGTTTTAACTATTGTCTCTGTACATCCAGCGAAGGCTTAAAAATGTTAATGAATTTACAATAAATTTGTTTTTTAATGTCTGGAAACATATGACCATAAACAGAAATAATATATAAAACGCATTTTTCTAGAAGCGGATGTGGAGTTGAAGCGGAAGGAGCATCGGCATATTGTTGTCCCTTGGTAGTGATACGGTCTTCGCTAAAAGAAAGGTGGCAAATATGGCAACATAATAGATTAAAGCGTTTTTCTTTGAACGTATACTTTGATTTAATAGTTTATTCCGAAAATGATATATAGTTCCGGAACCGTGCAAGCGAACTAAAGAGAGGGACTATAAGTTTTCACCAGCAAACTCACATCACTGACAGATGCAATGCTAAATTAGCAACGATTGTAAATAGAAATTATCTTTCACGAAAAGTGGTCTACGCGGTGGACACAAAGCGGAAAATATGTGTTTGGGATGGATGGCAACTAGCCTGTATACTACCTACATACTAGCTGCACCTGGAATGTGGACATATTAACTCCACGGAAGTAGGATCTACTGAAGCGTTAGCTACTAGCAGCCGGATCTACTGAAGCGTTAGCTACTAGCAGCAGGATCTACTGAAGCGTTAGCTACTAGCAGCCGGATCTACTGAAGCGTTAGCTACTAGCAGCAGGATCTACTGAAGCGTTAGCTACTAGCAGGAGGATCCACTGAAGCGTTAGCTACTAGCAGGAGGATCTACTGAAGAGTTAGCTACTAGCAGGAGGATCCACTGAAGCGTTAGCTACTAGCAGGAGGATCTACTGAAGAGTTAGCTACTAGCAGCAGGATCTACTGAAGCGTTAGCTACTAGCAGCAGGATCTACTGAAGAGTTAGCTACTAGCAGGAGGATCTACTGAAGAGTTAGCTACTAGCAGCAGGATCTACTGAAGAGTTAGCTACTAGCAGCAGGATATAATGAAGCGTTAGTTACTAGTAGCAGGATCTAATGAAGCGTTAGCTAATAGCTCAGTTCTGTTTTAAATGAATGGACGTCGTACATTGGACAGTTTTGATCAACAATGTGACGATCGAAGATGATTGCATTATTTTTCATTTGGACAATCACTTAACGTTTGAGATAGATGTGCAACCTGGTACATCTATAAATGGATAAAGCTGCGATATCTGGTAAAATAATGCACCATTATTATCCTGGCACAGATTTGAACCGATTGATATTCAAAACGAATTGCAGTCGCAAAAAAATGTTTATTCAATAGATGCATAATTTGAATTATACAGCTATTTAATTAAATTGACTTGGGCAATCCCCCCAGAAACTATCTTCTGTTCATATGTTTAATGGGCAGTAATTTTACTAGTCTTGTCCTGTGGCCCAGGTAGCTCACAGCCCTGACTGCAGTTCCCAACGCAGGGGAGTGGTGGGGGGTTGGCCCCGGCTTGGCCCAGTCCTTATGATTGAATAGGACCAGAATTATTTTAATGTTACACTTTTGTCTTTGAGCCGTCTAAACCACAACATTGTCATGTCGCCCAACTGCTCGCACATCAAGAAATTGTCTTCATTGAAATGATTTTCTGGGGACTTAAACAATCATGAACATGGAGAAGTTCCCGAAGCAACAATATCCGCGCACGCCAATTGAAAGACGGCCTAATCATGGACTGATGATATGACATGTCAACAAAATACATTTTAACACGACTGCTATAGGGCTTTTTTAAGGACATTTAACAGTTTTTGAGTTCATCATGTCGGATTTTGCTGAATTCGTTCCACCTCCTGAGTGTCCAGTTTTTGAGCCGAGTTGGGAGGATTTTTCTGATCCACTCGGATTTATAAACAAGATTCGACCTATTGCAGAGAAAACTGGCATCTGCAAAATCCGCCCGCCCGAGGTAACCACTGCTTGTGCTTTTATTATAGTAGTTTTGGGATTATAATAGGAGTATTATTATAGGAGTATTATTACACAGCTTCCATTTGAACATTTAAGCATGCATCGGTTTTGCCCTTGTTGTCATCCAGCTCTTATATGGTGTTTTCGGCCTAGGCCAACGTGATTTCTGCGTTAGGTAACGACATGTTATTATTCACTTGTGGAGGTCAAACATGTCATGCATTTGTTGGTTGTTTAACTCTTATTTTTAACAACCTTTTTTTGTTTTTGTAGTTTTAACAGTAAAAGTAAACTCGTCACCCCCCCTAAACGTGGCCTCTATTTCAGACTCGCCTGTGACATTTGTTTTGCAGAACATTATTATTAATAATAATGTTAAGGTTATGCGTCAGACGCTAGTTTAAGTTGATATATTGAGAAAATCTAGATGTGTTCACGTTAGTTGTGTGTGTGTGTGTGTGTATATATATATATATATTTATTTCTTTTAAAATCATGAACATTGTGATGTTTCACCCCTGTTTGGGAACTTTTAATTTGATAGCAGAAGTGTTGCCCAGATAACGGTTGAAATATATATAATCTATGTATTGTGCTGTGAAAAGGCAGTCTGAATATGTATAAGCCGACACAAAGTTAAGTTATAAACTTTTAACTTACTACTCCCTCTTGTTTTTCACTTTTGGCCGCATATTTATTTATGGCCTATTAGCTTGTTGTCTGTTATATACCTTTAGTGATTCGGCCCATTTTTGTTTTGGTTTGCTCCATAATATATTAGTCTAATGTTTCTTTCTGTTTCCCGTAAATACCATTTCTTGATGTACTTTACACAGATTTTTGTCTGTTGAATATGAATAATGAACCATTACACAAAATTGACTGCAACACATGTAAAATTGCAAACCTTCCAGTATTCTGATATTCCATTTGTTTACATACACTATTTGTTTATGTTTAATGGGGATGTGGAAATTGTTATACACGGTTTAATGTTATTTTGAAATGTTTTGTGTTGTAATTGTAATCTTTTTCACTCCCCTACTGTTTCTTTTGGATTGAATGTTTCTGTTTTTAAGGACTGGACACCACCGTTTGCCTGTGATGTACGAAACTTCCGCTTTACTCCCAGAGTACAGAGACTTAATGAATTGGAAGTAAGTGCTGTATACTTTAACTATATGTTACTAGAATAACAATAGCCAATATAGAAAGTCCAGGTAGAACACCCATAAGTAGTCATTATATGGTATAGGCCTAAATATGGGTAATGCTTAGGTTAGTTATAAAATAGGCTAATTATTTACCAGAGTTTTCTCAGCTATCCATGTATTTATGTAATTTAAAGGGTTATTTGACAACTTTCGATGAAGTACAGAGTGGTGAAGTCTCTTTTTTCAATCTCCATACAAACACAAAGATTTACAGTTTTGTTGCCAAAGTGAATAACTATTCTTTTAAGGATATGTTATCACAATATGACATGTTTGAGAAGTTTGCAAGATTACATTGGTCAACTGCAGATATGTTATACCAAAAGAGTGGCTGACATAATAGCCAGGTTACTTTCTACGGAAACTATCTCCTATCTTCTAGAGCAGAACGGACCATAAGATGATTTAACCACTTTTGCAGTGGGGTTAAGTCATAGACTGTATAAAGATATGGACGTAGTATGCGTGACGTCACCCGTAGGGTTCTGAAGACCGTTTTTGAAGCCTAAAGTGGGCGTAGCCGACCGTCGCCATCTTGGCAGCGTGTCACTCCCGGATAAACGAAAACTGTTTACTGAGTAATTATAGGCTAATTTCTTACACATATCTTTGAGGACATGTCAAAAAATACTTCAAAATATAGTCAGTGTTAATAAATGTTACGCTATTTATGAAAATGCAGGCATCCGGTATTGCGGGAATCCGCTGGACACACCCTTAATAATGCAGAATTTTAAATATTAATCAACTAAACGGATGAGTTATAAAAAAATTCACCCCCTCACAGTTGTTATGAAGGGCAAAATTAGCTGTATAGACCAAAGCCAAAAGAGAACCAGGCTGTAAACATGTTTTTTTCTGCTGTAAAGTTGATCATTTTAACATGGGGGCGATACAGATTTGACTCACTTCTGGAGCCAGCCTCAAGCGGCCAGTCAATGAATTTCAGTTTAACTCACTTCCTTATTGGTTTTAGGGACCGGAGGGTTGCCACTTGGTTTAAGTATAAAATATAATCCTAAAGACAAATTTTAAAGACATCTATACTAAATGTGAAGGATTCAGAAAGTACAATGAATCTGTTCGTTTTTTATATATATTATTTTTTCTAAACAAATTGTACATAAAAAGCTCTAGAATCTACCTGTTCTGGGGCTGGTTAACAGCAAATAAACATTTTATTAATTAAGGTAATGTTTTTTTGCAATAATATATTAAGACACATTACATTAATGATTTGAAATGACAAATGTCATTTAAATGTTCTCAGAGTAGAATGATTTTATTTTAGACTTGTTTTAAGTTAAGTGAAGCTAGCATGTTTTGGAAAAGCTTGGTTTGGTCTACCTAGATATTTTTACCTGTTCTAAAGATATTTTTACCTGCTCGGTTCTAAAGATCAAAGATCAACAAAGTTTAAACTTGCCTACATGAATGAAGAGGTGAGCAGAGATGAGGATGTTTAGCAAGCACATTGAATTATGTATGAATTGTGCTATATAAATAAATATGCTTTACAAAGAAAAAAAGAAAAGTCAATTGCATGCTTCCCATGTCATAGTTTCCCAAAACATTCACAACCTGTTCTACCAAGGTTTTATTAAAAAACTGGTCTTTAAAAAGTTTTATTTTTCATAGATTACAGCTCCCAAAAAATACTTATTTTATCTTATGTTTACAGTTGAGTCTGCAAGATCTTTGCCTTATATGAATGCATTTGTGTTCCCTTTCCTAACTGTCCCCTTCCATTGCTTTAAGGCACTCACTCGAGTAAAGCTCAACTTTTTGGATCAGATTGCCAAATTCTGGGAGTTGCAGGGATCCAAGCTACGCTTTCCTCACGTCGAGAGGAAGATTCTGGATCTTTACCAGCTCAGTAAGGTAAGACAAACTGAAAGATTTTTAATACTGTAAGTAGTAATTTGTATAATTAAAAAGTACATTTTATTTCGGTGCAACAGAAGTGCCAAGGACTGGTGTGCATTTTAATATGTCATTATTATTCTATAACATGCTTGTGAGTGTTAAACCTCAGAGTGGTTTGTGATTGATTAAACCACAGAGACGTCATTGTTAGATAAAAGCTTCTAACTTCAAAACATTGCATTTAAGATTGTCTCCTCCGAGGGAGGCTTTGAGACTGTGTGTAAGGAGAAGAGATGGTCCAAACTGGCCAGCAGGATGGGCTTCCCCCCGGGTAAAGGTACTGGCTCTCTGCTGCGCTCCCACTTTGAAAGGATCCTCTACCCATACGAGTTATTCCAGTCTGGAGCCACGCTTACTGTAAGTGCTTTTGTTCAATACGCATGCGAAGAGTTTTGGTGTAAATCCTGCTTTTGTGATTTCCATTCATGTAGTGAATTGCGTCAGCTTTTTGGCAAAATAGTTGTGGGTTATAATTCTGTTTTTCCTGTGTTTACCGTATTGTCAGCTCCTTGGACCGTAGTTCCCTTTGATTGTATTTTTTTCCAGGTAGACCTATATACACCTAGGTACTGTTATTACATAGGTGTCTACTCACTTTTGTTGCCAGCGGGTTTAGACATTAATGGCTGTGTGTTGAGTTATTTTGAGGGGACAGCAAATGTACACTGTTATACAACCTTTACACTCACTACTTTACATTGTACTGATTGTAGCATAGTGTCATTTCATCAGTTGTCACATGTAAAGATAAATCCAATATTTACAAAAATGTGAGGGGTGTACTCACTTTTGTGATACACTGCATGTAAATACTCCCCTGTTCTAATGTTCTAATATTCCAAACCACTCAAAAACCTGTAAACCAATGCCCTCGTTCGTTTGCTTTATCACCTCCTATACCTCCATTATGTTCTGTTTCTTCTGCCGCCGTTTGCTGCCTTTCATGTCTGCTCACTGTCGTCTCCCCTACCACAGGGTATCCAGCGCCTGTACGAGGAGGTCGAAGATGGCGAGGAACAGGACGAGGGGATGGGGGAAGATAGGGGAGATGATGAGGATGAAGAGGACAGAGAGAAGGACAGGGACAGCCTGTGCGATGGGACTCTGAACAAGGAACACCCTCTCCCAGAGAGACGCTCCCGTCGCCTGAAGTCCGAGGTCGGTGATGAGGTGATCATTTCTACCATTTTCATTTTGACATTGTGGTTTGCTGAAAAGTAAACAACGTTTCACATTTTTTCTGAATTATTAGGGGCCTTAATACAGCTAATTTGTTATCATAAACTCTGTTTAATGATTTGCTAGGGGTTTTGTTTTTTATACACTGTTACTCCAACTCTTTGGTGGTTTAGGCGAAGAACACCCAGACCTTCCTGAATCTTCTGATCGTGTTCAAATCACTTTTTGCACATGTTGATTGTTACATTCCAGGCTACTTAAGGCGAATTGTGCTCAGTTTATTAAGTTCACTAAATATGACCCATAAACACTTCTGGTCACTCCCTTTGGACTTTTAAACTAACTTACATAAGTTCTAGAGTTAAATGTGGCTTTATCACCCAGGTTACATTGACTTATTCTGTGTATAGTTATAAGGAGTTACTCAAGTCTATAGCTTACATATGTCCATCTCTTTTGTTCCTCAGTCAGACTTTTTTGTAATTCTGGTGCAAGAGCGAAGGAAATCTGTGAAACGATGTCACTAGGAATTTTTAAGCCGGGTTTGAGGAATATCCCAAAAAATGAAAACTGTTTTATAATTTTAAAGCTTGTTTGTGGCAGTATAATGAAATCGGTAAGCTTGACATTGACCATTGACCAAGTTTTTTGTTTTTAAGATTTTAAGATACTGGATCCAGATAAGCTCATGCAAATTTGTAGAGAATTCCGAGTTTGGCTTTACAGCAGAAACTGACGGAGGATTTTACCTTTCTGCTAGATGATCATCAAGTGCACAAGTGAAATACATTTTTTGCCATATGTTACCAAGAATACTGTGGAAGTTTGAGTGGCCATGTTTAATTTTTTACTTCTATTTTGAATCTCTGTAACATCTTTGGTAAAACATGAGAAGGCCTTTATAGCCATTAGCCCCAACACAAATGCCTGAAAAATTAGAGAAATCATATTGCATATAACTTTGTACCAGCCAGTTGGGAAAGCATTTAGAGACTTAACCAAGAACAAACTTAATACATTTCCATCACACTTTAACACAAAATAATATGTGTATGTCAACCACCATATTGTTCTGAACTGTACTGTACCTAATATATAATGATTGGAGAACAGTTTTCTTATTGAAAAAAAAAAGTGTTGACAGATTACAGTTCACTTAATGTGGATGTTGTAACTTTTTGAATGAAGCAGTTATTTTTCTGTATATTGGCAGAAAGTTGAAAAGACATAATATACATATGTAAACATAAAACAATATATATTGAGATTCTACATACACAATTTCTATAGACACAGTGCACATTTTTCTTTCCTCTGCTAGCGAGACAAGGAAGGAATAGAAAACCTGACAACCACATCGTTTATGTAGTTACCTACCATATTGTTTAGATTTTTATGCTGAATAAATGTTGTGAGGCACATTCAGACACAAAGTGAGCCCAGAGCAATGTAGGATAATCTCTTAATCACTTAATAGTGTGTGTTCATCGGTGGCTAAAAAATATTGAATCAGTTGGGAATTACATTTATAATATGAATTGTGGAGAAATCAAATATTTGGCATGGCAGGTTTCTCCTCAAACAAATGACTTTACAAATATGTTTTCTCATTCATGTTGGTGTAGAATATTGTTTTAAAGTTGCCTAAGCTTCTTATTATTTTACAAAAATTGTTTCCTCTCACTGGTAAAGGTTTTTACATACATTTTTAGGGGTCAATGAACTTACTCATTGTAATTAATCATCGTAGATAACAGTCCTTCTACATAAACATTTTTGTGTTCTGCCTTTTCTCTTTGCGGATGTTGTGCTATGATGTTTCTCTCTCTTTTCAGAGGGAAAATAAAGAACCCAAGAGCCGGCAGATCTTTGGCAGTGGTCCCAAGATGGTCGGGTTAGAGATTGTCCCAGCTGGTACGCTTGATCCAGAGTGCCTTAAAGTTAATAAATACATCGTTCTTAATCTCGCTAGGAGGGACAACCGCAACAATACATTTAGAACAGATTTACAAAGACCAGGGATCTCTGATATGTGGGGAGAATATATATTTGTATTGCTCGTTCAGTATGTTAACACTTCTGTTGTTTTCTGAGGAGACGATGGGTACAACAGGAAGCAGCGGTTCCTGAAGGCCCAGGCCTTTGCCATCAAGATGCGACCGCGCAAAGAAACCCTGGAGGTGAACTTTGTGAGTATTTTCATTTCATACTTCTTCCCCTCCCGTGTTTTAAAATGCCCTCTTATACTTCTCACGTTCTGTGTCGTTATTAATTTGCGATAGGGCTGAACGATATTCGGTTTTAACATTGACATCGCGATGTGCGCATGCGCGATAGTCACATCGTCGGAACATGCGATGTGAAGAAGGGTTGCACCCATAAATGTATTAAGAGAACGGTAGCACCATGAATGTATTAAGAGAACTGAATACATTGTTCTGCGAGAAGCCCCGTACATTCCAATGTGAGTGCTCAAAAAGCCAACATGGAGCTTGGATCTTGCGCGTTGACTGGCCCATGACGTCATGTTGGACATGCGCACTAGCAATAATTTGTTTGTGTTGTCGTAGCAACCGATAGCAACATGCGCGGTCCGGAGCTTCTCTCTTTAATCCACGATCACGTAGCGAACTCATGAACTCACCGTTTCATTGTCTAAAATATTCACTAACGTTAAACGATATGTTGTCGTTGTTCCTGATCGTTTACATGCTTAGCTAAATAAACAATGGATGTATTTAGACAACCAAGGAGTCGGGAGATGTAATTATTATGTATAATAATTATTTTATACATAAACGGCTGCAAAAATGAGGATGTTGACCAAAAACAGGTACTTTGCCTGGAGTGTTATAAAGTTGTGGCCTCAAATTAAGGAAACACCACCAATTTGTCTGATCACTTAAAACGGCACCACAATGTAACAATAACGTTTTATATCGCTAAAGATATGTTGCCATTAAACACAAAGAGGGATTTAAGAAAATGATCCGAGCGCTTGACACGCGGTATGTTATACTATCCCGCACATGTTAGAGCTGTATGGAAAATGCAGATCTCAGATTGAAGCAGAGCTGTCACATGTGGAATACTATGCAGCTACAACAGATTTATAGTCCAGCAGGACAACAGAGCCCTACATGAGTCTGACGGTACGGTCTGATGGAATGGTAATTATTGACTTTAGCCTGGATTGATGGCTCGCAATATCGCAATATATATCGTTGGGGAAAAAAATATCGCAATGTAATTTTTCCCAATATCGTGCAGCCCTAATTTGCGACCTTCTTGACTGTCTCCTGTCCTGTTCTTCTCATGGGAGAGTATTCATGAAAATAAACCGCTGGTTTTTGGTCGTTTCTTGACTGGATCCGTTTTGCTTGTTGATATTCTTTGTTTTCTCTTCTAGATCCCACAGATTGACATGTACATGTGTCCGATGTGTGGGCGGGGCGATGAAGAGGACCGCCTCCTGCTGTGTGACGGCTGTGATGACAGCTACCACACGTTCTGTTTGATCCCGCCACTACAGGATGTCCCCAAGGGCGAATGGCGATGTCCCAAATGTGTTGCCGAGGTAAAGAGCCCTGGTGGCACACTGCCTTTCTCACTGTGTTTGTTTGTTTGTGTTTGTGCACTAATCCGTCTACCACGTCTTATAGTGTGTCTAAAAACAAATCGTTTGTGGTGTTTGTTCCGCTGTGTTGATGGCTATACGATTGATTAACAGAAAACATGGTGATGAGGACTAGAAATCTGGGATGTTTTAACAATGACCAGAAATCTGGGATGTTTTAACAGCGACCAGAAATCGGGGATGTTTTAACAGCGACCATCTCTTTATGTAATCCCTCAACAGGAGTGCAGTAAACCCCGAGAAGCATTTGGTTTTGAACAGGCCGTGAGGGAGTACACCCTCCAGAGCTTTGGAGAGATGGCTGACCACTTCAAGTCTGATTACTTTAACATGCCGGTGCACGTATGTATCAGAGCAGAATACTGAATACAGCCCGGCTATTCGTTATGAATACTGAATACCGCCTGGTGCTAATGAGCTTCGACAAGAGCTTCTACCAGAAACTGCAGCTTTAAGTAGCATCAAAACAGTCTCTGTGTGTATTCTTCATTCCGACCTCAAGATGGTGCCAACAGAGCTGGTGGAGAAGGAGTTCTGGCGCCTGGTGAGCTCCATTGAGGAGGACGTGATTGTTGAGTACGGAGCTGACATCAGCTCTAAAGACGTGGGCAGCGGCTTCCCTGTGAGAGACGGCAAAAGGCGACTGCTGGGAGATGAAGAGGTAACCGGACACCAACCGGGACAGTTGGCCAATCCTGGCATCTTTTCACCATTTTCTAAAAAAGAATTGGAGAAGATTTGTTCAGCTGATATTGATACGTTCTCTAATGTCTTTTAAGGAGCAACAGAGGAGAGTGTGTGGTTCGTGCATTTCCGCACTTTCCTGTCATGATAGCATATATAAATGGCTGGGGGGGGAATAAATCAAGACATAACTCTGGACATCTTGCCTTTATGTTGAAATGCCAACATGGTGGTTTAATCTGCCCGGTGCTCCTCTAGGAGTATGCCAACTCTGGCTGGAACCTAAACAACATGCCCGTTCTGGAGCAGTCGGTTCTTACCCACATCAACGTGGACATCTCTGGCATGAAGGTGCCCTGGCTTTATGTGGGCATGTGCTTCTCTTCCTTCTGCTGGCACATCGAGGACCACTGGAGCTACTCCATCAACTTCCTGCACTGGTAGTGGACCTGTTTCTAACCCCATCCTCCGTTTGAAGGCACAACTGTTCTTCCAAGTTAACTGTAAACACTGTCTGAATGCTGTTGCTGTAGCAGTGTCCTCTCTCTCTGCCTGTATCTCCAGGGGGGAGCCGAAGACCTGGTACGGTGTGCCAGCCCACGCTGCTGAGAAGCTGGAGTTGGTGATGAAGAAGCTGGCTCCTGAGCTGTTTGAATCTCAGCCTGATCTGCTGCACCAGCTGGTCACCATCATGAACCCCAATGTCCTGATGGCGCACGGAGTACCCGTACGTAGGGGGTTTCCCTCAGGGGTCATGCTGATTGTCCCGTTGATCTATGAACTGTTATTAGGAGTCTAGGAGCTGTTAATAGGAGTCTATGAACTGTTAATAGGAGTCTATGAACTGTTAATAGGAGTCTATGAACTGTTAATAGGAGTCTATGAACTGTTAATAGGAGTCTATGAACTGTTAATAGGAGTCTATGAACTGTTAATAGGAGTCTATGAACTGTTAATAGGAGTCTATGAACTGTTAATAGGAGTCTATGAACTGTTAATAGGAGTCTATGAACTGTTAATAGGAGTCTATGAACTGTTAATAGGAGTCTATGAACTGTTAATAGGAGTCTATGAACTGTTAATAGGAGTCTATGAACTGTTAATAGGAGTCTAGGAGCTGTTAATAGGAGACTAGGAGCTATTAATAGGAGTCTAGGAGCTGTTAATAGGAGCTGTTAATAGGAGTCTAGGAGCTGTTAATAGGAGTCTAGGAGCTGTTAATAGGAGTCTAGGAGCTGTTAATAGGAGTCTAGGAGCTGTTAATAGGAGTCTATGAACTGTTAATAGGAGTCTAGGAACTGTTAATAGGAGTCTAGGAGCTGTTAATAGGAGTCTAGGAACTGTTAATAGGAGTCTAGGAGCTGTTAATAGGAGTCTAGGAGCTGTTAATAGGAGTCTAGGAGCTGTTAATAGGAGTCTAGGAGCTGTTAATAGGAGTCTAGGAGCTGTTAATAGGAGTCTAGGAGCTGTTAATAGGAGTCTAGGAGCTGTTAATAGGAGTCTAGGAGCTGTTAATAGGAGTCTAGGAGCTGTTAATAGGAGTCTAGGAGCTGTTAATAGGAGTCTAGGAGCTGTTAATAGGAGTCTAGGAGCTGTTAATAGGAGTCTAGGAGCTGTTAATAGGAGTCTAGGAGCTGTTAATAGGAGACTAGGAGCTGTTAATAGGAGACTAGGAGCTGTTAATAGGAGACTAGGAGCTGTTAATAGGAGACTAGGAGCTGTTAATAGGAGACTAGGAGCTGTTAATAGGAGACTAGGAGCTGTTAATAGGAGACTAGGAGCTGTTAATAGGAGACTAGGAGCTGTTAATAGGAGACTAGGAGCTGTTAATAGGAGACTAGGAGCTGTTAATAGGAGACTAGGAGCTGTTAATAGGAGACTAGGAGCTGTTAATAGGAGACTAGGAGCTGTTAATAGGAGACTAGGAGCTGTTAATAGGAGACTATGAGCTGTTAATAGGAGACTATGAGCTGTTAATAGGAGACTAGGAGCTGTTAATAGGAGACTAGGAGCTGTTAATAGGAGTCTAGGAGCTGTTAATAGGAGTCTAGGAGCTGTTAATAGGAGACTAGGAGCTGTTAATAGGAGTCTAGGAACTGTTAATAGGAGTCTAGGAGCTGTTAGAAGGAACTTGCCCTTTAATAGGAATTCATATTTATTTCGACTAGGGGTTTGGGTTAAATTAGGGTTCTGACACGCTTGATTTATGTGGACCCTGGCTCTTGATCTAGACATTTACCGGGTGTGTGTGTGTGTGTGTGTGTGTGTGTGTGTGTGTGCACGCTTGTGCCATTCAGGTTTTTCGGACCAACCAGTGTGCAGGAGAGTTTGTGGTGACCTTTCCCAGAGCCTATCACAGTGGCTTCAACCAGGGATACAACTTTGCTGAGGCTGTTAACTTCTGCACTGCTGACTGGGTGAGGTTTGACATATTTACATCGTGTTAGAGAATGGTGCCAATAGATTACATTAGTGTTCTACTACCCTGATATCTCTGCACTCTCTCTGGGCGAGGCTGTCATCTCAAATGTTTCACTCAATTGTTACGTTCCATTAGGCCTGTCGCGATAGGCAATATAGTTATCGCGCGATATATGGAAATGAGCGCGATCATTTTTGGTGCTGCGATATATTACATTCATTAAAAAAAAATGTCAACAACATTATAGTCGATCGAGCTGCCTGTTATCTGGTCTCCTTCTACATTGAAAGCGGGGCTCAAGGCAGAGTCTCGCGCACACACATAGCGGAGCTGCGGACACACACAGACACACACACAGATAGACACACACACAGACAGACACACACACGAACACACACACGGACACACACACGGACACACACACGGACACACACACGGACACACACACGGACACACACACGGACACACACACGGACACACACACGGACACACACACGGACACACACACGGACACACACACGGACACACACACACGGACACACACACACGGACACACACACACGAACACACACACGGACGCACACACGGACGCACACACACACACGGACGCACACACGGACGCACACACGGACGCACACACGGACGCACACACACACGGACACACACACGGACACACACACGGACACACGGACACACACACGCGAAGCTGCGGACACACACACACACACACGCGAAGCTGGGGACACACACCCACACAAGCGGAGCTGCGGACACACACACACACACACACGCGGAGCTGCGGACAAACACACACGCGGAGCTGCGGACACACACACACACACACACACGCGCGGAGCTGCGGACACACACGCGCGGAGCTGCGGACACACACACACACACACACGCGGAGCTGCGGACACAGACACACACGCGGAGCTGCGGACACACACACGCACACACACACACACGCGGAGCTGCGGACACACACACATAGCGGAGCAGCGGACACACCCGTGAACCCACTGTGTTATGAAGTGGACTGTTTCATAGTGACATACAGCCAGTTAGGAATAATAAGTAAAAATGGAGTTGGTTTCCAAGCCATGTGGGAACATTTAGGCTTTACGCCGAATGAGAAAGGAGAGACAATTAACGAGCCGGTATGCCGACATTGGTTTAAAAACAGTAGCAACGAAAAGAGGCAACAACTGATCTCCAATCTCACCTAAAACACAACCATCCCAACCAGTTTTTTAATCTGGGAACAAGAACTGCAGCTGAAACGGGGTCTTCCAGACATAGATAGATAAATGACGCACGTACATATATATATACGTAACTCGCTATATAGCCACAGAGATGCAGCCATTAAACACGGTTGAAAAAACAGCATTTAAAAATATGACAAACAGTACATTAAAGTCAAAGACGACATTCTGAAAAAAAATCGCAATAATATCGTTTATCGCAATTCATTTTGTTGCAATATCTCGCACAACCAAAAGTAGTTATCGTGACAGCCCTACGTTCCATCAGTGTTTTGAACAGAACAAGACCATCCATGGCATCGGTTTGACGTTTATTTAAATGTGCGTTCTGCTCCAGCTCCCGATGGGTCGCCAGTGTGTGTCCCACTATCGGAGACTCCACCGCTACTGTGTTTTCTCCCATGAGGAGCTGCTGTGCAAAATGGCTGCTGACCCGGAAAGCCTGGACGTGGAGCTGGCAGCTGCTGTCTTTAGGGAGATGGGAGAGATGATGGAGGAGGAGACACAACTCAGACTGGCCGTGCAGGAGATGGTGAGAGACTGGGCCCCTGGGAATCTATATTTTCAAGGCATTATTAGTGTAGGAAATGTTGCTGGGTTTACCTCACATTGTCTTCCCTATATTGTTCTGTTGATGTAATTCTGTTGTTTGCCCTGCAGGGTGTGCTGTCTTCAGAGCTGGAGGTGTTTGAGCTGCTCCCTGATGACGAGCGCCAGTGTCAGAAGTGTAAGACCACCTGCTTCCTGTCGGCTCTGACGTGTCCCTGCAGCCCGGAGAGTCTCGTCTGCCTCCACCACTCGAAGGAGCTCTGTGACTGCCCCATGGGAAACAAATGTCTCCGGTACGCCGACTGCGTGGAAGAGAACGTCCTTGGAAGCCCTGATGTTTTTAGTTTAATATTTATAATATCTGACTGAGACATCGATGAGCACACAGAGATCGTATAACTGATCCCAAATTTTTCAGTTGAATCAAGTTTCCTTTGAGGTTTATTCAACCTCATCTTGCAATATTCAATGGGTGTTGACACTCCTTTGTCTTTGTGTATTTAGCTACCGGTACGATCTGGAGGAGTTTCCTTCCATGCTGCATGGGGTGAAGTCCAGAGCCCAGTCCTATGACACCTGGGCCAAGAGGGTCGCTGAGGCCCTGGCAGCTGACCACAAAAACAAGAAGGGTACGAATGCATCTGCCCTGTGAAGTTGGGACTACTCTCCACAGTATAAGAGCAACTGTACTTTTCCACACCTACTCTCACCTCCCTCTCGTTTCCTTCTTTTATCTCCTCACCCCACATCTGTCTGTCCTCAGACCTAATAGAGCTGAAGGTTCTTCTAGAGGATGCCGAGGACAGGAGGTACCCAGAGAACAGTTTATTTCGTCGGCTCAGGGAGATGGCGAAGGAGGCCGAGACTTGCTCCTCTGTGGCCCAGCTCCTCCTCAGCCGCAAGCAGAGGCACAGGTCAGTGGTCATTAGTTCTGGTACACAGGTACACTCACAGTTCTGTTCTCATTGTCCTCACACCAATCCCCTCTAAGCACTGGTTCCTCTGGAGCGAAATGGGGGGGTGTTTTTGTCTCAGCACTATTTAACCGATTCTCCTCATTAAGCGTTGCTGATTTGAGTCAAGTGTTAGTTGCCATGCCAACAGGTTAAATGTGCACCCTTTGGGTCTGTGGTCCTCCTACATGTAACTAATAAACTAACTTAAAGTGTCTATTCCAGTACCAGGCAGCGTCCAGAGAGCAGCAAGACACGTAACAAGCTGACAGTGGAGGAGCTGAAGGCCTTCGTAGAGCAGCTGTTCCGACTACCCTGTATTATTGCACAAGCTCGACAGGTTAAAGTACGTCCTAATACAGTTAATGGGCTGTCAACCTCCTCCTTCTGTATTACCATTACATCACTTAGGTTCACGTGTGCTGTTGTGAACTGGGTTAAAGAAAGGCTCCTGTCTTAGAAGCTGAGATGTCCTTTATGGTTCTTGTATAACACCACGTGTTTACTTGGGTCCTTTCTACACAGGAGTTACTTGAAAACGTGGAAGACTTCCATGAGAGAGCCCAGATAGCCCTTTCCGACGAGCTGCCTGACTCATCCAAGCTGCAGGCGTTGATAGACCTGGGTGGAGGTCTGGACGTGGAGCTACCGGAACTACCCAGGCTGAAACAGGAACTTCAGCAGGCCCGTTGGCTGGATGAGGTCAGGGCTACATCATCATCATCATCTTCTAGCTCACTCACTTTGTTTACTTGTAATATTTTACCAACGTATATTTTTGCATCTAGGAAAGTCACTACACAAACTGCAAAAAACTTTGTATTAAAGTCAGCATCCATTTCCTCCCAGCAGCCTAACGGGATGTTATCTGTGAGAGATTAGAGAGGTGACATTAAACCCTGTCTTGTTGTGATAAGGTGCGCTTGGCGCTGTCCGAGCCCCACCGGGTGACCCTGGAACTGATGAAGAGGCTGATTGACTCCGGGGTCGGGCTGGCTCCTCATCACGCCGTGGAGAAGGCCATGGCTGAGCTGCAGGAGATCCTCACCGTATCAGAGAGATGGGAGGACAAGGCCCGGGCCTGCCTTCAGGCCAGGTAACCAGGAGCATCTAACTCGTCGCCCAATAGATTTGGGCCATGTTCAGTATGCTACACCATAGCAAAACGATAATACACTGCTATGCCCATAGGTTAAGATTTCAATGTAAACAGGTCTTATTTCGACCATTACATCAGCGAAAGCAACTGAGATGGATGTTTCTAGATACCTTCACTGTTGACTGTCCTCCCCAGGCCTCGTCACAGCATGGTGACCCTGGAGAGCATTGTGATGGAGGCCAGGAACATCCCGGCCTATCTACCCAACATACTGGCCCTCAGAGAGGCTCTGCACAAGGCCAAGGAGTGGAGCTCCAAGGTGGACGCTATTCAGGTAGTGTCGCGTCGCACGGTAACTACGATTGGCACTCAGGTTTGGGGAGACGTGGGACATTTAATTGTGAAGCTCCTAATTCATCTGGCGATCAGAACATGACTGGTACCTGTCCGTGTGAAGAGAAGGGTTCCGAGTGGTATTTCTGTGGGTTGAACCCGCTACCTGTTATCTTGCCTCTGACAGAGCGGCACCAACTATGCATACCTGGAGCAGCTGGAGAGTCTGCTGTCCAGGGGGCGCTCTATCCCCGTCCGACTGGACCCCCTGCCCCAGGTGGAGTCCCAGGTAGCCTCGGCCCGTGCCTGGAGGGAGAGGACCGCTCGCACGTTTCTCAAGAAGAACTCCACCTACACCTTGCTACAGGTGAGCCGGGATACTCTGTGTTGGTTGTCCTGAAGAAGTGTCGATGTCACTGGGTATCGGGTGTCACTGGGTGTCACTGGGTGTCACTGGGTGTCACTGGGTGTCACTGGGTGTCACTGGGTGTCACTGGGTGTCACTGGGTGTCACTGGGTGTCACGGTGTGTCACTGGGTGTCACGGGTGTGTCACTGGGTGTCACGGGGTCACGGGTGTCACTGGGTGTCACGGGGTGTCACTGGGTGTCACTGGGTGTCACTGGGTGTCACGGGGTATCGGGTGACACGGGGTATCAGGTGTGGAATGGTATTTTGTAGAATGGTGTGGACCATCGTGAACCTCCATAAGCAGACTCATTGGTTTGTGTTTAGGAAAGGTCGCTGTTGTCATAGGATAGATTGGGAATGTCTACGCTAATCTGGCTTCTGCCTTCTCACTCAGGTCCTCAGTCCGCGTGTGGATATTGGTATCTATGGAAACAGCAAGAGCAAACGGAAACGGGTCAAAGAGCTCCTGGAAAAGGAACGCGGCGGTCTGGACCTGGAGAGTCTCAGTGACCTGGACGAGAGCTACGAAGATGTCCGCGACCCCGCTTCTGTCGTGGCGGCGTTCAAGTCCAAGGAGCAGAAGGAAGTGGAGGCCATCCACTCTCTCAGAGCCGCCAACCTGGCCAAGATGGCCATGGCCGACCGGATCGAGGAGGTCAAGTTTTGTCTGTGCCGGAAGACGGCCAGCGGATTTATGCTCCAGTGTGAACTGTGCAAGGACTGGTTCCATGGCGCCTGCGTGCCACTGCCCAAAACCGGGTCCCAGAAGAAGCTTGTGGGTTCGGCGGGATGGCAGAGCAACAGCAAGGAAGCTAAGTTCCTGTGTCCGCTGTGCCAGCGTTCGCGTCGCCCACGTCTGGAGACCATCTTGTCTCTCCTGGTGTCGCTCCAGAAGCTGCCGGTCCGTCTTCCAGAGGGAGAGGCTCTTCAGTGCCTCACGGAGAGGGCCATGGGCTGGCAGGTAGGAGGGCGTAGACTCCAGGTTTTACAATACATTTTTCAATGGTTGCAATGGGTCTATATACCCTTTGTCAAGCCACGCTCCAGACACCTTTGGTTTTAAATGTTTGAGACCGTATATCTGCTAGCATAAAAAATGGGATCATAAAGTCGAAATGATCCAACCAGCTAACCAATGAAACATGGTGTTCTTGTTGTTGTGTTTTCTGAAAAGCAGGGCTTGTTTTGACAGTTAACACAATGCCTGGGGTTTCTCTGAATAGCAAGGCTTGCATATCATTTCAGTATGTATTAAAAGACACATTGTGACAGGATTTTTCAGTGAGTAAATGGGGAATTGTTTTTTAACGTGGCCGTGGCTTAGCGATCTGTCATCTCCGTACACGAATGAAATGGATGAATCAAAGTATTCTGTACTCTCAGGACCGCGCCAGGCAGGCCCTGGCTACAGACGAGCTGTCCTCTGCCCTGGCCAAGCTGTCCGTGCTCAGCCAGCGAATGGTGGAACAGGCCGCCCGGGAGAAGACGGAGAAGATCATCAACGCTGAGCTACAGAAGGCTGCTGCCAACCCTGACCTGCAGGTGAGGGGTTAGATGGAGAGGGGGGGTTAGGTGGAGCATGGGGGCGGGGTTGCTAATGTATAAATGCTAGTGCTGTAGACAGTATTGTGGCGCGTTTAGGATAGTGCTGCTATATGCTACCCAGAGCGGGGCACTAGTTCAGAGGTGCTAACTTGGTGTCCAGTGTAAAAGTTGGCCGAAATATCTCTTTGACCCAGATGCTTAGGGATATTTCAAGTACACAAAAGGACTGTGATGTGTTTCTTTTCCACATGTCCACTCTCCTCTGCTTCTGTGGAGCGCATTGAAAGGTAGTAAATCAGAGAACCTGGATTAATGCTAGGGGTCTAGCCGGAACCCAATGGGTCAGGAGTAACAGAATAGCATAGGGGTCTAGCCGGAACCCAATGGGTCAGGAGTAACAGAATAGCATAGGGGTCTAGCCGGAACCCAATGGGTCAGGAGTAACAGAATAGCATCTGCCTTTTCCTTAGGGTCACATCCAAACGTTTCAGCAGGCTGGGTTCAGCAGAGCGGCGTCGCCACGGCAGTCTGTCGACTACGACGATGAGGAGACGGACTCTGACGAGGACATCAGGGAGACGTACGGCTACAACACTAAGGTAGCCTCGAGGCATTCACTGTACCAGTATGGGAAGGATACTACTAATAAAGTGCTACTAATGTATAGCTGCTAGTGCTAATGGAAGTCACTGTACCAGTATGGGAAGGATACTACTAATAAAGTGCTACTAATGTATAGCTGCTAGTGCTAATGGAAGTCACTGTACCAGTATGGGAAGGATACGACTAATAAAGTGCTACTAATGTATAGATGCTAGTGCTAATGCTAATGGAAGTCACTGTACCAGTATGGGAAGGATACGACTAATAAAGTGCTACTAATGTATAGATGCTAGTGCTAATGCTAATGGAAGTCACTGTACCAGTATGGGAAGGATACGACTAATAAAGTGCTACTAATGTATAGATGCTAGTGCTAATGCTAATGGAAGTCACTGTACCAGTATGGGAAGGATACGACTAATAAAGTGCTACTAATGTATAGATGCTAGTGCTAATGCTAATGGAAGTCACTGTACCAGTATGGGAAGGATACGACTAATAAAGTGCTACTAATGTATAGATGCTAGTGCTAATGCTAATGGTAGTCACTGTACTAGTATGGGAAGGATACGACTAATAAAGTGCTACTAATGTATAGATGCTAGTGCTAATGCTAATGGTAGTCACTGTACTAGTATGGGAAGGATACGACTAATAAAGTGCTACTAATGTATAGCTGCTAGTGCTAATGCTAATGGTAGTCACTGTACTAGTATGGGAAGGATACGACTAATAAAGTGCTACTAATGTATAGATGCTAGTGCTAATGGCAGCTACTGTACAGCAGTATTATGGGATTTACTCTCATATGACTACACATGAAGCAGTTCAGATCATGCTCCTCTTGCCCTGTTCTCTCACATGTCTCATTCTATTTCTTTCTTGTCTCTTTCTGTCTTTGTCTCTCTGTTGTTCTCTCTCTCGCGCTCTATTTCTCTCTGTCTGTCAGGATATTGGGGAGGTGAAGCCCTACCTCTTCTGTGATGAGGAGATCCCCGTGAAGTCTGAGGAGGTGGTCAGTCACATGTGGCCGACCACACCCTCCTTTTGTGCTGAACACGCCTACTCCTCTGCCTCCAAGTCCTGCCCTCAGAGTAAGACATGGCATTAAGACATGGCATTAAGACATGGCATTAAGACACCTGTCATCAAGATGGACATTTCTTCAATATTGTTGTTAATTTATTTCAGTTTGGTTTTGTCTTTGTGGCTTTTTTACATGACTACAAACAAATGGCATATCATTATTGAGCACATGGTTAACAGTAGCTAATAGAAGATAAATGTGTGTGATAACTTTCTGAATTGTTCTCCTTCAGACCAGGGCACCCCCAGGAAGCAGCCCAGGAAGACCCCCCTGGTCCCCCGCTCCCTGGAGCCGCCGGTGCTGGAGCTATCACCCCCTGCCAAGTCCCAGCTGGAGGAGCTGATGATGGTGGGGGACCTGCTGGAGGTGTCCCTAGACGAGACCCAGCACATCTGGAGGATCCTGCAGGCCACGCACCCTCCTTCGGAGGAGAGATTCCTACAGGTCATGGAGGTACAAGAAATGATTGTACTTTTAATTTAATTTACTATAGTCCGGGGCCGAGCAAGGCAACTGTCAGGCCAAACGTGGAAGTACAGCTGGTATCCTGGCTTTATCTTTTTCTCTAATCCCTTAATAATCTTCCTTTTACAGCCGGACGATTCTCAGTTTGAGAAGCCCATGAAGATCAAGATAAAAGACTCTGAGAAGAAAAGGAAGAGGAAGCTGGAGCGGGCAGAGCACCAGCTTCTGATGGCGGCGGCAGTTGGCCCGGGAGGGGTAAGAGACCCCATGCGTTCCCCAAAGTCCTCTAAAGATCTGAAACGTAGCCTTTTGGATCCGCTGGGAAAACCCAAGAAGAAGAAGCTGAAGCTGATCTCTGACAAGAACCGTGAACTGAAACAGCTGGCCAAGCGCCTGGCTAAAGAGGAGAAGGAGAGGAAGAGAAAGGAGAAAGCAGCGGTGAAGGCTGAGGCTGTCAGAGAGGGAGTGGAGAAAAGGAAAGAGAAGAAGATCCTGGATATCCCCTCAAAGTACGACTGGTCGGGTGCTGAGGACTCCAATGACGAGAATGCGGTCTGTGCTTCCAGCAGTTGTCTGAGACCCTGCAAGGACAAGGTGAGAGAAACACAAGACTGTCATATTTACTTCCATATTTAATTCTAACATTATATCTTAGATTAGTTTACTGACACCAGCAGAGGGCGCTGTATCTGTGGCAGACACAATCCTGCAGAGTTTAAATAGAACTTGTTTGGATGTCTGGAACCTGCATAATAATTGCGTTTCATTATAGGCAGATTACTCAAATTATCGGATATTTCCATATGACGTCATCAGTGTGTCAATGAAGGATTGTTCACCATTATTCTCCTGGGTTTTGCAATTTATCTGCACATAAGCACTTTGTAAAAAAAAAAAAAAAAAAAGCTCAGCATATGTCTTGTTAATATTCTCCTGCAAACCTGGTTTAGAAATTAGCGATCCATGTTTAACAGCTGAGAACACCCAAGTTACACATAACCGAATAATACCAGGACAAGCTTGGTCTATTGGAAGTTACGGTAAATTAGGCAGTCCTATCCGGTCCCAGCTTTCCACGTACTCTCCAATCAGAGGCATTGTATAATAGTATAATATAATGCCACACATATAATATCTAATGCACTGTCTGCAAGCATAGTGGTACAGAATCTTAACAATGATATCTTTTTCTGATGAATATTTCGTACCTCAGGTGGACTGGGTTCAGTGTGACGGCGGCTGTGACGAGTGGTTCCACCAGGTGTGTGTGGGCGTGACCTGCGAGATGGCGGAGAACGAGGACTACATCTGCATCGACTGCACTCGCAAGTCGGCCATCTTGAGCGGTGACGTCGTTGGAGGCGTGGTCAGAGGAGAAGCAGGAGCGTCCACTGTGGTGAAGGTGGAGAGTGTTTTTGAGAAGACTGTGGTCCTGGCTACACCCATCTGTGGCGCCCCAGGGCACGTTATTTTGCCCACCAGCCAAACCCAAATGATGCCCCCGCCCATTTCCCTCCCTCAACAGCTGAAGCTAGACACCCAAGAGAGGAGCTAGCACTGATGTTTTGTGACCTACATATTTCCCTCCTGTTGACTGGGTGGCTGGCTGACTGGGTGGCTGGCTGACTGGCTGGCTGACTGTGGGTGGCTGACTGGCTGGCTGACTGGAGGGGCACAAAGGGGTTTATAATAAAGGGGATCCTTCAGAACTGGATGATGATGATGATACTTCCATGACAATAACACTACAGAGTAATTGGATCTTGTGCTAAACACTGGGGTCTGAATGAAGTGAGATGTCATTCCACAGACTAAATGTCCAGTTTATGTCTGGATTGTGGATAAAAATCTAATGGGATTAGACAGAATGCCACAGAAGGTCTATTCTCATGGAAACGGAGTTGTTGCTGAGGATTTCTCCGACAGGACTGACTAATCAGACCTGAAAATCCAGAGCACTCTGTGTACAAACCTTGAGACGCGGTCGAACTGTATACTTATGTCCGTGGGGACATTTTGTGAGTATCTTGAGTTTCTGTCATCCACATCGTTCAATTCGCCTCCCAACTGAAACGCACACAGCGTCCACAGTGCCCACAATGCTTTGCAGTTCCGAATGTGGTTAAGTGTTTTTCAGCATTTTTTGGAGCCAGTCTGCCTCAGTATTACAAAAGTTAGAAACTTGGGACAACCATCATGAGTTTGGAACTTTGATCCTGAAGTGGTGCCCTTTTACCTATGTAGTGCACTACTTTTGACCAGGGCCTATTTGGGATGCCCCCTAACTCTGTACCCACTCTGTCTGGCCCCTAACAGTAATAATAACTAGCCTAATATGTAGGACTAGAATCTATGGTTGTATGTAGTGATACGTATTTATAATGTACATAGATTTTAAGCAATTCAATGACTGGAGGTGTTTTTGTTTTCTCACCTTTAATAAATGATTCCTAGTCAAACGAGTTAGGAGTTGTGTTATTGGTTTTATTTTTCAATATAAGCTAGGTCATTTATCCTGGATGCCGATAGGATGATACCGTTATTTAGCGTTTTGTATGTCAGGCGATAGCCTCCTTTGAATGTATTGGCGCCCTTGATTTAATATGAGCTAAAATATATACTGTTCTTCCCTTAATAAACCTCTGACTTCCATTCATACAGGTTTTTAGTTCAGAACAATTGCATGGTTCTTTAAAGCATATCATTGTGGGTGTCAACGTTTTCCAGTTCATAGTTTTTCTGGAAAGTTCTTTTGTGGCCAAGTTTCAGCCTGCCAGGTGAGGAGCACACATTTCACACCGCTTATGGAAAAGATCTATATGGTGTTAAGTTGTTTTACCATGCAGGCATTAAACCATTAAATATCAGAAGTACTTCAGGACAGAAAGAACACTGGAGTGGTTGAAACCTGGAGTATTTTCTTTTTACCAACTCTTGAAGAAGAGCATATTGGAATTGTCTGGTGGCTTATTGTAAACAAGACCAGACGGTGTTTGGTGTTTCTCCCTGGACGTTTCTTTAGACTCATAACACCTGACATAGGGACACATTGATTTTAATACCTTGCTAGTGATGATATGTTTTCTGTTTTGTACCCATTACATGCTTTTTTTTGTCTAATATGTTGAGATAAAAATTAGATTATTAATGCAGACACACTTATAGTTGTCTTGATAAAATAATCTACAAATATGTATTTTGCAGACAAATATTCTACTAATTAGTAGAAAATGGAATTTCTTTTGTATACAATAAAGGCTGTTGTTGGTAGGGTTCATGATTGTTTTTGCATATCTTTATCAAGGGTGCCAATCGTTGGAGAGTACTGTACCGCTAGTATGACACACATTTGTTTAATGTTTCATTTGTGTATTTGTGCTATAAAAGCAATTCGTTACTGGGATGGTTTGGTACATAACTAATACACTACGGCTAGGGGCTGTTGTTATGCATTATTATTTAACTTTATCTGTGAAATATTCGCCATATACTCCTTTTGCCATTTCGGTTGTTGCTAATTCATGTGTTTTAACTTTAAATGTGCCACTACAGTACAGCATCAAATACGTTTTTCGTCAAATTGGTCTGCTCAAACCCTATTATTAACATTAGTGCATTTGGAATTAACTCCAGATTTTGTTTCAATATGAAATTGCAATTTGTTGTTTGGCTACTGAACTATTCCCTATAATGCCAAATCCCCCCCAAGAAATGCAGAAAGTTCTGCCACTTTATTAAAACATGAACATATTATAGTTGAATATGTAAGTATGCAGGTGCCTTATTTTGTAGAGCAACGTCACCTGTCTCCTTGGGGCTGCCTATTTCAGCTTTGCACTTTGGATTGGGGCTGTTTAACCTCCATTGACCAAGGCCCTTTCTGTCCGGTTACTACGTTCTAGGAAGACTTGGTGGTTTCAAACGATGTCGATTTCACAATGGTGAAGCCCAATGTGCTGGAGACTTACATTCTTTACCAATTATTATTTTGAATTATCTTCCCCCAAGCTATGACTTGACATCTCAGAGGTCTACAGCAAGTTGTCTCAGTTGTTGCGCTGACATTTGCACTAGTTAAGTGTGTTACTATTTCATAATGATGAACATAGTCCAAACAATTAACTTAAAAAAAGATCTATAGAGCTTAAAGATGATTAAAATGACAGGATGCATTTAAGGTACGATGGATTTAAGGTAAGATACCTTAAAGAAGGATATCATTCAGGTGGTGTGATGGTGTTAGATGTGTGACCTGAGACATTTTCATGGCATCCCAGTCACACACACATGCTACTGTTGCACATTATCACCAGCAGACATTACACACATCTTTCAGACCTCACTGTACAGCATCTCATCCATGACTTTCTGCAGTGTATTGCCTCCAGAATATCATGAAGTGTGAAAGGGATCTTTACAATTCTCATTGAGTTCTCAAAGAACAATTTTTCCGACCAACAGTTTCAACTTAAACGTCTTATTAGGGATTTCAGAAGGTTGTCTTTGCCGTTGTCAAATCAATGGAGATCAATCATAGACTCCCCGGGTCTATTTCCTCGCTGTTTTCTCCCCCCAAAATATTTTAATTTATAGCTATGTCCGTCAGCTCACACGATATTTTCCAATCGATTTTGGGAAGGTTTAATCCCCAAATCGTTAAACGGACTCTGGAAAGGCCAGGAGAAGGTCCATGCACGAAAATGATATGAATGTTCTCTGTTATCAATAAGGAAAGGGGCTGAGTAGCTAAGAGCGAAATAGGGGCTGGGTCACAGTAGCTGAGAGCGCGATAGGGGCGGCGTTACCGTAACTGAGAGCGGAATGGGGGCGGGGTCACTGTAGCTGAGAGCGGAATAGGGGCGGCGTCTAAGTTTATGGCCGTAAACTCCCACCTACTAGCGGATCTTAGGTTAGATACTTAACTTTCAACATTTACTAGAAATACATTATATTCGCTCCCAGAAAGAACCTTTACTTCACTATAGACAGCGACCCCTCCAGAAATGAATGGTAAGTCCTTTACTTACATGTTATCATGTTTCAATTCGAGCCCATTTCTGTAACATGTGTACACCATGTACTTTTAAGGCTTTTTATGTTGAGTCAACATGAGTTATTAAGATGCATCTGAATATTTCTGTGATTTATTTGTTGTTGTTTGTTTTTTAAGATTTTCTATTCCTAATATTGTTGATCACGAGGGAAAAAAATAATGTATTTTTCAAGATCATAAAATATATTGAAAGATATTTAGGTTTAGGAATTGCATAACATGGGCCGGTTATCATATACAATACATACTGACCATATATTAAACAAAGGCATATGAACAAATACATGTGGAATAGAAAACAATGTCCAATGAATACATATTCTGATAAATAACTCTATCAAGGGGCATAGTATAATTGCATTATGTTGTTTGTTTTAATTTTTCACATGTATCCTTAAATCCATGACAACATATTTTTCTTACAAGTTTTTATTCACATTCATATGGAGAATGCGTGTTCTCAATCCAAATAATACAAGTATGTTATGCCATATTCAAGTATAATTTGGAGTAGTATTACTGCACTGACATTTGCCTAAAATCCAGAACTTCTTTACTAATCACTCTTGAAGAAAATATACATATGTTTGCCTTGTAAAGTAACCAACCTTCAAAACAGTCACATTATTTAATGCATTTTTATTTCCTTTAACCATTTCACACATTTAACCTGTGAAGGAGACATTAAAGCGGACTTCCCTAATAAGGAAAACAGTATCATGTTCAATGACCTGGTCTCAGTACCTCAGCCAGAAGTGAAGATGGAGGAGAGGGGTCAATGGAGCAACAAACTGGAGTTTATCCTGTCTGTGATGGGCTCCATTATCGGACTGGGGAACATGTGGCGCTTTCCTTACCTCTGCTACAAAAATGGTGGAGGTGAGTTATTTACCCCATGTCTACCAAGACCCCCGGGTCATTAGCTAGTGGGAGGCATTCTATATGATATGCTTGATGGTGGCCTTGTGCAATATTACCCGTGTTACAGTATTCTTGAATTGGGGGTTTCGATCTAGAATCGCAGAGACTATTCTACAAATACTGTTTGTGGCATTTTAATCGCTTTGAAATACTTTTGGCAATAGTAACCTTTTAAAATTATTTTCTATTTAACAACACAAATAGTTTCATATGTAAATGTAATTTTGCAAATACATTTGTAAAGAATATATAAAAGTACAACATTTTCCTTCCTGTCATTGGAGTTAATATCCAATCTACAGTATGTCTGTCACCTTTTCTACCTTTGTTCATGCCTATTCCAGTCCAGCACCCCTATTTGAGCGTCATAGTTATTTGTTTGAATTCATCCTCTATTAGTTAACATTTTCATTCGGTTCCATTTTTCCTGCATGCAAAGACTTCGTCAACATGTGTGACTACAAACTTTTGAGTTGCATTTGCTGTCTATTTTTGGCGTTTTCTCTTACTTTTTAACTATATCTGGAGCATCACCAAGTGTGGGTTTGATTACAGTCTAAAAATGGCGAACCAAAGAACTCTCTTCTGAAAGTCCGATTCTTATTCTGAGAACTGAAGGGAAAGAAAACAAACGATGTTCTACAGTGCCTCAACGTCAACAGTGAAGAGGCAACTCTGGGATGCTGGCTTTCTATGTAGAGTTGCAAAGCAAATGCCATAGATCAGACTGGCCAATAAAATGAAAGGATTAAGATGGGCAAAAGAACACAGATGCTGGACAGAGGAAGATTGAAAAAAGTGTACTAATTTATGTTTGAGACATTAGTTGTCAGTTGCAAACCAAATTTAAAGATGCTGGAGGAGTACTGGCAATTTAATAGTCTGTGGGTGCTTTGGTGCTGGTAAAGTGGAAGATTTGTACGGGGTAAATGATTTTTAAGAAGGAAGGACATCACTTCATTTTGCAACAACTGGACAATTCCTCAAAGCACAGCTCCAAAATATGCTAGAACTATTTGGGGAAGAAGCAGCCTGCTGATATTCTTTCTATAATGGAGTGGCCAGCACCGCATCATGCCAATCTAATTCACGAGAGGTGCTTCAGGAAGCATTGCTGCATATTGACAAAAGCGCAGTTTGTACGGCGCAATTATTATTTCAATTAAAAAACATTGTTTCTAACCTTGTCATGGACTATATTTTCGAAGAATGTTGCTATATTTCCTGTATACTAATTTCAAGTATGTTTTATGTTGTAAAACATGGACACCAATCTTTTGAATGGTAATGTGTGAGGCAGTGTAGGATTCAAATTGAGCATTTTTTAAATACATATAAATAGTAGGTTATTCATAGGCAATTATATGAAAATATATTTGATGACAAAATGCAAATACTTTGAGTTGAATCTAACTCAATGTCAATGCATAAACTATCTACAGTATATATCATGAAATACACGACCTGGTTACGGTACGTTCATTCATATTATATTTAGATCCGGCCAGGAGTCAAAGGATATGCTTATGTAGGTGCAATATCAGACGTTTCTGTCTGTGGGGTCGGGTGAATAGGTTCAGGGGTTAGGAGTGAGGCGTCAGAGAATGACACAGCTGTTGTTTCCCCTCTGTCCGTACAAGCTCTTAGTCAAGCAGTTGCTCGTGCTGTGTTCACCGTGTGCTGGAAACCCTCCAAGCACTCTATCATGTTCAGATGTCGTCGATAGGCCATTGGCTAACATTCGTAGAACGCGCCAATAATACAGCGTGAAAATAAAATATGCTGAAATCGATAAAGATCAATCACGACGGGGGAACCGTTTGAGTATCTTGGTAAAACACCAAAAAATTGAACACATACGTAGGCCTACATGTCATGTAATTAACCTTAACTTACACATCCTTATACTCAGTAGCTGAACCTACAGCTATTTTATTACACAATGTATTACTCTCCCGTTATTGTAGGTGCATTCCTCATCCCATACCTGATCTTCCTGTTCACGTGTGGGGTGCCTGTGTTTTTCCTGGAGACTGCTCTGGGCCAGTTCACCAGTCAAGGAGGCATAACGTGCTGGAGGAAGATGTGTCCACTCTTTGAGGGTAACCTGGTCTTTCTTATGGGAGCATATCTTCATTTTAGGCATTATACTGTAAGTAAAGTTAGGTTATCTAAGTAGTGATTTGGTTCTAAGGATTTGACACATTATCAGGTGTCGCTAAATTTAATAACATGCGGAAAGTCACTAGAAAGTAGCTTTTTTATTGACACTATCTATTCCTCGTTGTTTATTCCTGTCTCTGCTTAAGGTCTTGGCTATGGCACTCAGGTCATTGTGGCTCTTCTGAACACTTACTACATTGTGGTCCTAGCCTGGGCAATTTTCTACCTGTCCTTCTCCTTTTCCTGGGAACTCCCCTGGTCCACCTGCAACAACACCTGGAATACAGGTAAGACAAACAAAACATTAAAAATACTTCAAATGACAACTTTGTTTTAATGGGCCCTGCTGTATGAAAAATCAGGTATTTCAGGTAATGACTCTGATTTTTTTTTTTACTAAGACAATTGCGTGGAGTTTCGTAGGAGGAATGATTCCATCAACGAAACCTTGACCCAAAATACCACATCGCCTGTAATTGAATTCTGGGAGTATGTTTTCAAAGTACCTCTTTCTCAATCAACACTTTGCCATTGAAATAATAGTTTATTGATATTGTGGACGTCAAATGTTGACCTGGACTTACTAAACTTTCTTACAATGTGATTTTGTTTTCCGATCGCCTGTGTTGTGTGTTTCTTCAGGAGAAGAGCCTTGAGGTTGTCATCTGGCATTGACCACATGGGCTCTCTGAACTGGGACTTGGCCATCTGTCTGGCCATCGCCTGGGTCCTGTGCTACTTCTGCATCTGGAAGGGGGTCAAATCCACTGGAAAGGTGGTGTTTATTAAACTGAAAGTGAAACATTATCGCGTGACCCGAACTTGTCCAATGATAGACAAAGACATAATTGAACATGGCCTCGATTGGTGGGATTGCTGATATTTCTATTATGGTTCCATCATCTACAGGTGGTGTATTTCACCGCTACCTTCCCATATCTGATGCTAATAGTGCTGCTGATTCGTGGAGTCACATTACCCGGGGCAGACCTAGGGATCAAGTTCTATCTGTATCCTGACCTGTCCAGACTCTCGGACCCTCAGGTAGGAAAAAGACACATCGTTTCAATAGCAGCAACCAACCAATTCTACGACTGCACATTCCACTTGAAACATTGATACCAACTCCTTTATTGTTTTGATTTGATGTGACAGTAAATGACAGACATGGAAGTTAGGTCAGGGTGTGCTAAAACGCATGCCTGCACGGGTTTGTTCATTCTGGAGGCGGCAGCTTAGACCGCTAGACCATCTGTAATGTCTGCAACAGTCATCTAAATATTAACCAAATATCCAAAGTCCAGAGAGGTTGAGAAGAAGGTCCTTGGGTGAAAGTCCTCCAGTTGTGAGTGCAGACGTCCCAGGGTTCCCTGTCTGCAATGCTAGTATTGGCTGGGTCCATCTGTGCTTTAGGAAATAATCTGTAGCATGCTGTGATTGGTGGGGTCAGTCCAGGGTCGCACAGAGGGGCGGGACACTACAGGGAAGGTAAACACAGACTTCCCAGACCATCCGGCTGCCTGACTCCCTCACAGGACTCCAGGACAGCCGGGTCTGGACCAGAGGGGTCCTTCAGGTTCAGCATCAAAGTCCTAGTTTCCACACGGCGATCCGGAACATTCCGGAATCCAGGCCAACTGCTGGGTCGCAGCTGACACCATATAGTTTGACTGAGTGTCAAATCCTTTTGTGTTTGTCTGCAGGGAGTCTGAATCTATGGGACTGATGGCATTGACACCACAGTTTTCGTCAACTGATCTCCGAAAGCAACCTCACGCCCCCCTAGCAAGGCAGACATTTTGATTGAGTCCTCATCGCAGGGTCTTCTGATGCGCCCATTCTCACCTTTCAGATCCTCTGGCTCTGGTTGGGGATAGAGAGGTGGGGTCCACTAGTCCTAATGTTCAGACTACAGGTTGCTCAAATGGCGAGTTGACACATGCATCTGGGCTGTTCATTGGACTTTAAGGATTAAACTCTGTAGGACCACAAAAGGAAAGACAATGATAGCATTCTAATGATCCAAGTGACACAGATTTTATTCCGCGGGCAGATGCTCTATTTCCGAGTGACTTGTCCAATCATCCTAGCCATCGGCAACATTTTCAAAACATTTTCGGCATTTGAACTGTGGGTTTTTTCAACCATTTGGGTCATTTTCTATGTACTTTTTAAAGAAAACCGCAATGAGAACTTGCCCACGAAGTAAAACATGTGTTGTCTCCTGCAGTAGTAGTCTGACAGCATGTCTGTGTCCTACATGTTCCAGGTGTGGATGGATGCAGGCACACAGATCTTCTTCTCCTATGCAATCTGTCTGGGCTCCCTCACTGCACTGGGGAGTTACAACAAATACAACAACAACTGCTACAAGTACGCTCAGAGTTACAGTCATTAAACACAATTACAAAACAATATGGGCTGCTACTGCTTTAAAAGAAACTATTAACCATATAACATTTTTATTCCCTTAATAATCTCCCATTAAGTCAGCATGCATTTTGTGTCTTGTATTGCAGAGACTGCCTCGCTCTGTGTTTTCTGAACAGTGGCACTAGCTTTGTGGCAGGATTTGCTATCTTCTCCATTCTGGGTTTCATGGCTTATGAACAGGATGTCCCGATCTCAGAGGTAGCGGAGTCAGGTGAGTGTGTGTTTACCTGTTGAGTTATGCTGATATCATAAACCATTGGTTTAACTGCTCCGGTGATGTGATATTTAACCGTTCCACCCTTGCTCTATTCAGGTCCTGGTCTGGCCTTCATCGCGTACCCTCGTGCAGTGGCCATGATGCCCTTCTCTCCACTATGGGCTTGCTTCTTCTTTATCATGATCATTTTGCTGGGCTTGGACAGTCAAGTAAGGCCACCTAAAATGTCTAAATCTCTCTTAAGTCTTTGCCTTTCTTTTTTTCTGTAAAGGGTTAGTATGTAGAATGTGTTATCTACGAGGAAGTTAGATGAGTTGCAGTTGTTTTCATTTCAATCAACGCTTTCCAGTTCAGCAATGTTAAATATGTTTTGTAAAATGGACATTTGGTGGATATTTGGTTTGATTGTACTTGTTTTTTCTCTGGAATCGGAACAGGTGTTTTTACTTATACTCATTTGATATTCAATTAGTTGCGTTATATAAATATGTTTTGGTGATGTTTCTGTCTTTCCTGAATTTTGTAATCCATTAAATTGGGAGTTTAGTAGAAACAGTAAAAAACAAGAATTTCTACCACAAACGGACATGGCACCATTAACAAATTGTAAAAATATTGTATTGAAGTCATGTTGTCCTGCCCATGGGTCTGTCCAGTAACGCTTGTGCCTGCTGTAAAGTTTCAAAATATACCGTCATGACTCCGTAAACCATACAACAGACCACTTGGGTACCAAAATAAACGAAAGGGTAACTTAACACAAAAACCCTAATTCAATATCTCTCCCTTCTCATTTTTATCTCCCTCTAGTTTGTGTGTGTTGAAAGCATGACCACAGCCATTGTGGACATGTACCCTGAGGTGTTCCGCCGTAAGCACTGCAGGGAGCTCTTCCTGGCTGCAGTGTCCTTCATCTCATTCCTCATGGGTCTGATCATGCTGATGGAGGTATGAGTCACATCTGCCATTTGACCTGTGTTGTCCGGTGGTCACACCGGCGCAGTGACTGATGGGGGCGGGGGGGGGGTGCATTTTTATTTAGTTCTTTATTTGTGTCCAGACAGGCACATACTCTAACTTAGCGGGTGGCTCTGGTCGAGTTCAGTCTAAACAAAATAAACAGCGCGCTGTTGTATAATTTCTATGTACGCTTTTATTAGTAAGGACTTTTTTTATGTTTGGACCGAACCTGGCGCATGACAGTGACTGGGACTGTGGTTCGGAATGGACCAATGACACATTCACCGATTTGTATGACGCGCGGGATGTCATTGAAGGATATTTAACAATGTCTGTTTTTCAGGGAGGGATGTTCGTGTTTCAGCTGATGGATTACTATGCTGCTAGTGGAATGTGTCTTCTCTTCATGGCCATCTTCGAGACAGTCTCCATCGCCTGGATCTACGGTAACATGAAAGCATTTTGATATTTCTTGTTCCCCAGTTGTTGACATTTCCTCTACAGCCGTTGTTATAACCACATTTTGTTCCAGGTGCCGATCGCTTCTACGATAATATCGAGGACATGATTGGCTACCGGCCAGGACCTTACATTAAATACTGCTGGATGTTTGTCACCCCAGCTACGTGCATTGTAAGTGACCTACAAATACACAGAGTAACATATAAAAATCTGAACTTCATACAGACATGATGAAAAACTCTGAATGAAATGCTTTTTGTTTTTGTTTGTTTTGACCAGGCCACCTTTGCGTTCTCGCTCATCAAGTACACACCTCTGAAGTACAACAACGTTTATGTGTACCCCTGGTGGGGCTATGTGATTGGCTGGCTCTTGGCTCTGGCTTCCATGGTTTGCATCCCTTTCTGGATCGTCTACAAACTCAGCACCACCGAAGGAACCATCAGAGAGGTGAAGTCACGTACCCGTACAAAACAAAGGTTGTGAAATTTACAGAGGTGGAATAAATGTAACTGAGTGTAGAGACATTAACGCTGTGGCTTATGTCTTGGTTTTCAACAAAGTCTCTTTCACTTGCAGCAGTTACACCCTTGCAGACCTTTAACATTTGGGAAGTACAATATCACTAAATAAGAACGTACATTATCACTAAATAAGAACGTACATTATCACTAAATAAGAATGTACAATATCACTAAATAATAACGTACATTATCACTAAACAGGAATGTACATTATCACAAAATAAGAACGTACATTATCACTAAATAAGAATTTACATTATCACTAAACAGGAATGTACATTATCACTAAACACTAAACAGGAATGTACATTATTACTAAACATGAATGTACATTATCACTAAACAAGAACTTACATTATCACTAAACATAAATGTACATTATCACTAAACATGAATGTACATTATCACTAAACATGAATGTACATTATCACTAAACATGAATGTACATTATCACTAAACAAGAACGTACATTATCACTAAACATGAATGTACATTTACCTGGGGACAGATTTGACCCTACATAATAGGGAGGACCCCTAAGGCACATTAACAACATTAATCTATGTTCAGTGTTTTTCCCCCCGGTGTTTCATTTCTCTATGATATTCAATAATTATGTGTCAGTTGACTTAGTCCTTATTGCCTCATTCGACTAATCTTTTCTGCAGCGCATTTACATTCTCACCCAGCCATCTATCGATCTACCCAAAACCAAGAGAGAACAAGAGCGAATGCAAGTCATCTACGCCCCCGAGTGCATGGAAGGAATGGAGCTTATGGGGGTATACAACAAAGATGGCCGCCTCCCAGTAACCTCCCAGTAGAGGTGAAGGACTCAAATTGCTAACCAGAGTAAGGGTAAGGTGGACTCATCAAGTCAATTAAGTTACTGGAAAAGAAGATACTTCATTCAATACTTCATTCAAGAAAATGTCCTGTAGAACATACAAAGCTGTAAAGGATTTGGGGAATATCTATGTATCTCCTAAGTTGAATGTCCTGCTGTTCATTTGTTCATGTGGGGGTGGGCTTCCTCTCATTAGTTTTATTATACTCTATCATTTCTCTCCCATCAATCAATCAGATAAACAATGTAAGAGGTGATCTAGCACACACTTGAGGTGCAACCCCTTTAGCTTTATATTTTACTGTAGCTTTATATTTTACTGTAGCATCATATTTTACTGTAGCATTATATTTAACTGTAGCATGTCACTTTAGGATTGAAAACAGGACAACCGTTCAGTTAAAGCTTCTCCACAATCTTTCTAATTCTTCAATGGACAGTGATCAACATTTGTATAATATTCTCTGGATAAGGCCAAAGATATATTTTTGTTGGGCTTATTGTGCTGTATTGTGTATTGTATTAACGAGCCCCTGTTGGACTAATTGAAAACCTGTACAATATTTTAATGTTTTTAATAATCGATTTTCTCTGTAAACATGACTGTACAAAAGGATTATGGATTTGTGTATGTTTTGAAATAAACAAGATGTGTCATTTTATTGTATTATTTCTACATTATTTTCCTGTATTTAATCATGAATGTTTTTCTGAGAACAACATTGACCTGCTGAGAGATATTTCACCTTAGCTATGATGATTTGGTTTTGAGCTTTCTGTTAGTGGACTGAGTATGTAGTTAAATCATTGATAAAAAAGATTTAAAATATTGATTAGTTACAGATTTTCATTGTTCACATTCACAACGTATGATCTGCACATCTAAGACATTGTTCACAAATACAAAAAAGTTGTTTTCCTTTAAAACAAATGATCAGTTACACAGTTGTATTGACATCTACAAATGCAACAATGTATGGGAGTTTTTTACTTAATATCAGATTTTTACAGTCAACCCCATGCTAATATTTTTATTCTAATGATATAACTCTTTTTTTATTTAGTCTTTCTTGGAGAATGTTCATCTATTTTCTATGCTGTTCAAGAAACATCTCGCAATATTCCGCGTGAACCGCTAGAGGGCGCGCGTTCCCATTTGCCAGAAGGGTCTGTTGCAGTTCGCTCTTCTGATTGGCTGAACAGGTCGGTCTCTTCTCTCTAGCTACGTACGTGAGAGGCGCTTCTCTCCCATCATGCATTGGATGACGTCTAAGGAAAGATGGCGGAAGGAGGAGCGGCTGATCTGGATACCCAGAGAGGAGAAGTCGCAGCGTTGCTGAAAACACAACTGCGAAAGGGTGATACTTGGTAAGAGTTCGGTAGTAACTTTTTTAGGTCTTAGGGGGAATGTGGTCTGTCTCTGTCCGCACTGTCAACGTGCTTAAACCGAGTAGAGCCGGTGTGACAGGCGGTGTTGACAGTTGTCGTCCTAGTTAACGTCGTTAGCTGAAACCAGCTAGCAAATCCAGCGTTTTTCGATAAGGTTACATTCAGCGACAACTATTTGTGTCAACATTGCGTCGTCTAGCTACATAGGTAGATAACCGAGCTAACTAGCAAAGTTGTTTAATTGATTTACATTCCTTATGATTTACATTCCACGATGATACGGCGATTTCTCTTAGCTTGCTGGTTAACTAGCTCATATGGCAAATTAGAGCGGAGTCGTGAAAGGCACCTGTCAAATACTGAACTCGCCAAGTGAATGAACACGCTCTCAGACATGTCAGCATCCAAAAGTTAACGGCTGACATAACCGGTGTGCATCGGTCGTAACTGTCCCATTTTCCATTAGCTACCCTTTGCTTTGGCATCTTAACTAGCCGCAATGTTTAACACGATTTAGTAATTTCAACGTATTGTCAGTGATCAGGTCGCTTTTACATTAGTGCACTGTTATATCTTCCCACATAGGTACCTAGTGGACAGCCACTGGTTCAAACAGTGGAAGAAATATGTCGGCTTTGACAGCTGGGACAAATATCAGATGGGAGACCAGAATGTCTACCCTGGACCGGTGGACAACTCCGGGCTGCTTACAAGTGGTAGGAATCTGTACAACGAGACCTCTTTCAATCAATAGATTTACTGTCTGGAGAGAGAGGTGGCAATGGTTACTTCATAACAGCCTTTTTCTTATCTCCATGTGTCTGTTTGGTGGTGAGCTGTAATCAGCTGTCAAGGTGCACAGCACATTATGATAGTAGAAAACAACATTACCTAATATGTTTAACACAAGTCTGTTATACAGATCCTCTCTATAACCTAAATATGATTAAAATAAAGACCTATCTATAATTGACCCTTTAAAGCATCAGTTAAATGATGAATGGTACCTCTAGAATAAAGAAGGCTCCCCATTGCATTGTGTGTTATTCTATGAGAAACTGCCATAAAAAGTTGGCTGCCTCCAGTGAAGGTGTCCTTTATGAATGACCCCATTATTGTCATTGTACCGATACACACTGTCCTCCCACTGAACCTGGGCCATGTTCATTATTTCAAACAAACCAACACAAGTGTTATTGCCCAGGGTCAGGTGGTCCCTCAGGTAGTCATTTCATTTCCTTCTGTTTGTTGCTACATTTACATCCCACTGTGCTTCTGTTGTGTGTAGATGGTGATGTTCTGGCCATTAAGGAGCATCTCATTGATGAACTTGACTACATCCTGGTCCCAACAGAAGGCTGGAACAAGCTAGTAAGCTGGTATTCTCTCATGGAGGGACAAGAGCCTATCTCACGCAAGGTAAGAATGCATAAAGCCTGTGGTCCATAAGCATGTTCAGCTGTGGCTAGCTCAGAGTTTTGTTTTGATGGTTTCGTTTCAAGCATGTTGCGCCGGTGTCACCGCTGTGACCAGAGAGACGCTATCTCACGGCGCAGGGCTCGATTATGTTAAAGTGATGTAAAATACGAAAACAGAAATGATTTCTGACACTCACTTGGTGCCGTGCGGCATGTTGGTCGGATAATCTGAAGAGTTTATTGGTTGTGTGAGATGAGTTTCACTCTGTCAACATCCTGGAAGTGATTGCAATGTTTGGATTGGTCATTAAAGGTGGGGATTAATATCAAGGCCTACTCTGCTTGTGACTAATGGGTTAGGCAGTTTCTCTCACCATGTCTTCAAGAGAAAAGCAGATGAACTTGTTTGATAAAATATAAGCTACCGGTATTCACTACTTGGAGGGGACTTGAGCATCGTTGTCTTCTCAAAATCCGATATTATTAGCAGAGAGTATGCTACATTAACATGTGTATTTGTGTGCTGACTATAGTATCAGCCAGTAGCTCACGTAAACAGTTTTTCCCTGAAAGTACTGGCAAAGGAGTTCGTCTAACAGGGCTACTCCTAAGTGCTATATGCCGGCGCTAGCCGCTGTAGTTTTAGCAAAACTAGCCAGTCATGGCATCATGGCTGCTGCAGTGCTTTCCTTTCACTCCCCCCGCGGACCCTCCCCTTTTTGCCATGTATGTCGCGGGGTATCGAGTGGCCGGCTCATTTCTATTTCCAGAGAAGGCTCCGGGTGAGTGAAGCGGCGCTACATGGAGCGACCTACGAGACACAACATGCAGGAGGTTCTTGTCTTTCTTTTACTCTATCGGGGGCTTCTTGCGCGCTTCGCCCGGACTGTCGGAACGGAGTCGAGTCCTCTGTGTCCTCGTCACGCTGTTTTACGCTGATGTCTCCTGATTTTCTAGAGTCTCTGTGTGTTTCTGTTTTAAGCGGGGGAATGTCGGCTGAGGTCAAACGGAGACACCGTCAGAGGATTTGTAACAGAGCGTGGAGGAAAAATGAGGGGTAGAACTTATGCTTAAGCAGACTGGGGTGATGGTGGTGGGATGGGGGGTAGTGTAGTAGATCTTCAAGGTTCTTTGCATAACTGTCTTTTTTCGGTGGCTGCGAGACACTTGTAGGCATTGATAGTGTAACATGGGAGGTCTGTTGGTGAGTGGGGGTGAATCTAAGGCATGCCTCCAGCTGATCTGACAGCCTGGGGATGGGGTAGGTTGTGTGGTGTGAGGGGGTAGATTGTGTGGTGTGGGGCTGGACGCCAATGAAGGGGCTCTGTGAAAAAATAGGATCGTAGCCTTCAGCTGTTTCTACGCTCTGGGTCTATATTAAGAGCCTGTGACTTGCTTTTGTCAAGGAATCAACACGAGTTAGAAAATGGACCCATGGTCGTGTATACACACGTTCAGTATTTTTGTTTGTTAATAGGCATATCATCTGGGTAGTCTGACACTTCTTTTTGTTTATTTGTCTCAAGTAATGAGATTTTTTATTTCCTGCATTATTTTATTTAGTCCTGTGTATCTGGTTGGCTGAAGATTCCGCTTCATGGTTCACTGTGTTTTTGCAAGTTGATGCGTGCTATCTATCTACTATGATATTAGAAAAATGTTACTTGTTTCAGTATGGAGTAGAAACAAGGCTCATCTCAATTTGTGTGTGCGTGTGTGCGTGTGTGCGTGTGTGTATATATACAATACCGTTAAAAGTTTGGGGTCATTTTTAAATATGATTGTTTTTTAAAGAAAAAATAATGTTTGTTAACAGAACATCAAATTGATCAGAAATGCAGTGTATTCATAGTTAATGTTGTAAAGTGCTATTATAACTGCAGACGCAGATATATGTTTAATTGAATATCTACATAGGGTAATCAGCTACCATCAGTCCTTTGTTTAAATGGCTTGTTGTGTTTGATAATCCAAGTTAATCATTTTTTTAAAGATTATTGATAATTTAAAAACCCTGAATTGAAACTGTGGCATCAAGCTAGAATTTGAGAGGACTCAGAACTGGCTGTGATGCTTAAGAACCTATTTGTGCTACAATTAACAGTCCTCTCTCCCCCCTTGACTATAAACAGGTTCCTACTTAATTACACTGTACGAAAAGGTTGTATTTCTACACATGGAATATATTTAATATTTCATTTAGGTAGCACTGCTGACAACTGTTCCCGATTATAAAATAAAAATACAACTGGCCTACTTTACACTACAACTGGCCTACTTTACACTACAACTGGCCTACTTTACACTACAACTGGCCTACTTTACACTACAACTGGCCTACTTTACACTACAACTGGCCTACTTTACACTACAACTGGCCTACTTTACACTACAACTGGCCTACTTTACACTACAACTGGCCTACTTTACACTACAACTGGCCTACTTTACACTACAACTGGCCTACTTTACACTACAACTGGCCTACTTTACACTACAACTGGCCTACTTTACACTACAACTGGCCTACTTTACACTACAACTGGCCTACTTTACACTACAACTGGCCTACTTTACACTACAACTGGCCTACTTTACACTACAACTGGCCTACTTTACACTACAACTGGCCTACTTTACACTACAACTGGCCTACTTTACACTACAACTGGCCTACTTTACACTACAACTGGCCTGCTTTACACCACAACTGGCCTGCTTTACACCACAACTGGCCTGCTTTACACCACAACTGGCCTGCTTTACACCACAACTGGCCTGCTTTACACCACAACTGGCCTGCTTTACACCACAACTGGCCTGCTTTACACCACAACTGGCCTACTTTACACCACAACTGGCCTACTTTACACCACAACTGGCCTACTTTACACCACAACTGGCCTACTTTACACCACAACTGGCCTACTTTACACCACAACTGGCCTACTTTACACCACAACTGGCCTACTTTACACCACAACTGGCCTACTTTACACCACAACTGGCCTACTTTACACCACAACTGGCCTACTTTACACCACAACTGGCCTACTTTACAATACAACTGGCCTACTTTACAATACAACTGGCCTACTTTACAATACAACTGGCCTACTTTACAATACAACTGGCCTACTTTACAATACAACTGGCCTACTTTACAATACAACTGGCCTACTTTACAATACAACTGGCCTACTTTACAATACAACTGGCCTACTTTACAATACAACTGGCCTACTTTACAATACAACTGGCCTACTTTACAATACAACTGGCCCTACAATTGGCCTACTTTACAATACAACTGGCCTACTTTACAATACAACTGGCCTACTTTACAATACAACTGGCCTACAACTGGCCTTTACAATACAACTGGCCTACTTTACAATACAACTGGCCTACTTTACAATACAACTGGCCTACTTTACAATACAACTGGCCTACTTTTACAATACAACTGGCCTACTTTACAATACAACTGGCCTACTTTACAATACAACTGGCCTACTTTACAATACAACTGGCCTACTTTACAATACAACTGGCCTACTTTACAATACAACTGGCCTACTTTACAATACAACTGGCCTACTTTACAATACAACTGGCCTACTTTACAATACAACTGGCCTACTTTACAATACAACTGGCCTACTTTACAATACAACTGGCCTACTTTACAATACAACTGGCCTTCTTTACAATACAACTGGCCTTCTTTACAATACAACTGGCCTTCTTTACAATACAACTGGCCTTCTTTACAATACAACTGGCCTTCTTTACAATACAACTGGCCTTCTTTACAATACAACTGGCCTTCTTTTCTTTACAATACAACTGGCCTTCTTTACAATACAACTGGCCTTCTTTACAATACAACTGGCCTTCTTTACAATACAACTGGCCTTCTTTACAATACAACTGGCCTTCTTTACAATACAACTGGCCTTCTTTACAATACAACTGGCCTTCTTTACAATACAACTGGCCTTCTTTACAATACAACTGGCCTTCTTTACAATACAACTTTACAATACAACTGGCCTTCTTTACAATACAACTGGCCTTCTTTACAATACAACTGGCCTTCTTTACAATACAACTGGCCTTCTTTACAATACAACTGGCCTTGGCCTTTACAATACAACTGGCCTTCTTTACAATACAACTGGCCTTCTTTACAATACAACTGGCCTTCTTTACAATACAACTGGCCTTCTTTACAATACAACTGGCCTTCTTTACAATACAACTGGCCTTCTTTACAATACAACTGGCCTTCTTTACAATACAACTGGCCTTCTTTACAATACAACTGGCCTTCTTTACAATACAACTGGCCTTCTTTACAATACAACTGGCCTTCTTTACAATACAACTGGCCTTCTTTACAATACAACTGGCCTTCTTTACAATACAACTGGCCTTCTTTACAATACAACTGGCCTTCTTTACAATACAACTGGCCTTCTTTACAATACAACTGGCCTTCTTTACAATACAACTGGCCTTCTTTACAATACAACTGGCCTTCTTTACAATACAACTGGCCTTCTTTACAATACAACTGGCCTTCTTTTACAACTGGCCTTCTTTACAATACAACTGGCCTTCTTTACAATACAACTGGCCTTCTTTACAATACAACTGGCCTTCTTTACAATACAACTGGCCTTCTTTACAATACAACTGGCCTTCTTTACAATACAACTGGCCTTCTTTACAATACAACTGGCCTTCTTTACAATACAACTGGCCTTCTTTACAATACAACTGGCCTTCTTTACAATACAACTGGCCTTCTTTACAATACAACTGGCCTTCTTTACAATACAACTGGCCTTCTTTACAATACAACTGGCCTTCTTTACAATACAACTGGCCTTCTTTACAATACAACTGGCCTTCTTTACAATACAACTGGCCTTCTTTACAATACAACTGGCCTTCTTTACAATACAACTGGCCAATACAACTGGCCTTCTTTACAATACAACTGGCCTTCTTTACAATACAACTGGCCTTCTTTACAATACAACTGGCCTTCTTTACAATACAACTGGCCTTCTTTACAATACAACTGGCCTTCTTTACAATACAACTGGCCTTCTTTACAATACAACTGGCCTTCTTTACAATACAACTGGCCTTCTTTACAATACAACTGGCCTTCTTAGTATCTGGAGCATTAGCAGTTGTGGGTTTTATTCTAACCAGAACAAAAAAGAAGTGGGAGGTACTGGCAGCTTCATTAAAGGGAACCCACAAAACATCAGTCTCACTGTCAACGGAAGTGGCAACTCCAAGATACATGAATTTTAGGCAGTATTGCATAGGCATATCACAGCCATTACAATGGCATGAAATAAATGGATCAGGAGAACACAGACAATGTACAGAGGGTAAATATTCATGAGACACAGACTAAATTACAAGACGCTTGAGGAGAGCTAGATGTCCTCTGTCAAGCATGGAGGAGGCAATGTGACGGTCTGGGGTGCTTTGGTGGTGATAAAGTGTGAGAGTTGCACAGGGTTAAAAGGATTTCAAATAAGAAAAGCAATCACTCCATTTTGCAACGCCATGCCATACCCTGTGGATGGTGCTATTTCTAACCGTGTCAATAACTATATTTCCTATTCAAACTTCATGTAGGTTTACATGGCAAACAAGGACATTTTGTAGTTACCCCAAGCTTTTGAACGGTAGTGTGATTTGTGTATGAAGTAGCAGTCAAACGTTTGGAAACTCATACAAATCCAAGCGTTCTCACCTTTTTTCTCCAGGTGGTCGAGCAGGGTATGTTCGTAAAGCACTGCAAGGTGGAAGTCTACCTTACGGAGCTGAAGCTGTGTGAAGACGGCAACATGGACACTGTGGTCACCAGGCGCTTCAGCAAAGCAGATACAATAGGTAAGAACATACTTCTCATCCCCCTGATGTTCAGAGAACCAAACTCCCCTCTGCTCCTGTTGATTGCCCCCCCCTAGTTGATATCCCAGGGCCAATACCATCTGTCCAGATTGATTGTAAAGTTAATACCTTAACTGGCCATGTATCCCGTTTTACAGAATTAGTTACTAGATGAGTTCCATCTATTTACAAAAGCATACGTTCTTCCTAATATGTAATGAGTATAACCTGAGCCGATAATTCACAATACTACTTTTTTCTATCTCGTTTGTTTATTTTGTATCTTTTGTTCAGTCTCTTGCTCTTAATCTATTTGTCCTGAGCCTGTGTAGATGACTCAGCTAGACAAGGCAAATTCCTGTGCCGCCCATACGACTTTAAAATAATGTTTGCTTCAGCAAATGAAGAAAAATGCACCAATGACAGGGTTTGTTCCATTAGTAATGTCATAGCAACAACATGGAGAGATTGTTGGGAAATTGTCAGTTAATATTAGAAAATATATATATCATACACAAAGGATGGCTTGGTCACGAAATTCTACTTAATTTAATGCTGATTTAGGGCAGTATTTTTACAGTGGAAATATGCCCCACCCTGGTCACCGTTTGTCTTGGGAAGCATACAGACAGCTTTACACATGCCTGAACAGCAGTTGTCAGGGCTGTCAATTCATCAGAGCATACATACCAGAGCATACTAGAGCATAAGTACTAGAGCATTCTAGAGCATAAAAACTAAACCATACTAGAGCACTACACACTAGAGCACTACATACTAGAGCACTACATACTAGAGCACTACATACTAGAGCACTACATACTAGAGCACTACATACTAGAGCACTACATACTAGAGCACTACATACTAGAGCACTACATACTAGAGCACTACATACTAGAGCATACTACATAATTGTCTGACAAAAATAAGCATGTGCCTTTGTCTAGTTTTTACTTTATTCTAGGACATGATTCATTCTAGTTTCTTTATAACCTATGTGACCTGTTGCTTGTTTTTTGTCCTCCTGCGATGCAGACACCATTGAAAAGGAGATGCGTAAGTTATTCAGTATCCCTGAGGAGAAGGAGACCAGGTTGTGGAACAAGTACATGAGCAACACATTCGAGCCTCTGAACAAACCGGACAGCACTATACAGGACGCAGGACTATACCAGGGACAGGTATGAAATAACCCTCAGATACTAGGCTCTATGAAGGAATCTCTCCTGTCCTCCCACAATACACTCACATGAACAGCTCAATACGCTGCTCGGGACGCTGCTCGGGACGCTGCTCGGGACGCTGCTCAGTGCGCTGCTCAGTGCGCTGCTCAGTGCGCTGCTCAGTGCGCTGCTCAGTGCGCTGCTCAGTGCGCTGCTCAGTACGCTGCTCAGTACGCTGCTCAGTACGCTGCTCAGTACGCTGCTCAGTGCGCTGCTCAGTGCGCTGCTCAGTGCGCTGCTCAGTGCGCTGCTCAGTGCGCTGCTCAGTGCGCTGCTCAGTACGGTACGCTGCCTTATTTATCTGGGCCGTTTTAATGATTAATGATAAATGAACTATATTTAACTAATGACAAAAAAACTACTTTTATTCTTTTAAAATTACAAGTTAAATACTAATCTCTTTTTGCCGGGAAACATAAGGATTAGGAACTTGGTTTTGGTTAGTTAATTTTAATAATGATCGCCCAGAAACTCAATATGGCCGTCTTTGCTAAACAAAAGGTCCTAATAAATACTCCTAATTAATATTAAATGCTAGAATCAAAATGTCTGACGATTTATTTAGTTTTTGTCCCTTAATGAGATGCATGCATACATGGGTTCCCATAAATTCTAGATGTTATGCGAGTTTTGCAGTTTATATATCATAATGACCGCAACGTTTGATCTGATCGATTGTATGCGTCGCTATTTTCAGTTACTGTTCATTTTACAATTAAATATGCTTGAGATTCAATCCTAATCCCTTTTTAAGATCATATCTGTACAATCACCAGTCTCCAGACTAGGACATCATCTCTCCCCACCTGAGGGAACAGACTTGGCCTTAACTGTCACCACAAGCAGGGATTCATCTAGACACCTGTTCACAATGGCCTGTGTGGATTGGAGGGACATTGTTGGTCAATGGCAACAGCTGTTCTAGACTGTATAGCCGCTTGTCTCCTAAATTACACCCTACGCCCTCAATGGATCACTACTGTTGAACTGAACCCTGACAGGAATGGGGCGCAATTTCTTTTCCTATCTTGTCTGCTCAAAACAAAGGCAATTAAGGTTGGCCTGGAGATCCATAGCGATGGAACCTCCTTTGTTTCTTTGTTGAATCGATGTTGATTTACTGCTGTTTGCTAGATGCAGGGAAGTGATTGGAGAAAAGTTGCTACATACAAGTAAATGTTGTCAACAGATTAGGAAATCCTACTAAGTATTGCAGTCGTACTATCAGGGTCTAAAATTAACCCCTGGCGAGTGTGTGTGTGTGTGTGTGTGTGTGTGTGTATTTTGTCATTGGCAGGTGTAATGAGATTATTATTTTACCAACCAATCTTGCATGTGGTCTCACAGGCCCCCAGATCTGTACGGTTTTATTTTCCATTTCATTGTTTTGCCACAAAACATTCTCTACTGAAGTATGAGTCTATGCAAGTTGTGATTTATAGCATATGGCACATATTCTGCCAGGGCTGTTCTCGAAGTCAGTCCAGCGTTTCGTTTAACAGCTATAACAGCCGTGACGATAATTGACTCTAGCCTACACAAGTTACATTTTTTACGGTTTACAGTTACTGCGCGTTGACAGAATTTTCAATATTAATTTTGAGTTCAAACTGTAACTTCCAGCCAACGTGTCTGATGATGATATAGTCAGATTCACTTAGTGGGAAATAAACACATGTACCAGACACATGCGGGGCACTCTGTTATCACAATAACCTCCTGGAACACTTTGTATTTACCAGCCACTGTGGCTAATGAACCCAATGGCCTGAGGCTCGTGCCTTCAGTGTGTAGTCGTAGATGTATATGAATGGTCCAATTGGGGAAGTCTGTTGTTTGATCATGGCAGTATGTTTAGTGGATATTTATATGTGTATTATGTTTCTATTTCTGATATCCATGCAGGTCCTGGTAATTGAACAGAAGAATGAGGACGGAACTTGGCCTAGAGGTTCCTCTGCACTGAAGTGAGTGTATCTGGTTGTGTCATGACCTTTAGCGTTGTTTGGTCATTTCACGGTTGTAATATCTGCTAATGGACGCTGCACTTTGTACATTCAGATTTGAGCGTTCATCCATTTCCGTACGTCTTAAATAATTTGTATTTCTTTATTTACTCTTTTCGTTTGAGAATTTTTATTTTTCGCTCCCTCTAAAGCCAAGTTCAGATACAAGAATTTTTGTGGTCTAAATTGTCTCATGCTATTGGTTAGCGTTTGCGAATTAAATGCATCAAATATTTTGTCTTTTGACAAGAGGTAAGCTTATTTACACGACCTTGTGCTCTCACTCTATTCTAATCAAGCCAAGAGCTGGGCTACTTTTGTGACTTGCTGATATTTAACTGAAAAGTTACAAGTCAGTTACTTGTGCAGGCCTATCATGTTGTTTGTATGCTACAACAAGTGAGGACTTTGCCTCTAACATGCTTCACATCAGTGTAGTTACACTGTTGCCGTATAAAAGTCTGTTCAACGTTTTCATCTTAACGCTCCAAAGCCCCATCTTTGGTTGCTGGTCGTACAACAGATTCTAAAACTAGTTTCATCTTATCTCTTGTCATGTCGGCCGTTGCACCTGAACTAGGCTTAACTCATGATATTCTTTATCCTTTAAAGGTTATCTGGTGCTTCCAATCCCTCTGCTTTGCCAAAGATCTCCCCTTCATCCCTCCCAAACAATCATAACAGCAGCTTCAACAGCAGGAAGTAAGAACTAGTTGGGTTAGAGGGCTTGACTGATTCACTGGGCTGAGGCACAGGAGGGCCATAGACACACTAGAGTTCGGCAAACTTTGGAACAGATGCCAGTCTTGGCACCGAAGTCTCCAGTCCATCAGAGAGAATGAGAATGGTATTGATGTTTTGGAGTGTTTGGTGCCAACACAGAGGATTGTTTGCTGAACTCTGTACATCTATGGCTCTGGGTTTGGGCTTGAGGTGGTTCTGCAGTGATTTACAGTAGCCTGCATGCGTTATAGTTCCCCTGGCTGCTTTCACAGCACTAGTCTCTGTTGTGGCTTGGAAGAGCTTCTGGGTAACTATGTTTCACAGTAAGCTCATTTTTAATAGTAACCTACTGAGGGAATGATCAAATTCTTAAGTAAATAAAATAAATCAAAGATTTAATAAAATAAAATAAATCACTGACAATGATTAGCTGGTGTGAACTTCGGGTGACCCAGAAACTCCATGGGCCGACTTGGCAACCACTGCTGAGTGTGTGGATTGTGTTGTCACTGTCCTGGAAACAGTTTGTCGCCTTTTTATTTGGGCCGTCTTAGTAATAGTGGGCATGCTACTGGGTGTGTACACATACACACACACACTGGTCTTAGTAATAGTGGGCATGCTACTGGGTGATGTACACACACACACACACACACACTGGTCTTAGTAATAGTGGGCATGCTACTGAGTGGTGTACACACACACACACACACACACTGGTCTTAGTAATAGTGGGCATGCTACTGGGTGATGTACACACACACACACACACACACACACACACACACACTGGTCTTAGTAATAGTGGGCATGCTACTGGGTGGTGTACACACACACACACACACACACACACACACTGGTCTTAGTAATAGTGGGCATGCTACTGGGTGATATATTGTGTTCATTCATCTGTGATGTAAACGGTGTTTCACTGGTGACAAGAGTATAAGATCTCCCAGCAGATCTTGTGCCTGTCAACCCGCTGTATCTCACTCTACTGCCCCGGCTTCATGCACTGGCAGACTGAATTATGCATTGGATGCTGTTCTAATGTTGGATGTTTCACTCCGGGGCTGGGTAGGACTCTGTTTGTGTTGGACAGGATGGGAAGCAGGCTGTGGCGATTGTGGTCTGGGGCAAGCTGCATGTGTCCTGAACCTCCGTGTCTCTCTCACACACTCTCACCTGTCTGTCCTTATATCTGTCTCTCTCTCTCACACACTCTCACCTGTCTGTCCTTATATCTGTCTCTCTCTCTCACATACTCTCACATGTCTGTCCTTCTGTCTGTCTCTCTTTCACATAATCTCACCTGTCTGTCTTTTTATCTGTCTCTCACTCACACACTCTCACCTGTCTGTCCTTTTATCTCTCTCTCTGTCTCTCTCTCTCTCTCTGTCTCTCTCTCTCGCTCTCTCTCTCTCTCTCGATCTGATCTCATCTCATCCTACTGCATGTTCTGCAGTTCCTGTGTGACCTTCGGAATGCATTTTATCTTCGCTCTCTCGCTCGCTCTCTCTCTCTCTCTCTCTCTCTCTCTTTGTCTGTCTACCTCTCTCTCTGTCTGTCTGTCTACCTCTCTCTCTCTCTCTCTCTCTCGCTTTGTCTCTTTGTCTGTCTACCTCTCTCTCCCATCCCTGCGACACAGATGCCTTACATAATTATTCTCCTCTCCTTCGCCTCCAGCTGTGCCCTCGACAGCGGCTACAGTAGATTCTTGAGGAGAGCCGCCCGGCTATATGAACACCTAATGGCGTATTTCAGCAGTTGTGTCTGTGTGTCCACCATGCCCACTGCAGGCTCAGCAGAAATCAGTGTATCAGCTGTTCTCTCCACCCTCTCCCGTTTCTCTGCTGTCCGGCCCCCTCCTCCCCTGTTGTGTGCACACGCTCGTCTCCTCCCTATTCTCTCCTCTACCTCTACCCCTTCCTCCTCCTCCAGTACCTCTCTGCATGCTCTCTTCCTCCTTTATCTCCTCTCTTTCCCCCCACCGGTCTCTCGCTCTTTTGCTTTTTCCTCCGTGTGTTGCTCTACCCTCCTGAAGCGACTTATTGAACAGCATCGTTGTAGCACAACTAGCTGCTGCTATAAATAGGCCGTCCTGTGGTAGCAAAGGAGCCCGGCCGAGCTCGCGTCAGTGCTGGAGGTAGGGACAGGACAGGGGGATGACTCCGTCACAGCCCGGCCCGGAGAGAGAGAAGGGAGGTGCGTCACTTCACCTGTGACTGACAGAGTTGGAGGAGGCTTCTCTCACTGTGACTGTTCTGCTCAGGTCAGGACGCTCCTCGCTGACCTTCTTTCTTTGTGATCAGTGCCGTTACCAAGGCTGGAGTTAACAGTGGCTGAGCTAAACTGTGACTGGGCTAAACCTAGTCCCAGTTCTGGCCTCTGGCGCCGGACGAGGGCTAGATTGGACTAAGCCTCGCGGCTAGGATTTAGGAGCGAGGCATGGAGATGGATTTTGTGAGGCCGGAGTCGGACGGTTGAAGCGTTTGAGATGAGATGCTCCTGTGCTGTTGGTGGTGCCTGAGGACAGAGCTGAGGACTGACACCTCGACCATAGAGTTAGACAGGAGCCGTGTGGCTGTGGAGAGGGCCCTGAGCTGTGAGCTGGCCACTAACACGGTCCCCACTGGGGCCACTGGGCCGGCTGCTGGTGCTGCTTCACCACCTCTGGATCAATGGGACGCAGATTCACTCCACTCCCAGAGGTCTATGATGCTTCTCTTTCAGCTGTTCCAGGGCTTTTTGTATTTCCTCAGGGCTTTAGAGTTCAGGCTCTACTATGCTATGTGAGGTCTTTAAAGGTAGACTCAGCGAAATGACGTTGCACACGCACACACTTCCTCAAGCGCACACACACACACTTACTCGCACGCACCCAATGGCTTTCAGTTGTTTTACAATTGTGGGACAGCTATGTTGTATAATTGTATTAGTGTTTAGTTATTCATGTTTTGTGTTTTCCTCAGACCCTAGGAAGTGTAGCTGCTGCTTCGACATAAGCTAATGGGAATCCAATTAAACTACACAAACGTTGCCATGGGCAGCGTCACAGATATCGATCGGAGCAAGATGCTACACTAGTCTCTCATAATTGTCTCATTATCTGCTGAGGTTGGCGTTTAACTTGTGGTAGTTGCTGGGCCAACAATGAGGATTATTTGTGCATCACAACATTCTTTGTTGTGGTGGAATTCTACCCACTATAATGTTCTCTTATGCGTCTACGTTGTTTCGCAGTTTTCTTTCTATGTTGTTCACAGTCCTCCGTTTTTCCTAAGGTTTCGGGTTATGTATTTTGGTTACACAATTTCCATCTATTCGTGCAGTCGTTTCCCTTCTATGCGTCTCTCTCGCCACGTTGTGCGCGTGAGGTTAGAACGATGTGTCGACAACAAAGGGGGAGAAGTGACAGATGTTTGTCGTTCTGTCTGCATTTGTACGGTAATGTAGTCTACTAATTGTGTTCCGTCCTCTGCAGTGTGAAAAACTCTGGCTACAGCCTCCCGTCCTACCACCCGTATAACAGCTACGAGTGTTCAGACCCGGGCAGACCGAGTGAGAGGCCGGGCCTATGTGGACTCTCCAACCTGGGAAACACCTGTTTTATGAATTCCGCTGTCCAGGTACCGTACCAGAACCCTGGCTGGGGGTATTGAATGGCTCTTTATAGTCGTATCGTGTTGGTGGTGTTTAGTGTGGTTAGGGTTGTTTGCTTTGTTTTGAGTTGGGTCCTTTACTGCATTTCTTCCCCATTAGTTATCATTATTACCAAGCGGTAAATGTTGATGAGCTTTGGAAAGTACTCAGATCTGTTTGTTTTCTCCACGTGCTGTTCTAGACTCAGTTTTAAATTAATAAAAAAATACAGTCTTCACACCCATCATGAAAAGGTGAATTTATTATTATTATAAATCTTTGTCAACTTATTAGTCCAACTTTTATTGTCCACATGTCAGTATTCTGACCCTTAGACATAACCTTTGGCAGCTACCACAGTATCGACACTCCTTCGGTATGATTCTACCATCTTTGCACACATGGATTTGGGCCGTTTCTCCCAAACTAAAAAACGATGCTTGAAATGTCTTATGTTAAACGCTCTTAAGTCTGTAACACGACAATGTGAGAAGCTGCTGTGTCGTTTTTTTTACGGGCAATTAAACTGTTGTGTGTATGAATTTTGTTTCAGTGTTTAAGTAATGTGCCTCCTCTCACGGAGTACTTCCTGAAGAACAAGTACAATGACGAGTTGAACGAGGACAACCCTCTGGGCATGAAGGGGGAGATCGCCAAGGCTTACGCCGAGATCACCAAACAGTCGTGGTCTGGGAAGTATAGCTACATCACACCACGACCATTTAAGGTAACAGCGTGATTACCTGCTGAATATCTCATAGGCTGTAACTCATTAGTCAAAGGCTTAGGGCTCGTGTACGTGTCGCTACGTTTTCATAGACGTATTGGAGACACTAGATTATTTTGTTGTGCAAACTTGCAGATGTCGTTAGCTTGAGGCCACCACCTTCCAGGGTTGTCTGCCATATTTCTGATTCTCCTGTGGTGTTTTACAACTCAGAACACAGCTTTCTTTCATATTTTGTTTTTAATCTGTTTTTCACAGACCAGAGAGAAGGTAATTGTAATTAACTGGTACATGGGAATGAAGGAATCGTATTAAGTTAGTTAAGTGTTTTGGCTCAACGATCAAAGTTACCCAAGCAAGCCCAAAAATATTCTTTAGGAATTGTTCATTTTGATTGTGGTAGTGAAATGTATATTATTTGCTGCTGTATGTGTTGTGCGGTTCTGCCTTCTCTTTCAGACCCAGGTCGGCCGCTTTGCCCCCCAGTTTTCTGGCTACCAGCAGCAGGACTCACACGAGCTCCTAGCCTTCCTATTGGACGGTCTGCACGAGGACCTAAACCGCATCAGGAAGAAACCCTACATACTGCTCACAGACGCAGAGGGCAGGCCAGATAAGGTTGCTCTACAACTATACACACACACATATCACACTGTTGTTTCACCGTTGGGCATTGTTCCTCCTCCCTGTTCGGTGCTCTCTCTGGCTCGCATCTACCTGGTCGTTAGTAGATCAAAGGAAATCTTTACATTGTTTGGGCCACAGTATTGAGTTTAGTTTCAGCACAATGAGGCATTTTATATTCACGAATCAATGGGTGTACTGTTAATTTGAATTGGTCGACAGGTCCTGGTTGAATGCCATGTTTTACCCAATTGTTTTTATTTCTATTGAAGAACCAGTAGAAGGGGCAGCAGTATTCAGAAGACTTTCCAAATTGTTCTTTATGTACATAGGTTTCTAAACCTGAGTGGCCCGTGACTCTATTGTGAGAGAATATTTACTCTACTGTGTAAGAAAGTGAAAATGTTCTTAATTGGAGCTTTTTGCAGTCAGTCAGCAATTGTTGGATTAATTTGGATTAATAATTTGATCTGAAGTAGAGTTTACTAAATGTTTTGGTTTAGTTCCTTAACGGTAATTTTGAGTTATTTGGAAGTTCTGTGTAGAACAGAATGTTCTCAGATATACTGCTGTGTCTTGTCAACTCTCTCTGGGGTTATGATCAAAACGGCACGTGTTCCTGTGACTCATATCTGTCAGTAATTCGGTATTAAAATGCCACAACTGAAACTTCTTTTATAAAGCCTTTTTTACAACGAAGTTGTCACAAATTGCTTTTACAAACACCCAGCCTGAACCAGACAGAGCACACATCAACAAGTTGATACACAGCGGCTAGGAAAATATTGGTCAAATTTAGGAAGAACCCTAGACAGGAACCAGGCTCTGAGGGATGGTCTGTCCTCTACCGGCTGTGCTGGGTGAACTTATAATAATTTATAGATATTAAATGCAGATTCTTATAAAATAGTCCAGGTCAAATACATGACCAAATAACATCCTCATATGTAGGAATTTGCCTAGCCAGTATTAGTGTTTTATAGGTTTTCATTTGCTTCCTTGGACATTCCTGTGTTTAGTTCTGTCACTAGTGTCATGGTCTCCTTCCTCTGTGTGTCTGAAGGTGGTAGCAGAGGAGGCGTGGGAGAACCACATCAAAAGGAATGACTCCATCATCGTGGACATCTTCCACGGCCTGTTTAAGTCAACCCTGGTGTGCCCTGTCTGTTCCAAAGTGTCTGTCACATTTGACCCCTTCTGTTACCTCACCCTGCCCCTCCCCATGAAGAAGGAACGTACTCTGGAGGTCTACCTGGTCAGGCTGGACCCCATGGCCAAACCCATACAGGTAACAAATGTTTTATAAACTTTTTTTCAATAGACAGTTTAAATAACTCCACAGACCAAAGCAACTGATGTCTTCGGCCTCACCAAGAAGGGGTCATGAATTGGGCTCTGGGAAATGTTACCACTGCTGGTGAACTTTTGATTTCATGTTGGAATGCTGTTTAATTGGTGTTTGTCCGTCTCCGTTCTAGTATAAACTGACGGTGCCCAAGGTGGGCTACATATCAGACCTTTGTGCCTCTCTCTCCGCTTTGTCGGGCGTCGCTGCTGAGAAGGTGAGATTACCACTGTGAAGGCAGGTACTTACAATGTATTACACATCCGTGCACAGCAGAACCGAGCAGGTGTAGGGAGGGGAGCGCCATCGTAACCAGTTCTGTCGTCTTTTTGCGCAGATGATTGTGACGGACATCTACAACCACCGGTTCCACCGAATATTCGCCACCAACGAGAACTTGAGCAGCATTATGGAGAGGGACGACATCTACGTGTAAGTGCCAGTCTGCCCTTATGGTGGTGGTGGTGTGGTAAACATGGGAGTTAGGCTCCAGTGGTCTGAGTCTACATGTATGCCTTCAATACTGCCCTTATGGTGTGGTAAACATGGGAATTAGGCTCCAGTGGTCTGAGTCTACATGTATGCCTTCAATACTGCCCTTATGGTGTGGTAAACATGGGAGTTAGGCTCCAGTGGTCTGAGTCTACATGTATGCCTTCAATACTGCCCTTATGGTGTGGTAAACATGGGAATTAGGCTCCAGTGGTCTGAGTCTACATGTATGCCTTCAATACTGCCCTTATGGTGTGGTAAACATGGGAGTTAGGCTCCAGTGGTCTGAGTCTACATGTATGCCTTCAATACTGCCCTTATGGTGTGGTAAACATGGGAATTAGGCTCCAGTGGTCTGAGTCTACATGTATGCCTTCAATACTGCCCTTATGGTGGTGTGGTAAACATGGGAATTAGGCTCCAGTGGTCCGAGTCTACATATATGCCTTCAATACTGCCCTTATGGTGTGGTAAACATGGGAATTAGGCTCCAGTGGTCTGAGTCTACATGTATGCCTTCAATACTGCCCTTATGGTGTGGTAAACATGGGAATTAGGCTCCAGAGGTCTGAGTCTACATGTATGCCTTCAATACTGCCCTTATGGTGTGGTAAACATGGGAATTAGGCTCCAGTGGTCTGAGTCTACATGTATGCCTTCAATACTGCCCTTATGGTGTGGTAAACATGGGAATTAGGCTCCAGTGGTCTGAGTCTACATGTATGCCTTCAATACTGCCCTTATGGTGTGGTAAACATGGGAATTAGGCTCCAGTGGTCTGAGTCTACATGTATGCCTTCAATACTGCCCTTATGGTGTGGTAAACATGGGAATTAGGCTCCAGTGGTCTGAGTCTACATGTATGCCTTCAATACTGCCCTTATGGTGTGGTAAACATGGGAGTTAGGCTCCAGTGGTCTGAGTCTACATGTATGCCTTCAATACTGCCCTTATGGTGTGGTAAACATGGGAGTTAGGCTCCAGTGGTCTGAGTATACATGTATGCCTTCAATACTGCCCTTATGGTGTGGTAAACAGGGAATTAGGCTCCAGTGGTCTGAGTCTACATGTATGCCTTCAATACTGCCCTTATGGTGTGGTAAACATGGGAATTAGGCTCCAGTGGTCTGAGTCTACATGTATGCCTTCAATACTGCCCTTATGGTGTGGTAAACATGGGAGTTAGGCTCCAGAGGTCTGAGTCTACATGTATGCCTTCAATACTGCCCTTATGGTGTGGTAAACATGGGAATTAGGTTCCAGTGGTCTGAGTCTACATGTATGCCTTCAATACTGCCCTTATGGTGTGGTAATCATGGGAATTAGGTTCCAGTGGTCTGAGTCTACATGTATGCCTTCAATACTGCCCTTATGGTGTGGTAAACATGGGAATTAGGTTCCAGTGGTCTGAGTCTACATGTATGCCTTCAATACTGCCCTTATGGTGTGGTAAACATGGGAATTAGGCTCCAGTGGTCTGAGTCTACATGTATGCCTTCAATACTGCCCTTATGGTGTGGTAAACATGGGAATAAGGCTCCAGTGGTCTGAGTCTACATGTATGCCTTCAATACTGCCCTTATGGTGTGGTAAACATGGGAGTTAGGCTCCAGTGGTCTGAGTCTACATGTATGCCTTCAATACTGCCCTTATGGTGTGGTAAACATGGGAATTAGGCTCCAGTGGTCTGAGTCTACATGTATGCCTTCAATACTGCCCTTATGGTGTGGTAAACATGGGAGTTAGGCTCCAGAGGTCTGAGTCTACATGTATGCCTTCAATACTGCCCTTATGGTGTGGTAAACATGGGAATTAGGTTCCAGTGGTCTGAGTCTACATGTATGCCTTCAATACTGCCCTTATGGTGTGGTAAACATGGGAATTAGGTTCCAGTGGTCTGAGTCTACATGTATGCCTTCAATACTGCCCTTATGGTGTGGTAAACATGGGAGTTAGGCTCCAGTGGTCTGAGTCTACATGTATGCCTTCAATACTGCCCTTATGGTGTGGTAAACATGGGAGTTAGGCTCCAGTGGTCTGAGTCTACATGTATGCCTTCAATACTGCCCTTATGGTGTGGTAAACATGGGAGTTAGGCTCCAGAGGTCTGAGTCTACATGTATGCCTTCAATACTGCCCTTATGGTGTGGTAAACATGGGAGTTAGGCTCCAGTGGTCTGAGTCTACATGTATGCCTTCAATACTGCCCTTATGGTGTGGTAAACATGGGAATTAGGCTCCAGTGGTCTGAGTCTACATGTATGCCTTCAATACTGCCCTTATGCATCCAATAAACACATAAATACTTGAAAATAGCAGCCTGTGAAAGCAGGCTGTTAGTATTTGTCAGTGGTGAATTACAACATGCATTATTCACTAGAGTGTAACTAGGCTGACTTTGGAAAATCAGTATTCTCGAGGAGAAACAGAACGTCACCCAATGACACATCGTGTCTGTCAATTTGAGAAGGACAAAACAAGGCCGTCAGTCCCTCTATAAGCATCAGGTCAAATGTCGTAGCATATCAGGAATGGTTATTAGACATGTCGTAGCGTATCAGGAATGGTTATTAGACACGTCGTAGCATATCAGGAATGGTTATTAGACACCTCGTAGCATATCAGGAATGGTTATTAGACACGGTTATTAGACTCGTAGCATATCAGGAATGGTTATTAGACACGTCGTAGCATATCATGAATGGTTATTAGACACGTCGTAGCATATCAGGAATGGTTATTAGACACGTCGTAGCATATCAGGAATGGTTATTAGACACGTCGTAGCATATCAGGAATGGTTATTAGACACGTCGTAGCATATCAGGAATGGTTATTAGACACGTCGTAGCATATCAGGAATGGCTATAAGACACGTCATGACATTCCCTCTCTTTCTGTAGTTTTGAGGTGGCAGTGAACCGGCTAGAAGACACGGACCACGTGGTGATCCCGGTCCACCTTAAAGAGAAGTACAAGCAATCCGGGTATAACCACACCTCTTCCCCGCTGTTTGGCCAGCCCTTTCTCATCACCGTTCCCAGAACGCTCAGTGAGGACAAGCTCTACAACATCCTGCTGCTACGCCTCTGGTGAGAACACCTCAAACGCTCCCTGGACCTGTTGCTCTGAGCTCTTATTATGTGTCACATGATCTGTTAACAGGCTTTAATATAATTAATTCAGGTGATATTAAAGAATGCATTGCTTTATTTTGATACTGAAACACCTTTTAACCTTTCAGCAACCAAAACTGTTTTGAACTTTAAGCTAGTAGTTAGTTGCACAGCTGGTTTGTCCTGCTGGACAGACCCCCTCAAAAAATCTAAATGTGCCCAGTAAAGGTGGTAGAAGATGAGACTGTTCTTACTTGGAAAAGAGGTCTAGATCTGCATTGATTTTGTTACATAATTGGAAAAGCTCAGAATGGCCGTTAGCGGAGGCCGTTAGCGGAGGCCGTTAGCGGAGGCCGTTAGCGGAGGCCGTTAGCGGAGGCCGTTAGCGGAGGCCGTTAGCGGAGGCCGTTAGCGGAGGCCGTTAGCGGAGGCCGTTAGCGGAGGCAGTTAGCGGAGGCCACCTCGCAGACAGTTTATAGCTGTTTGCTGCTTAAAAGTGGGCCACATTTGTCAGAGCAAAGCTGCAGCATGCCGTTTGATGTCTGGAAGAAGCATTTGTTTTCAGGTACTCTGGCTAATGACTGTGCAGCCCAGTACAAGATCTAAGGAGCCTATAATTGGGTCTAGGTCATTTGTTTTTATTTTCTACAAAATAACCGGGAACTTCAGTTTGCAAAAGTGACGTTTGCTTTGTAATTTTAAATTCAATAATAATGAAAGCAGCTTTTCAGTCTCAACTTTAACACAATGTCCCGGTTTTTGTTGTCTCATGAGTGCAGTGCATTCTGGGAGCACTGAAGGACCACCTTATATCAGCCCTAAGGGTGGAATGCTTATTATTTTTTGGCAGTGATCATTCCAATTATGTTGTTGGGGTCTGTATTGAATACTAACTAATAATATTGTAATGGTGCTTTTGTGTGCTGTAGCCGGTTTGAATACTAACTGATTATATTGTAATGGTGTTTGTATTGTGTGCTGTAGCTGGTTTGAATAGTAACTGATTATATTGTAATGGTGTTTGTATTGTGTGCTGTAGCTGGTTTGAATAGTAACTGATTATATTGTAATGGTGTTTGTATTGTGTGCTGTAGCCGGTTTGAATAGTAACTGATTATATTGTAATGGTGTTTGTATTGTGTGCTGTAGCCGGTTTGCATAGTAACTGATTATATTGTAATGGTGTTTGTATTGTGTGCTGTAGCCGGTTTGAATAGTAACTGATTATATTGTAATGGTGTTTGTATTGTGTGCTGTAGCCGGTTTGAATACTAACTGATTATATTGTAATGGTGTTTGTATTGTGTGCTGTAGCTGGTTTGAATAGTAACTGATTATATTGTAATGGTGTTTGTATTGTGTGCTGTAGCCGGTTTGAATAGTAACTGATTATATTGTAATGGTGTTTGTATTGTGTGCTGTAGCCGGTTTGAATACTAACTGATTATATTGTAATGGTGTTTGTATTGTGTGCTGTAGCTGGTTTGAATAGTAACTGATTATATTGTAATGGTGTTTGTATTGTGTGCTGTAGCCGGTTTGAATAGTAACTGATTATATTGTAATGGTGTTTGTATTGTGTGCTGTAGCCGGTTTGCATAGTAACTGATTATATTGTAATGGTGTTTGTATTGTGTGCTGTAGCCGGTTTGAATAGTAACTGATTATATTGTAATGGTGTTTGTATTGTGTGCTGTAGCCGGTTTGAATAGTAACTGATTATATTGTAATGGTGTTTGTATTGTGTGCTGTAGCCGGTTTGAATAGTAACTGATTATATTGTAATGGTGTTTGTATTGTGTGCTGTAGCCGGTTTGAATAGTAACTGATTATATTGTAATGGTGTTTGTATTGTGTGCTGTAGCCGGTTTGAATACTAACTGATTATATTGTAATGGTGTTTGTATTGTGTGCTGTAGCTGGTTTGCATAGTAACTGATTATATTGTAATGGTGTTTGTATTGTGTGCTGTAGCCGGTTTGCATAGTAACTGATTATATTGTAATGGTGTTTGTATTGTGTGCTGTAGCCGGTTTGAATACTAACTGATTATATTGTAATGGTGTTTGTATTGTGTGCTGTAGCTGGTTTGCATAGTAACTGATTATATTGTAATGGTGTTTGTATTGTGTGCTGTAGCCGGTTTGCATAGTAACTGATTATATTGTAATGGTGTTTGTATTGTGTGCTGTAGCCGGTTTGCATAGTAACTGATTATATTGTAATGGTGTTTGTATTGTGTGCTGTAGCCGGTTTGCATAGTAACTGATTATATTGTAATGGTGTTTGTATTGTGTGCTGTAGCCGGTTTGCATAGTAACTGATTATATTGTAATGGTGTTTGTATTGTGTGCTGTAGCTGGTTTGAATACTAACTGATTATATTGTAATGGTGTTTGTATTGTGTGCTGTAGCCGGTTTGAATACTAACTGATTATATTGTAATGGTGTTTGTATTGTGTGCTGTAGCTGGTTTGCATAGTAACTGATTATATTGTAATGGTGTTTGTATTGTGTGCTGTAGCCGGTTTGCATAGTAACTGATTATATTGTAATGGTGTTTGTATTGTGTGCTGTAGCCGGTTTGCATAGTAACTGATTATATTGTAATGGTGTTTGTATTGTGTGCTGTAGCCGGTTTGAATACTAACTGATTATATTGTAATGGTGTTTGTATTGTGTGCTGTAGCCGGTTTGCATAGTAACTGATTATATTGTAATGGTGTTTGTATTGTGTGCTGTAGCCGGTTTGAATACTAACTGATTATATTGTAATGGTGTTTGTATTGTGTGCTGTAGCTGGTTTGAATAGTAACTGATTATATTGTAATGGTGTTTGTATTGTGTGCTGTAGCCGGTTTGAATACTAACTGATTATATTGTAATGGTGTTTGTATTGTGTGCTGTAGCCGGTTTGCATAGTAACTGATTATATTGTAATGGTGTTTGTATTGTGTGCTGTAGCCGGTTTGAATACTAACTGATTATATTGTAATGGTGTTTGTATTGTGTGCTGTAGCCGGTTTGTCCATTCTGCCGCTGAGGAGACAACAACCCAGTCACCTAAACAACACACTGTCAATGGGAATGCTACTAATGGAGTCCAGGAGGAGAACTCGCCAAGTGAGTTAAACACACCCACAGAGAAACGCATACACACACACACACACACACACACAGAAACTTACTGCCACACCAATGTGTGTAAACACTCCCCTTTCCTGTGTAACATTTGTCCATGAACAGTTCCACAACCTGTTGGGCTGACCCTGTCAATTCCAGGTCAGATGGAAACTGATGAACAGGACTGTGACGACGAGTCCAGTCAGGATCAGGAGCTGCCCTCTGAGAACGACAACAGCCAATCAGAGGACTCGGTGGGCGGCGGCGACAACGAGCTAGAGAACGGGGTGGGTCCAGAGGAGGAGAACTCGGGGACCAGAGGTCACCAGAACCAGATATCCACAGTAAAGGCGGAGAAGAGTAGACTGTTTACATTCCAGTTCAACAACATGGGCAAGACCGACTTCTGCTTAATCAAGGATGAACCCCGGCAGATCCGATTCGACGAGGGCCACCTTCGACTCAGTGGTCAGTGTGCAGCTGCAGTGGCAGCCCTCGAATAAACACATACACATAGAAACATGGCAATGTACTCATGTCGGCCATATGCAACTCATAGACAACTACACCGGATCTGTGATTCATATGTTTATTCAGGAGACATTATTCCGCTATATTGTCATAATTACATTGTCCTAAGAGGTATATTGTTGACTTTCACCTTCAGACAGGTCATATCTCTCTTTGGACTGGGAACCAGAGGTCAAGAAGAAATACTTTGATGAGAGGATCACAGATGTAAGGCATCCCACCCTCTATCACACATCACAACTCCTGTCACACTCTGGCTGTCCATGGCCTCGTGCATTAAAACAAGGTTTCTTAAACCAGATGTGCTAGTTGATATACTCACAGTGTGTTATCCAGGGGATGCCTTGAGAAATTGGACTGTCATAAAAATTTAAAAAACAAAATCCCTTCTAAAATTCCTCTCCGTCATAAGGACTTTGACAAGCATGAGAGCATGGAGTATAAGCCCCAGAAGAAGGCCTTCTTCAAGCTGAAAGATTGTATCGAGCTGTTCACCACCAAGGAGAAGCTGGGGGCTGAGGACCCCTGGTGAGACTGAGTTAAACCATTTCTTTGTGTTCGCTGGCAGGTTGTCCTGTCTATTTCAGGTATAATGAAACATTGTGCTTTAAGGAATGGTTCAACGCCCTGAAAACTGTTTATCTACTCCAGGTACTGTCCGAACTGCAAAGAGCATCAGCAGGCCACCAAGAAGCTGGACCTATGGTGTCTTCCTCCAGTTCTGGTGATCCATCTGAAGAGATTCTCCTACAGCAGATACATGAGGGACAAGCTAGACTCCCTGGTTGACTTTCCGCTCACGTAAGCTTTTCCCCCACACGACTAATGCTTTGTTGTCAACAGAGGCTATGACGATGACCTCTACCAGCGTTAGATCTCATGAATGGTTTCTCTCTCCAGAGACCTGGACATGTCTGAGTTCCTGATCAACCCCAACTCCGGCCCGTGTCGTTACGACCTTATTGCTGTTTCTAACCACTACGGAGGCATGGGAGGAGGACACTGTAAGTCCCATTTCAAGTTTAGTCATTTAGCGCCAAAGCCAACGTGGCCAGATATAGTCTCATCCAGGTTCATTCTGATAACATGGCCAGATATAGTCTCATCCAGGTTCATTCTGATAACATGGCCAGATATAGTCTCATCCAGGTACATTCTGACAACATAACCAGATATAGTCTCATCCAGGTTCATTCTGACAACATAACCAGATATAGTCTCATCCAGGTTCATTCTGACAACATAACCAGATGTAGTCTCATCCAGGTACATTCTGACAACATAACCAGATGTAGTCTCATCCAGGTTCATTCTGACAACATAACCAGATATAGTCTCATCCAGGTTCATTCTGACAACATAACCAGATATAGTCTCATCCAGGTTCATTCTGACAATATAACCAGATATAGTCTCATCCAGGTTCATTCTGACAACATAACCAAATATAGTCTCATTCAGGTTCATTCTGACAACATGGCCAGATATAGTCTCATTCAGGTACATTCTGACAACATGGCCAGATATAGTCTCATCCAGGTTAATTCTGACAACATAACCAGATATAGGCTCATCCGGGTTCATGCTGACAAGGACTTGTGACTGGCTACACAGATACCGCTTACGCGAAGAACAAGGAAGACGACAAATGGTACCACTTTGATGACAGCAGCGTGTCTCCGGCCAATGAGGATCAGATTGTGGTGGGTGTCGTGGTCCTTTAACATCTAATTATACACACACACTATAGTTTGTCATTTATAAACCCATTTGGTGTTTCGCTGTGCAACGGTATCTTTCTCTGTGTTCAGTCCAAAGCAGCGTACGTGCTGTTCTACCAGCGCCAGGACACAGTGAAGGGAACCGGCTACTTCGCTTTGGACCGGGAGGAGGAGGAGGACGACGATGAAGAGGTGGAGCAGAACGGGGAAGTGGAGGAGACGAACACTGGGAGGAGCCTAACCTCAACTCAAGGGGCATCTGCTTTAGCCCAGAGCGACGAAGAGGATGTCAACGACAACAAAAATGACAGCGAGCAGCGGCAGGAGGAGGAGGATGAAGAGGAGGAGGAGGAAGAAGACAACGAAGAGGACGAGCCTAGTCGCGACGTCACCATGAAAACCAACTGAGCAAGAGTAATAGAGTTTGGGAATGGGATATCACTCCAAAGCCATATCGACAGACAGCCGACGGAGCAGTGGGACAGGCCCGAGGTCTCACTCTAACCTCTGACCCCGTACGGACCTACCGACAGCAGGCTAGACTGGGGAATCTAACCACGGAGAGGTAACATGTAAGTCAGTGCTGGAACACCCATATGTCAGTATGGTGACTGGCTGGACCGATTCGGCTCTCAGCCTCTTTTCCATGTACTTTCTACATGAGCCGTTTCACTCCAGAGGGAGTCTAGCTCAGTTCTGATTCTGATTGAGGGCATCTTCACTGAACTGGCACTGATTCATTCACAGGAGTTCATTAGAACATCAAACTCAGATATAGTCTCTGTTGTTGCTGCTGCTTGCCGCTCCTAATCCATCCACCCACATGCTTTAATTTTGTTTCGTTTTTATATTTTTGAGAAGAGACGGACATCTGCATATTATTTTACCGTTGTTCTTTTTAAGATTTGTTTTGTGTAAATATTTCGTTTGACATCATATAGGTTTTCATGATGTGCTTACCCTTTTTTTTTTTTGGAGGTTCATCCGAATAATTCAGTTCGGTTGCACAGTTCCCTTTGGGCCCCCTTATTTTTATGTAAACTAGTAAATAGTGCCACATGTACTGCAATTTCTTTAAACTTTCTCCTAAGCCAAGATCGCCTCAGTTAAAACAATTTGAATGCTGCCTTTTCGAACACTGTGGTCAATATGCCACAGAGTGACTCTGCTCTCTGCGGTCAGTTTGACCTGAAAGATCTCAGTAAGGCTGTGTGAAATGAGGTGCACAATACTAGCTCAGCACGCCCACTCTACACTGTGTGGGCAAAGAAGAGAGAGAGAAATGGTATGATGTAGAACCGCCAAACCGCTAAAAACAACGTGGATGAACTCGCATTGTTCGAGATTGATTAACAAACAATAGGACCCTTCAGTACTTCTGCCTCTGTTACTTCCTATTGGGAGCTAAACTACTGGCAGACAAAGCCCTGATCCAGGAATCACCCCTTATCCATTTTGTGTTTCGAGATCTGATGTTTTTTGCTCGATAAGATATCCCCTTTGCTTATCACATGACACATGTCACTTCCATAATGCTCACACTTGTCCTTTTCGCACGCATCTGCCTACGTGGTTGATTGTGTTTGGTCACAGTGTGCCGGGCTCCACCTTAGGCTGGATCATACAGGATGTTGCATGTGTAGCTTTCACACGGCTTCTTCAGCCAGTCCGTCACTACACGCTTCTCGTGGAGGCCGTTTTGAGATTTTGAATATTGGTGACACATTAGATTTCTGTCTCTTGGTTTGATCACCTCAGCCTTAACTCTTAATCTCAGATTGTAGCTGTTTATTTGCACATTATTACATCACGCTGTCTGTCTGCATGGCCCAGAAACACAGACACACACAGACACACACAGACACACACAGACACACACAGACACACACAGACACACACAGACACACACAGACACACACAGACGCACACAGACGCACACAGACGCACACAGACGCACACAGACGCACACAGACGCACACAGACGCACACAGACGCACACAGACGCACACAGACGCACACAGACGCACACAGGCGCACACAGGCGCACACAGGCGCACACAGGCGCACACAGGCGCACACAGGCGCACACAGGCGCACACAGGCACACACAGGCACACACAGGCACACACAGGCACACACAGGCACACACAGGCACACACAGGCACACACAGGCACACACAGGCACACACAGGCACACACAGGCACACACAGGCACACACAGACACACACCAGAAAATGCAACAACTGCTACCAGAAATCAACCAACATGTTAAACATGAGGGCCGGAATGTATGCTGAATGACTGACTAGAATGCTCATGCTGTAATTGATGCCTTCAGTCACTATTAGGATAATGTTAGCCTCTTGTTTTGGTTGACTGTGAGGGAGAAAACAGTAGAAAAGAGTTGCCTTTATTAGAAATGCCTGGGTTCTGCTGTATTCGTTTTCGGTTCCACTAAACGGGAAAATGTAATTTAATTTTGGTCGGGTGTTAGGAACAAGGTCTTTTCTCTGGAAAGGCGAAGTGATTATTACATATAGGCTAATGAATACTGTACATAAGAGTTCACTCTGTGAGTGCACATTTGATAAAATTATTTATTTATATGTAAACCTTTAATAATAAAAATGTATTTAAAGATTGGCAAGAGCGAAGGTGTAATGAGGGTCATAAGGCTTTATAGTCCACTAGTCCAGGGTTGGACTTAATTAAGCCCTATTGGCTAAAGTGCACTTCCTTTGACCAGATACTACACATGACTCGTCGAAAGTAGTGCCCTCATTATATAGACAGTGTGCCGTTGTGGACAGAAGCACAGAAGTCTTGCTTGTGCTTTTGAGGGATCGGAGTCTTTTTAAAAGGATGTGTTCTTTCATTTTGACCTTTTTGTAAAGGTGAATAAATTCGGACATCCTTTGCATGAAATGGGTTTTTTCAGGTTTGGCCGCACACTTGAGTTCACAGGAGTTCACTTGAGTTTACATTTAAAATGTGCATGTGTATTTATACACAAACTTCAATAAAGTTGTGTAAAGCCTCGTAGTTTTTTGTTCATTATTTATTTTTTGAGAACGGAGTGATTACGAACTTTGAGGTTAAGTAAACTTGATAGTCACTGGGTGTATTAAAGCGTTTTAAAAAGTAAAGGGACTTGAAGCAGATGAATTTGTGTTTCAGTTGAGACATAGGAACATTGTCATGCTGCCCTCTTGTGGTTGACGATGGGCATATTAGGTTATTATCTTCCATTTGGTTCTACAAGAGGCAGATTGAATGCCTTATTACCTAATCATAAGTTCTGGTCTTGTTCTTTATCCAGTCGGGAATGAGAATATTATGCCTCAGCCAACTTTTAAAGATATGTCTGAGGTTAATGTTGAAGCCCTATACAAACTGATTTAAACATGAACAAAATGTTTAGCCTCAAAAAAGACTAAAACAAAGGTTACTGTAAAAAAATAACAAGTTAGCCAAATGGAGTGCACTACTGTGGAGGGTGTTGCAAGTCACCAAGGGGGAGTGTGGAGGGTGTCGCAAGCCACCAAGGGGGAGTGTGGAGTGTGTCCTGTGAGACCACTTTGGATGCTCATTCAAGACTTATTTGCATATTACTTATGAGTCTACATGTGAAATGACCATTAGGGGCAGTGTGACATATGTATGTATAAATAGACACGAGAAGTGTTGAGGTATTGTAGCGGAAGGCAGTGGCTTGGTGTTAAGATCACAGGCATGAGATTGAGAGGGTTGTGAGTTCCAATCCTAAGTGGGGCGAAAGTCAGCTGACCCACCAGCCACCTTCTTGTCTCCTGAGCGGGAGGGCGTCCCGTCACAAGGCGGTTGGTCAAGTCACCAAGTGAAGGACATTTACTGTCTATTTTGCCAAAATATCAGGAGTCAAAATAATTATAAGTCCCACTGCCGACACCAGGGGTCGACACAATTCGCGTGGAGCCTTGAACCTACTGTCTTGTGAAAGGTACGACACCCGTCGCTGCTGGGGAGACAAGAGGATTTGAACGCACAACCCTCACAGTCTCAAGTCTCAAGCCTCAAGCCTCAAGCCTGTGATCTTTGCGTCAAGCCACCAAAGGCCCAATGCTTTAGAATTTGTTTTTCCTATTTAAACATAACAATATTCAACACTGCCCCTAGTGGCCGTATCACATGTGAACTCATCAGAAATATACCACAATGCCAGTCTTGAATAAGCATCCAAAGTGGTCTCACGGGTAAAGCTGCAGACTGTAACACCCATGGTTGGATGTTCAAGTCCCGGAGATGATTCTGAAAAAACAAGTGGTTATATAAGTCAGTTACTTTAAACTTGAACTTGAACTTGGAGTCAAAATCTGCAGCTTTTCCTGAGACCATTTTGGATTCTGTATTAAGACTGTGTCATACTACTAATACAGTTCATATGGGCTGTTCATGTTGTTTTAAAGTCACCCGTTTTAAGTGGCAGCAGAATATTTGTATTTTAACTGAGAAATTAAGTACAGATTTAGTCTTTACTGAGAAAATGGGCTTGTGTCAAGAAACGGGTCAAAAAGATATCAAGCAGACATTTGTTAAGCATGAAGTAATACTGGTTGCAGTTTCTTTCACATGTTTAGTTAATACATATAATAAGCATACAATCCTGTAATTGTTCTCTATACCGTTTAGTGCACAATTTAAGGCATAATGTTTCATGTAGCATCAATGTGGGCAAATAAAGCTGGCTTAGGTTAATACAAATATAAGGGTTATTTCTATGATTACGAGTTGCACATTAGTTTAACGCGCACACACATACAATTACATTTACAGGTGAAGCAAATAACAATTATAATCTCCTACAAAGGGCACATGTTAGGATCTGGGTACCAGTTAGCAGAGGAGTAGGAACAAACCACAAACTGGCAACAGGGTGTTTGGGCTCCCAATGTCCAACAAAGGCTCTCATCAATGCATGAGGACCACAAAGACTACCGAACTGACAATACCAAACTATACTATTACTAAACAAATATAAAAACACAACTTCAAGCTTAATACTCAGTATGATCATTTGGTTCTACGTTTCAATTTCCCACCCTACTCTACAACATCCCTCAAGCTTTTAACAATCAAAGACCATTCATTGATGTGCTGGCAGCAATGAATGCCTAAAATGACCTCCAAGCTAGTTTCTCAGCTAGCCATCAGTCATGCAAATGGAAAAGATGCCTCTATCCGCATGAAGTGAAAAACTATGATGAACAACAGTAGGCTATTTCAAACAGAAACAAATTAAGTTGACTGCTTATCTAGGTTTCATAAAAGCACAGGGAAATCTCCCTCGCCCCCTAGCAACAGCCTAACAGCATAGCAACAGAAACAACAGATGCTCAACCGCGACACTGAGGCTTTACAGAAATTATTTGAATAAATGAGAGAACCCAACTTAAAAAGTCTAAAAGAAGCCCTGCTCAATCCAAATGAGATAGAGAACCACTCCAGGCACTTTCACAGACTGACAAACCCCTGAGGAGAGTGACCCATCACACAACAACATCATCATCATCTACGACTTGATGAATAAATGTGCCCTTATGTACAACAGGAACTGCTCAGTTAATAAACACACAACAGTGAAGAGAAACACGAGGGAGAACCGGCTGCGATACAGAGACAAGCTGATATTAACCAGCTGATGGATTCAAATGGTCTCCCACAACCGGAAATGCAAGGGAGTTCCTCAGTGAGGCCCAGCTGACATCAGCTCATTAGAAAACACACTGTAACCAACAAACTGGAGGCAGGGCAAGTGACAGTGGCCACATCACTAAGAAGGCTGACAGAAAATGCCACCGCCACCTTCACCAACACAAAACTGGAGGTGTCCACACTCCTACTGAGGAGAGACTTTCACCAAATGACCATTCAGCCTCTCTAGAGCTTGTGCCTTAATACCAAATGTACGTCTAGTCTAACCACTAAGAATGGTCTAACAAATAGAGCAGTTAGAGAAAATCTAGCCATTGACTTAAATGCAAAATCGTACAAAATGCTTCCATCTTGTGGTGACTAAGCAGTATTGCATCTATTGGCTTCAAGGCCTGCTGGAATTATTCCGATATTTGCACATCACACTAAAAAGGTAGTTTTCTTTCCAAAAGGACCCAAGTTGGCATGTTGATCTTCTACCCACGAGGCTGTGGGAATGCAAAGAGCAATGGCATAAATGTGTATCTGCAATGGTGATTAAATGTCACTTCGGATAGATTGGGTTAGTTATCGATTGGACTGAAACTTTACAGTTTCTGGAACTATTGGTTTCTGGCCCGGGCTAAAAACAGTCTTCAGTATCCGAAAATGTGTCTTTCCTGGTGTGGAAATATAAAAATAATGACGTTAAATTAATACACATATATTTTTTTATTTTTGCAAAAGAAAGTTACAAATATCATCATCGCACAGGTATAAATACCCTTAAAAATATAATTTCACTTCATTAGTTACCTTCAATTTCGAAATGTAGATTTCACATTTACTAAGAAACGGTAGGGTAGAAGAACTAACAACCCTCCAAAATAACTATTAATATCGATGTCTATACAGGTTTCCTACCAAACATAGTACGGTACACAAAGATGTACAGGAAGACGTTCTACAGTCTATCACACACCCGTGACATGTGTGGCTTTGACTGTAATAGAACCAGGCAACACTCGTTTGTGCTAGTAAACAAGTCTAAAAAAACAACACTCAAATTTGCTACCAGGTCAGTTTGAACACAGCGACAGCTCCAGAGTGTCAAGTCTATTTGATTTCCTTTGTGTCTGACCACTGTACAACTCTAAATGTACAAATTCATTACAATATCAAAATGTTCACTGCTTTGAACAAGCTGTAGATGCCAGTACAACTGTTTCTCTCCATCTAAACTACCAAAATCTGGCAAAATTATAATGCAAAAATAAATCCATCTTTATTCTTTCTTTGTTCATATTCATGTAGTAGGAAAGGCTTACACGTGAACTATGCATTAACGAGTACGACATAGTTAAGGATAAACAACAACCAATTCATAGTGCATTTATAAATGTCATTCTTTACATGTGAGACCACTATTTCTGAAACCAACCGCCATGATAACAATTATAAAAGTTTCACCTATTCACCTGTGGCTCAGATGGTTCATTAGACGACACACAGAGTTGGTTACGTAGTTGGGACTACTCATACGTAAAATGCTAAATCTGTCAGCAAAACAGCGTCAATTGCTGTTCTTTGAAACCCATACAACAATTATTACATTTAGCATGCTGTGATGGGATAGACACAAAAACTAAAAGTTCCTAGTTTGAATGCCTGAAACACCATGTTAAATGGTTGTACCCTTGAGCAAGGCTCTTGAAGATGAAGTATGACACTTTTAGGAATAACACACCATTATTTATTATTAAACACAGATTTTTGGCTAGATGAGTTAAATATTGCTCATATGTGCAAAATAGAGTAGGATCACGATGACACTTCAGTTAGTCACGAAGTTTGAATGAGAGACATGATGCACGATACAGATGGGTGACAAATTATTAAACATAGGAACGCAGATGTTTCCATACAGATGTACTGAGGGCTGCATGATACAATTAAGCAATTAACCATCATGCTTTGTGGCATGTATACAAATGCTGAGCCGGCACAGCTGACCTGAATTCTGAACCAAGGTGGCAAGAATAAAGCCCACTAGGGGTCAATTGAACGGTTTGAGAAGTATGACATTTATAAGAATCAAACACCAAGGTCTTAGGATTTCAACTTAGTTTAACGTGAGATTTTGGCCCAATGGGTTAGACAGCGCTCTCCAACACCAACATCAAAACACCCCATTAGGGAATATTATTTGTTTTAGAGATCCAGAGACTGATATAATCTATCCCATGGCGCAGGGAAGCTGTTTTGCTGAGACACCTTTTGTTGGTAATTTGTCTATAATGTCTAATCTGTATATTTGTCAGTTCATACTTTTCAGGGACCATTTTGGCCCAACAGCGACACTTACTAAACCAGTGGTATTCAAAAAACACTACATATGTACCAGCATGATCCAAATCGAAAGTCACCATCAACAACTCTGAAAGTGACAACGACACAAAATGCAACACAGTCATTAAAAACTAAAAGTTCAACACGTAAAATGCGAATGACCTAATTCTGAATTGAAGAATCAATTGTGAAAAAGTATAAAGAAATCCACTATTACAAATCTGGAAAATGCAATACAATGGCACTTACTGAAGTGGCAGTAATGGTGTATGCTAACACACACAAGTATAAAGTATCATATACCTAAACACACACTTCTGTCTGAGTGAATATCCTCGATCTCCATACATTTCCCCCGATAACACAGACAAACAAATATCAGCTTTAATGACCTAACGGGGTATAAAAGGGTGAGGTTTAAAGCAACCGATGCATCATAAGACTTTCAAGAACCTCAGTCCTTGTTCATGTCATTCAAACAACAATGACATTAGAGTTCTATGCATGCTTTCACACCAACGAAATAAACAACATTAAGCCGCGGAAAAAACGGAAACAGAACCATAGAAAACCATTGCACCTTGCTCAGTCCGATTGTCAATATTTTATCACCATCTACTCCCATTACATAGGCTACATCAACACATTGCAAAACGACATCTGCACTAATTACAGATGAGGATTTAGAAAAGGACTGGAAACTGATTAAGTAACACCGTACTTCCGGAAGAGACTAGTCCAAAGCAGGAAACGGCTAGACACCTGTGCGCTCACTCCGGCAGCTGTTGAACGGGTCTTTCAGCACTGAGAAGAAAAGTTGAAAGGAGGAAGAGACAGAGAGCTTTAAAGCGAACAGATGTGCCATACTGGTTAAGGCCTGCCTGTAACCCTAGGGCTGCTGGTTCCCGTACACCAGAGGGATGACGTAACAGGAGATATCGTCTCCAGATCCCAATCTGTCATTTGTGATCCTCCAGCCCTGGTCCCTCAGAACTCCGCGGGCTCTCAGCACCAGATCCTGAGCGGCCATGGTGTACCTGGTCACAGACGTCCGACACGGAACAGGGTTAAGGAGACAACGGGCGACAGCCATTGGATGTGGCATTGCGGGACGACGGACACGAACACGCCTACCTGTGTGAGTCACCCGGGTCGCAGTTGGCCAGGAAGGTGGAGACTGATTCGTTGACTTCCTTATTGGACAGGACATCCCAGAGGCCATCGGTTCCCATCACCAGGACGTCGTCAGCTCCATGCTCGTACTGGTTTAGGTTGTACACTGTCACCTTGGCGATACGACAACAAACAAGGTTGTTATGACGAACACAAATTGAGACCTGAGAAGTAACAAACAACGGGAACGCAAAATAATCAAATTGGAGAGTTCGCTAATTGATAAAATGTTACAGTTAGTGTCCTGCCTAAGTAATAATAGTTCATTGCTTTTGTAAAGAGGTATTTATTATTGAAGAAAAATCACAAAGTGTATGTACTGGTGTTACTTTAAATCAGCTCATAAATCGGGTGGAATCTGTAATATCTGGGACCTGGCTAGGATCTACTCCCAGACACCATATCCACAGTCCACAACAATAGGATTTACCTCAGGACAACAGGACAGGAAAGGTTTGATGTAGATGTTGGAGTCGTGGACTTTGAGATCATGGTCACCAAGACCCCTGGTTACTCCTATGGTTGCCATCACTCTGGCCTGATGGAAGAGTTGGAAATAAAACTATTTATTTAAAGCCATTATAATTTTTAAACTAAATTTGCAAACATATTTTGTTTGTGCAAGAAACTATACTTATTCTAAGTATATAATAGAATCCTATAAACTCTCTTCACATCCACGAACAAGCACACACACGATGATATACAAGCACACACACGTAGATATACAAGCACACACACGTAAATATACAAGCACACACACGTAGATATACAAGCACACACACGATGATATACAAGCACACACACGTAGATATACAAGCACACACACGTAAATATACAAGCACACACACGTAGATATACAAGCACACACACGATGATATACAAGCACACACACGTAGATATACAAGCACACACACGTAAATATACAAGCACACACACGTAGATATACAAGCACACACACGTAGATATACAAGCACACACATATAGATATACAAGCACACACACAATGATATACAAGCACACACACGATGATATACAAGCACACACACGACGATATACAAGCACACACACGTAGATATACAAGCACACACACGCGTAGATATACAAGCACACACACGTAAATATACAAGCACACACACGTAGATATACAAGCACACACACGTAGATATACAAGCACACACCCGTAGATATACAAGCACACACACGTAGATATACAAGCACACACATGTAGATATACAAGCACACACACGTAGATATACAAGCACACACACGTAGATATACAAGCACACACATGTAGATATACAAGCACACACACGTAGATATACAAGCACACACATGTAGATATACAAGCACACACACGTAGATATACAAGCACACACATTTATATATATATATACACTGATAATAGTAGTCAAACAACTCCACAGTGGCAAAGCCCCAGGGACTGATGAGATTCGCCCAGAAATGCTAAAAGCTTTGGGTGGGGAAGGGCTGTCTTGGTTGACACGCCTCTTCAACATTGCATGGAAGTCTGGGACAGTGCCAGAGGAGTGGCAGACCGGGGTGGTGGTTCCCCTCTTCAAAAAGGGGGACCAGAGAGTGTGTGCCAATTACAGAGGTATCACACTCCTCAGCCTCCCTGGTAAAGTGTACTCCAAAGTGCTGGAAAGGAAGGTTCGGCCAATAATCGAACCTCAGATTGAAGAGGAACAATGCGGTTTTCGTCCTGGCCGGGGAACCACGGACCAGCTCTTTACTCTCGCAAGGATCCTGGAAAGGGCCTGGGAGTATGCCCATCCAGTCTACATGTGTTTTGTGGATCTGGAGAAGGCGTATGACCGGGTACCCCGGGATCTTTTGTGGGAGGTGCTGCGGGAGTATGGGGTGAGGGGGTCTCTTCTCAGGGCCATCCAATCTCTGTACGCTCAAAGCATGAGCTGTGTCCGTGTCCTCGGCAGTAAGTCGGATTCGTTCCCGGTGTGGGTTGGCCTCCGCCAGGGCTGCGCTTTGTCACCAATCCTGTTTGTAATATTCATGGACAGGATATCAAGGCGTAGTCATGGGGGGGAGGGGTTCCCGTTCGGTGGGCTGATGGTCACATCACTGCTTTTTGCGGATGATGTGGTCCTGATGGCCTCATCGGTCGGTGACCTTCAGCACTCACTGGATCGGTTCACAGCCGAGTGTGAAGCGGCTGGGATGAGGGTTAGCACCTCTAAATCTGAGGCCATGACTCTCAGCAGGAAACCGGTGGAGTGCCTACTCCGGGTAGGGAATGAGTCCTTACTCCAAGTGAAGGAGTTCAAGTACCTCGGGGTCTTGTTCGCGAGTGAGGGAACAATGGAGCGGGAGATTGGTCGGAGGATCGGAGCAGCGGGGGCGGTGTTGCATTCGCTTCACCGCACCGTTGTGACGAAAAGAGAGCTGAGCCGAAAGGCAAAGCTCTCGATCTACCGGTCAATCTTTGTTCCTACCCTCACCTATGGTCCTGAAAGCTGGGTCATGACCGAAAGAACGAGATCGCGGGTACAAGCGGCCGAAATGGGTTTTCTCATAAAGGTGGCTGGCCTCTCCCTTAGGGATAGGGTGAGAAGCTCAGTCATCCGAGAGGATCTCGGAGCAGAGCCGCTGCTTCTTTGCGTAGAAAGGAGCCAGTTGAGGTGGTTCGGGCATCTTGTACGAATGCCACCTGGGCGCCTCCCTAGAGAGGTGTTCCAGGCACGTCCAGCTGGGAGGAGACCTCGGGGAAGACCCAGGACTAGGTGGAGAGATTATATCTCCACACTGGCCTGGGAACGCCTCGGGATTCCCCAGTCAGAGCTGGCTAATGTTGCCCGGGAAAGGGAAGTTTGGGGTCCCCTGCTAGAGCTGCTACCCCCGCGACCCGACCCCGGATAAGCGGTTGAAGATGAGATGACACTGATAATACAAAACATTATGAACACTCAAAGGTGAAGCAAATAACATTTGGCACTTGTCAAGATCTGGGTAAATTGAAGGAAAGCGATCAACCAGTTCTTATAGTCAAAATTGGCTGGAAGATTTGGCAGGAGTAAAAACCTAAGCGAATTTTTATGGCCAGACAACTGGGTCAGAACATCTCTGAAACGGCAAAGCATTGTGGGGTGCTCCCGGTCCGCAGGGGCCAAGGAGGGACAAAACCGCAACAGATTGTTGAACGCCCAAATTGTATTGATGGGTGAGGGCACAGGAGGTTATCAGACGGTCTACTGTGGCACAAATCACGTAAAAATGTAAATGAGGGTCACGGGAGGAACGTGAAACAACACACAGTACATTACACCCTGCTGTGTGTGGGTCTGCGTGGCCACAGTGAGTGAGTGATCAGAGGGTCCATGATGAACCCTGTGTGTACTGTTCACCACCTATGATGGGCACACAAGCGTCAAAACTGGACTTTGGTGCTGGTGGGATGAGTTACGTTTTCTGTTACACCACGTAGACGTCTGTGTACGTGTGCACCGTTTACCTTGGGAAGTGATGGCACCAGGATGCACTCTGGGAAGACGATAAGCCAGTGGAGGGAATGTGATGCTCTGGGCAATGTTCTGCTGGGACACGCTTTATGTGACATTTATGTGGACGTCAATTTGACGTGTGTCACCTAACTAACGTTGTTGCAGATCAGGTGCACCCCTTCATGCTAATGGTATTCCCTGATGACAGTGGACTCTTTTATAAGAAAAATGCCAGTGCACACATTGTTTGGGAATGGCGTGAGGAACATGACGAAGAGTTTAAGGTGTTGCTCTGACCTCCAAATTCCCCAGATCTCAATCTATTAGAACATCTGTAGAATGGGCTGGACCATCAAGTTAGATTCACAATGGATAAATATATATATATATATAGATCATATGTACACACACACACACACTCTTCCTTGCTCCATCACTCACACACATAACCTTTTTCCCTTCGCCATAGACCAGGGGGAACCTCAGGTCCTCATCTTGAATGGTTTTATACGCCCTGTGTGGAGAACGGAGAATACGTAATGGGTAATAAGACATTACACACACTGGCCTTTGGTAGACCATTGGCTAAATAGCGGAGAGAGAGAAGTGGAGCAAGAAAAAGGGGAAGAATTTGCACGAGGAAGGGAGATAAGAGACCGGGCAGGAAGTTCACCTCAGACAGAGGGAAGCAGACACAGACATCTTTCAACAACACTGGAGTTGACGTGGCTTTTCTTTTCCTGCTTTACCGCAGACCAGACCACCATTCCAGCGCCACAGAGCCACAATCAACAACATTTTAAATGACCGTAGTTTGCACACGTACAATTTGTTTACACAGAAGAGACAGACATTTTGACTGCATAAGTCCCTTAGGAAAAAAGTTCCAAAAGGCAAAGCCTAGAATTAGGATAAGAGCTTCCACAGAATATTGTCTAGGTTTGTTATAGTGACAGAAGTCTTCCCCAGTATGTTCTCCTTTCCAGCTGGTGTTTTCCTGCTGGAGTCAGAGTGTCTGTTTACAGCTGCCGAACAAGGGCTCCCATGGGTGCCATGGCTTGTGTTTGTTGTTGCTGAAATATTAATTAACCACTGACTGGCTGGGAGGCTGATATAAAGAGCAGCTTAACAGAGGTCCCAGAAGGTAATGGTACAGTAGTAGAGGACCGGAGGTAGAGCACAAATGCAACACAATCACTTAAGGCATTATTAGAATGTAAACAGGCCCGGTCAAAGTTTATTTCTAACGCTGTACATTTACAATGGCCAATGGAGAACATTTGCTGTCATCAACACACTGATTCTGAACGTGGACGAAGGACTCTCACCGTCTGATCACTGCATTCGCGATGACAGTCATTAGTGCCTCTATGGTTTCAGTTAATTGTCCTTTCACAGGGATTTTTGTAAAACAGGGCAGTTTTCTGTGTGCTTGTCAGAATACACACATGCATAAACATTCTCACACACACAGACCTGATTCTCCACAATATGTCAATGCCACACGCACACTTACACACACACGGTAGATCCAGATAATTGCATGACACCCTGATTATACACCAGTCGTAGTTAACAAACAAAACTGGAAGGTTCCAGGTGGAAGAAGGCTACTGACCATCCGTTCATGGTGAAGTCTCTGTAGAGCATCTTCTTGCCCAACTCCTTCCTCTGTACTCTCCTGGGGAACTCCAGATGGGTGAACTCCCCTCCCAGGAGGTGAGGCTGCATGAAACCCTGCTCACAAACAGCGTACATAAGACAGAGCACACTACCCTCGGAAAGGGCTCCCAACAGTCAAGACAATGTATGACAGGCATTTAGAATTGGTCCCTGAGGCACAGATGAACAAACATCTAATAAGGGCGTCTCACAACATCGTGCAGCATCACAGACTAACCTTTTGTCTAGTACGAGCAGATTCAAGACATCCTGACCACTTTGCTATAATGTAAAGTAGTGAGTGTACAGCTTGTATAAGAGTGTACATTTGATGTGCCCTCAATATAACTTCACACTGAACTGCTGGCAACAAAAGTGAGTATACCCCTAAGTGAAAATGTCCAAGCAGTGAAGCTCTGGTGAACTCCATGCCCTAAAGGGTTAAGGCAGTGCTGGAAAATAATGGTGGCCACACAAAATATTGACACTTTGGGCCCAAACAAAAGCCCCTCACTTTTGTTGCCAGGGGTTCAGACATTATTGGCCGTGTGTTGAGTTATATTGAGGGGACAGCAAATGTACAGTACACTGTTATACAAGCTGTACACTCACTACTTTACACTGTGAGCAAAGTGTCATTTCTTCAGTGTGGTCACATGAAAATATATAATCAAACATTTACAAAAATGTGAGGGGTGTAGTCACTCTTAGTGAGATACTGTGGGTGCTTATTGTGTTTGTATACAGTATGTCTGGTTTCTACATGAGAAAGGGTTCTTATCTCACCAGAAACTGCAGCCGTTGTCTCTCAGACTCTGGGGTAAACTCTGTCGACATGGTGAGCACCTGGCCATCCCGTAAAATAATCGCCCTGGGAATGCACAGAAAAAATATACATGAAAGGGCCTAAACAAGTGCAACCGAATTTCACTTTAAACAGAATGGTGAAAAAAATATTTTTCATTACATTCTGCCAGAAAACAGACAGAGTAAAAAAAGACATCCTCAGCGGACACCCAGATAGAACATAACCCATTTCCTCTCCTTCATCTACCAGTGTGAATAACAGCTATATTTACAGACCGTTGTATACAGTGCATACAAAAGTGCTTCACATTTTCCACATGATGTTATGTCACAGCACTGTTGCAAAATGGATTCAATTCATTTTTTCCTCCACGTGATTTTCTTTTTAATATTTGCAAATCTATTAAAAATACAAAATGAAAGAAATTGAATGTACATAAGTATTCACAACTTTTGCCATGACACTCAAAATTGCACTTTGTCAATATGGGGTAAGACTTTTTTTTTATTTAACCTTTATTTAACCAGGTAGGGCGATTGAGAACAATTTCTCATTTGCAACGGCGACCTGGGGAGTAGCTGGGAATTGATACATTCAAAGCAGGCACTCTACCACTGAGCTACCAACTGCTGTGATAGCATAACAACATAGAAACGTAGAAATAAATTGCTCTGAATACTTTCCCGATCCAATGTATCTGGAGTTGGCTTGTTTGACTTTAAGCACATGTTCATGTCACCGGAGGAGGACAAGGAGGAGGAGGAAAGTCTCAGTGTACTTCAGATCTATTTAGACTAGCATCTTAAATGCTTCTCAACACACAGCCTTTTAATTAGTAATCAATATACAATGGCTCTTAATAGCTACACTTACACAGTTGCAAATTACTTTAAAGAAAATGTACGCATTAGACGAGCGTAGCAGCGCCACGCACGCACGCACGCACACACACACACACACACACACACACCTGCTGTCTCCTGCGTTTGCCACAAAGAGTTTTCCCAGCAGGTGTACGACACAGAGAGCTGTGCATCCTCCTGTAATATTATAGACCTGCTTCTCCCTCTCAATCTGGGCATCCTGAAACACACAACACATCTGTTATAAAGGGTCACAATACAGAATATAACAAGACAAAATACTGTTTAAAGTCCTGAAACACACAAAATATCGGAAATAAAGGGTCACAATACAGAATATAACAAGATAAAATACTGTTTAAAGTCCTGAAACACACAACACATTTATTAAAAAGGGTCACAATACAGAATATAACAAGACAAAATACTGTTTAAAGCGACTGTGAAGAATGTGGTACTAACATCAAATCTATGAATAGAGCTGCATTTTCATAAAAGAGCATTTAAACAAACCGCGTGATTAATATTCTGATGACGGCGCACCTGAGACCGTACCTTGGAAAACAGCTCAATAAGGTAGCATGAACTGAATCCGCCGATCAATACAGCGTGACACAATGTGTAAATAATGGAAACGGATCGATCTGCCACAGGGTTGGGACAGGTAAAGCTCTAACCGACCCCTGGGCACCGAGGAATGTTCAATCAATCGAGTGAAATGCCAGTTTGGCCTTTATTACCTTAACCCGTGGCCAGCATTGTTATAGGAGTCATACGGTTAAGCATTTGGCCATCTACCGTCTCACATCTCTAAAAATACAGTCTGTCTCATTGCATTTGATACTCAGCCATTTAGAAACCTGTTCCCTAATGTAGGGATAAGATATAACTGTGATTACACATTATAGAGTGGTATTGCTCTAACAGCTTTGCACACCTGGACACATGGAGTTGGGTTTCTCCACAAGTAACATCAGATATTTCCGGCATTTGTTTAATTATAATACATTTTTACAGAATTCTTTATTTTTATTGATATTCTTAGTTGATGTGTAAAAATAATGGCAGAAACATACTGTATGCCGGAAATGCATTATAGGCTGTAAAGCAACAAAAGGTGAACATAACATAAAAATGACAATTTAAGAATGTAATTAAAAAGACTGAATGAGAACTTTAGGATATATCCACCCGAAGTATGCAAGACAACAAACATGCGTAACATAATAAGGTGAATAGACTGCCTTTCAATCTCCTATTGTGTATCTGAGACAAAACAATCATTAGCATCCATTATACTTTAATATGGCAGAGCGATGAGAGTTAATATGGCAGAGAGATGATATGGAGAGCATAGAATAGGACTAGTTACTAGTCAAATTAGAGATAAGTGTCTTTAATAAAACAGGAAGATACCCTGAACATACATTGAACTGAAAAAGACTTCAGACAGATTTTAGGTAAAACAATTCTAATTATTGTAGAACGAGCACTCACCATCTCCTTAAAGGCATTCTCTATGGCACCGACAACCAAGCTCTCATGCTGGATCTTCTTCTCTACGAAGAACCTCGGTGGCGGAGGGGTGCCGGGGGATCCGGGAGAACCGCCAGCCCCGCGGAGGGATGCGGCTCGAGCCAGTGAGACCCGGTGAGTTCCGGGGGTCACGGCAACGTCAGACTCTTCGCCAAAGACTGTGGGCGGTAAAACAGCACGGTTCCTTAGGACCTCGAAGACAGACTGAAGCTGCTCGACTATGTGGTGCTGGAGGAGCTTGGAGGCCATTACGGCGGCACCAGACCCGGCGTGGCCGTCAAACAAGGCCCAGTAGTGAAGTACTAAACCATCTGAGTCCTGTTGGGATGTGGGAGGGTTGCAAAAAAACAACGTTGACATCACTTTAAAAAGCTGGGCATCCATTAATATTTTAACTTGCATTTAATTAATATGCATGTTTTATAGTTATTTTTCGTAATCCTAATATTATTATTTAATTATTTTCTTGATAGCATTATTAATGCTAACATTAATTATTGTACTAATTTTGATTGGTAGTTTAAAAACTAGCTCGTTTGAATATGTTGAATCCGTCCATTTTTTATGTACTATCCACAGCAACATTGATTACATTTTCTCCAAGAGCCCATTTTCATTAAAAAACAAAAAAACACCCACCACCACATCCATTCAGAAGTAGTTTGTGCGACGTCAAAATGAGATGCGTACAAAACAATGAATCTGTGTTGACATCAACAAATGTAACCAATGCTGGTATTAAGGTTTATAATGTCATCATGTAAGTACATTTTGAGCAATCAATTTGTTTCTGGGAACAATGTGTTAACGTTGTTAAAGTCGTCACATCAGTGGTATGGTCTGTAAGTGGGGTGAAGTGGACGGGTAGCCAGGCAAAACGTTTTCCAAGAATTAAAACATATTATTTGGTATTTCTATGTTTATATCACACACACACGCACGCACACATGCACGCACACACACACACACACACGCACACGCACACACACGCATACTCTTATTCAAGCGCCTCTTTCTCTCCCCCATAAGGACTTTTTTGCTCTGAGCAGGCATAATGATGGCTCTATTAATAGCATTGGTGTTAATAAATGGCGGGATTATTAAGGAGAGCTCAATGCATCTACTGTTCACTGATCCTCTTATGAAGGCCCTGCAGGGACCCACACACTGGTTTCTGGCAAGGTTGGCTCTGGATCAGAAACACACATACAGGAAGGTAATATGGACTAATTAACATTGTCTGGTCTGCCTGTCTATTTTATATTTATACTCAGCTAACCCATTTAGAAACCTGTTCCCTAATGTAGGGAAAGGATGTAACTGTGATTACACATCTACTCGCACCTGCCAAATCCAAGGAAATGTGTATGAAATTGATTACACTGTGTGTGTGTGTGTGTGCACTGACTATCCTTTCAAAATCTGGACTAAAAAGACATGCAAGGATAGCAACACCAGACAACTGTGACCGTCTGGGGACGTTTTGCCAATTTTGGCGAAGAACAAAAGTGCTTTTCATCTTAGGTAAAGGGAAGAAGCTACAGCGGGTGTTACAATTATGATTATTGGAAATAGGACTTCAATGATTTTGGGGTCTCAAAAAGGACCAACAAACCATGAAGCGTAAAGGTGTGCATGTCCACTGGTAAATACGTAAATGTAACATCACTGTCTCATGTTACACGTACCTTGCTGGTTTCAATAGAAAACCATTCAAATGATGTTGGTTTGTTGAGGCTGTTTTGTCCGAGTCACATTACAAGCTCAGACAGTAAGACAGTGTTACTACCAGGTCAAAGCACTCTGTCAAAGCGACTGCTACAAAAGTTCAACCCAATCGCTAAACTGCACTGTACACATGATTGCACAGCATTATGGGTCAGCACAGAAAACGTCAAGAGCCCACTGACATCTACAGACCATCTACAGAACATCTAGAGAACATCTACAGAACATCTAGAGAACATCTACAGAAGGTAGGCACTGTCTCTAGGTTACCCGCATCTCTCTCTCACCGGGTTGTTGTCCCTCAAGCCGAGACCCTCTCCGTTGGGTAGCGACGAGCGTCTCCTGGTCGTGGGGGTCTTACTGGGGGTGCTGGACCCTCCTGGCCTCTTCCTGACTACCAGAACCTCACAACAGGCCTGGTCCTCATTCAGAGCACTCTTACCAGCGTTGATCACCCTGCAGCGTGGAGGGACGACGCACATACAAAACAAACAGGATTAGCTCGCTAGCAGAGCAAATGAGACAGAGGTCTTGTGGTTGTTCAAATTTCAAAGAGCCGTTACACAGGAATAAGATGATAGATCAGAATCAGATTTATTTGCCATGTCTGTTTACACACACACATGGGGATTTGTCCTGACCCCAAGGCACTGTGCATGTACCATCATCTGAAACAAATCATTAGAACTCCCCAGGCATGAGCCATGTCTGCGGGAGGGAATAACATGCTGCGCGACTCCCAGCTCGCCCATGTGTTGCACTGTGTCATTCGTCTGTGTTAGTGACATTCTATATCACCATTCCACAGACACTACCGCCATATTAACAGTCAAAGGGGATGCCATCGACTGCTTCAGATGTACAATAGGAGGTTTGCAATGCTAAAGTGGGAAAATATGTTCTACTAATGTCCTTGAAAGTACAAATGTCAATGTTGTCATTAAATAGCAGTCAGTGAATAATAGCTATCCATGCTAGATGAAAATATACAGGTAACAAAAAATTCAACATCATCAAAATAAAGTCAATCAGTTTAATGACCAAATGTTTCCTAATAATTACTTCCCGTTGGAAATTATATAGTTTTTTTTATTCAAACGGATTCACATTGGACATTGTCATCAGTGCATCAAGCAGAATGGTTTGTTCTGGAAATAAAACGTTAAAAACCATTTTACTTGATAAAATGAGCAAACAATGACTAAGTAGTTGCTCTAGCATACTCTTTTAAATCGTCCTTAAACCTCAGGACAGCCATCTTGAAAAAGTGCATATTAAACCTTGTAGTAGACTGTAAATATTGATTAGAAGTCAAATATTTGCAGACTTGCCCTGCATGGCTAATGAGGTAAAACTTGAGACAGACAGGTAATAGAGATAGGTAAGATAAAACAGAAGAGTAGACAGAAAGGAAGAACGGGGAAGTTAGCTGAAACAGACAGGAGGGGGGAACTGAGTTGAGACCGTTGCTTTGCTTCATCTGCTTCAGCTTACATCGTTTGCAGAGATCTAGGCCGCTGTCTACAGGTGTGGACTCCATATCAAAGGTTGGTATGAGGTGCTTGAGTTTTGCCACATGACAGATGTTGTTAAAAAAGGTCAACAGACTTTTTCCAAAAGCACAAAAATGAAGCACCTGTCAAGACTCTTGGAAAAACTTTCTATGGACATGAAAGTCTAAATGAATGCTTTGTTTGGACGACGACAGGCCTCTGAGGAAGAGCGTGGGTACCGATCATCACCTGGCTAATATCATTAATAAAGCATGGTGGCGGGAGCATCATGCTATAGGGATGCTTCTCAGCGGCAGGTACTGGGAGACTTTTTTTCCAAGGTGCTCTGTATTTAGCTCAGTTCATCATTCCTTTAATCCGACCAAAGGCACAACGCCAAGACAACTTTAGAGTGTCTTCAGGACGTGTCCTTGATTGAAAATGCCCTTGCATGGCCCAGACACAGCCCAGACTTAAAATTATATAAAACATCTGTAGGGACACTTCGAGAACACAGTTGACAGATGCTCCCCATCCATTCTGGCAGAACTTGAAAGGAACTGCAAGGAAGAATGGAAGTAATGGGACAAACTGCCGAATTCAGCAGGTGTGCAAAGCTGTGAGATGCAAACTCGAGAAGAATCAAAGCGATATTCCAGTTATAAATGATGAATATATTGGCAAAGATTTCTAAAACATGTTTTCACTTGGTCATTATGAGGTATTGCAGACTGATGGATGGTAAAATAATGTATACATTTATTTATTTAAGTCAACTCAACAAAATGTGGAGAAACAGATGGTGTCTGGATACTCTGTAAATCTGTGACCCTGAAACTAAAGTCCAAAACATCAATGAATTAAACAGTTTCAAATCCCCCAAAACGGTAATTAAGATTTTTCTAAAACCTGAAACCTAGACTCTCTATGTTGGTGTCGACCTGATGAATAGAAGAGAATGACAGGAGTTCAGCTATGATGACAGAGATTACAATATCACAAATATGTTGAACTAGCGGACTCAGGAAACAGACAACACTGTCATCTTAGAGGGTAGAGAATCATGATGACAATTGAGAGAATTAGAGATTTCTCTACCAAATGGATGGTGGAAGACTGAGGGACAGACTGCGTCGGTGAGAGAGCAGCCATGCGTGTAAGATTGTGAAAAGAAACAGAGAAAACAGGAAAGAGAGAAAAGGGTGAGGAAGAGAAGCGGAGGAAGAGAACCCCCTGTTACATGATGCCAAACTTTCATGGTCCAGCGACTAAATGATGTTCTCAAAAACCATCCATGTAACTGTAGAAAAGGCAGATTTCTTAGAGCAGGGCATTTATACAGCAACAAAAGCCTGAGGTCCGTGGCTGCTGTGATGGTTTATTTGAGTATTGATTGCCTGGCATTTACACAGTGATGACCTCAATGTATAAACGTTGATCTTCTCTGATGACGCATCAACGTGGGTCAAACCAAAGGGGGCTTTTTGTGGATGTGGAATTGAATGACGTCTGCGTGAGTGCAGAACCAGTCCGGTTCACGTTGATCAACGCAACCATTTAAACAAATTGAGCAAAATGTCAAGATTTTTTCTTTCTAACCTCAAAACGCACAGGCCCAAAGACTATATGCTTACTATATTATTTTGATATTCCAATGCATATTAAAGGTTGGTCTCTACCCTCCTATTCATGCCTCATTATAATTAGGGACCTGAAGCATAGATGCTTCTGCATCCTCCTGGTATGTACTCCATCTCTCACCCTCTTCATCGGTTGTCATGGGAATGAATAACAGACCGTGCCAGACACACCATGCAAAAACGAGGAATATATGCGTGCGGAAGCGAGATCCAGGCTCACTCTTAAACTGTCAACCCGGCAAAAAAATAATAATCAAAAACTGATTGACAATACATGGAAGATGGGCATGAATATGTGCACACACATGTGTGCTACTCACTCCGCGTAACCAGTTGCCCACGGTAATCTGTTCGGCTCTTTGGTGATGAGAATCGGACGCGCGCTGTGATCCGCAGAGCACTCGGTCTCCTCCGAGGACAGACCCAGGAACCCGGGTCTCATGTAGGGGAATCTCACTGGCGAATCTGACGCGGGTCGGCCGGTGTTCGGACCACCACCACCATCCGCGACACCACCCATGAAATTGGCCACAGCGGATTTAACCCGCGTCAGCATGTCCGTGCCGCGCCGCGTGTCCGATCGGTACTTATGCGCGTCAGCGCGGCTCCCTTTGCCCGGATTCCCCCCCAGTGCGGTGATGCAGCAGAACAATAATACCTCTTCTTCTTCCAGTTGAGCGCAACAACCCAAAGATGCTGCTTCAAACCTCTGCTGCACCCGGAAGTGCACCCAGCGATTAGTGGAGTCATGTGACATGCGAGCTACTGGACTGAGCTGCTTACAGTTTGATTGACAGGAAGGGTCAAAGGTTACGTTTCCACCTTCAGTCGGTTGCTTGTGCTTAGGTACACAACCGACAGCTGTTGCCCCCCCAACTGGGGCAAATCCCCGGCCCCCAAGTGCATAACCTTTGGGGGGTGGGTCAGGATGCCAGCTTGGTTGTTCCATATGGAAGCATATAGTGGACTAGGTTCTAAATGTTCCTGGCAAGACTGATGCCCAATGTGAAACAATCCATATCCCCGTTGACTAGAAAATACAAATAATCCTATCTTGTGATCAGTGGAAAACACTAAATGTAACTTTTAAGATAAAACAGTGATTTAGTTTAATTTGGAAATGTGACTCCAACTTCAACTGGAACACTTCCAGATAGAGCCTACATGAAGTAGGTATTTTTTCTTTAACCCTCACTCTTTCAACCTTACGTCCTTCTGAAACACAAGAGAGGTAAATCTCAGACGAAGGGACAGGACAACGTTCCGTAGGAAGGAAACAGCATTTGCAAAGACAAATTGGGTATGTGACCAATATGATTGTCAACTATTGCAGAAAATAAAGTGTTAACAAATGGATGATGTTTGTATGTGTTTGTTTCAACTTACAGTAATTCATAATATAAACTGCTTCATATACCTTCTAGACAAGTCTGACCAGTAGAGGGAGCCATTACACAGACAGACCATAACACATGGTCTTTTGAGTGACCACTTGTCAACTTGTTTTGGTATCCACTCAACTGTCCACCTAGGAATTGTGGCAGGAAGCATTTATGGTAGAGTTCTGCTTTAGATACTTCCTACCAATTTGCACAAAATCTGCCTGGTGTTCTGCTTAGATTGCTTCATGCTTCATCTGGCATAGCCATCTGAGTGTGTGCAATTTCTGCACCATCTGCATCCAGTTTGATGTGAAATGTGTTTCAGATGATGTTGATCTCTGACATAATGAATACCTCCGCAAACCCCCCGGACAGGTGAGGTAGGAAGTGGGCCGACACCTTGCAGGGGTTAATAGGGGAATTTCCCTGCAGAGTCCATAGTTCCATTCTACATCTACAAGTGAAATGAGGAGAATTTTAGATTCTGTAAGGTTTCCTGTTGACACTTTTTAAAAGATCTTTGCAGGGTTCTGAATCAAATCGATGTTATTTTGCAAATGCTTTTGTGTTAGGGGAAAAGATTTCATTAAAAAAAATCTAGTTATTCATTCTTGGATAACAGTTGTTTACTTCCGTTTATTTGCAAATACAGGAACAAGCATCTCCAGCACGTATAAAATGCATTAAAGGTTATTCTGTCTTACATGGTCACAGTCTGATCTTTTATTCTCTTTGAAACCCTCTTCAGATGATTTTACATGTCCTTGCTTAAAAACTGTTGTAACACAGAACGTGAAGAAGTTATATAAAGTAAAGTATGACAAATATATATACATATATACACACACATACAGTATCTCACAAAAGTCAGTACACCCCTAACATTTTTGTAAATATTTGATTATGTCTTTTCATGTGACAACACTGAATAAATGACACTATGCTACAATGTGTATAACAGTGTACATTTGCTGTCCCATCAAAATAACTCAACACACAGACATTTATAAAACCACTGGCAACAAAAGTGAGTGCACCCCTAAGTACTTGGCTATCATAGAAGCCAAGTACAGCAACAAAGAACAACAATCCTGTTCTGTTCACCAATCACACACCCCGGGCCAAACTACACTTAATCATAGACCTTGCTGAAAAGATAAGTGTTCAATAGACACGTAACATGTTGGACTGCTTCGCTAAACCCAATCCATCTATCAGAGAGAAAGCCCTATGGGAGAAAGCCTTGCTGTTTGTTTATATATTTTAGGTATAATTAGAAGTCCAGCACCATGTGATCATAGCATTCGTGCAGGTACAGTGGATATAAAAAGTCCACACACCCACAAAAGTTTGACGAAGATAAATCATGCCAGAACTTTTTCCACCTTTAATGTGAACTATAACTTGAACAATTCACATGAAAAACAAACTGAAATCTTTTAAGGGGTTAAATAAAAAAATAAAACCTTACAATAACCTGGTTGCATAAGTGTGCACACCTTCTTATAACTGGGGATGTGGCTGTGTTCAGAGTTGACCAATTACATTCAAACTCATGTTAATTAGAAGTCATTACACACTTGCCATCATTTAAAGTGACTCTGATTAATCACAAATAAAGTTCAGCTGTTCCAGTAGGATTATCCTAAAATGTTCTTACTTGTATCCTAGAGCAAAAGCCATGGTCCGCAGAGAGCTTCCAAAGCACCAGAGGGATCTCATTTTTGAAAGATATTAGCCAGGAGAAGGGTACAAAATAATTTCCAAATCATTAGATATACCATGGAACACAGAGAAGACAGTCATCATCAAGTGGAGAAAATATGGCACAACAGAGACCTTACCAAAATTAATGAAAAGACGAGAAAAATGGTGAGGGAGGCTTCCAAAAGGCATACTTCCGTTAGAAAGCTGAAGATAAAGAGGATGTTCAACATGACAACGACCCAAAGCACACATCTAAATGACAGAGGAAGTGCTTTTGCAAAGAAAAGTGGCCAAATATTGCCAAGTCAAAATGTGCCATGATATTAGACTAATAGGCCCAAAAAGACTGAGTGCTGTAATAAAATCCAAAAGTGCTTCAACAAAGTATTAGATTAAGGGTGTGCACACTTATGCTACAGGTTTTTGTAAGGTTTTTATTCTTTATTTTCCCCCCTCAAAGAAATACGTTTTTTTTTCAATTAAATTGTTCACATTTTCGATCACATAAAAGTTCTGACATGATTCATCTTCATCTTCATTTCACATCAAAAAAATCTGGCATTTTAACAGGGGTGTGTAGACTTCTTATATCCAATTTATGTATGGCTGGATCAATTCAACTAGGTATGTCACGAACCCTCCTTCGTGACTTGGTTCCTAGGATTTGTTGTTGTGTGTTTTTGTCTCCCCCTGGTGGAGGGTGGCCCGACTTTCTAGACTCTCCGATCTGTTCGCCTGAGCACCTGTTCGGGATAACTCATCATTCTCACCTAGACCTGATCTCCCATCTGTCAATCCCTGAAGGATCGTTTAGTCACACAAATCGACCTAACAACCTGGTATTGATTCTTGCGTCAACCTCTCAGCTAGTAGCCTATAGTGGTTTTATTATTTATCTTCTGATTTGCTTTTCTCCAGGATTACCTGTCACCATTACACTTATCGTCCTTCACCTGGAGATCTAGAATAATCACCGTTGCACTTGATGACTTCACATTTGGGAATTACGGACTAGCCACTTCATTCATCTGTCTTCACCTGCCACATCTCTCTAGATTCAATCACATAATGAACCTCACTGTTATACTGTTCACCTGCGTCCAGTCTGCTTTTGGTCTCAATCTTGCCTGACTCTGCGTCGACTCATTGCCATCACCACAAATGTTGTCACAGACAGCTAGCAGACACTTTGCGGAGGATTAATACGCTACCTCTACAGAAGTTGGGGCATTTTTCTGGAGGTATCTACTTCCTTTCTGCAAGTGGCCACCAAATCGTCTGGACAGACATGGGCCTCACCATCAGTTCGACGCTACTTTCCGAAAAGTAACCATGAACTAGCTTGTCTGTGACGCATGTGTGGGTTTAGTTGTGGGATGCAATATGAGCCTTTAACCAGTCGAGTCATAACTGTATATGACAAGGAAATTGCTGAATGTTCTAGAAGAAAGGGATTTTCAGTTGCACATTACTCACAAATAACTTCCTCTTGTTCCAGATTTTTTCTTCTTCATAATCACCATCAAGGAACCACGTTGAGGTGAGAGCCAGCCTGTGAGGACCTGCCTGTTAACACCGTCTGTTTCTGTACTCGATTCAAACAGGCTTTCCAGTAAGGCGACTTCCCACATCCCACACAGACAACGTTATGATTCACCATCTGAGAACGTACCCATTTGCATCAATCTTATAATAATTCACAATTCAAAGATGCTAAGAGAATGACTTCCAATAGGAAGTATTCCGGAAGAATCCACCCCCTATTTGAGATGCCGTGTCGTTATCCGTCCACGTGAGGATGGACCATACATACAGGTGTGATGACAATACAGTGTGTTTTACTTTCATCAATAACGTGTATTTCCTCAGAAGTTCAAAAACGGTTACCTTCTCCCGCCTCTTTCTGTTTCACTTATCTTATTTCTGTTTTTGACTATACGGGTGATTTCTTATAAAAAAGTTGTAAAAACAATTGCAGTTTTTTTGCTTGTGAATAAATTTCAATGTCAGCAATTATTATCTCAGCAAAATAGTGGAACTGTTTTGTGTTTCCTTTTATGGCGGTTAGCCTCATCCGAGCATTTAAGAGAGAACTCATGATGCCCTCTGTTTAAATACCACAGTCACACAGACATATGCCTTCATGGTTTTGATTGACGGTGACATTTTCGTAAAATTGGTTTGCTCTTTACAAGCTTCCCTTAATTTCAGTCCACTACATGAGTTGTACATGAGAACCAACAGAGCCCTTTGTTTTGTGACCAACTTTCTCCATTAGATAAACACGTGCATATGAAACACCTACAGAAAAAAAAGTAATCCGAAACTTGCGTTTTCTTTTTTTATTCTGTCAGCATGATGACTGCAGCTTTAGTTTTGAGCTCGCGAAAGGTCACTGCAGATTTCCTGACGACGTGGGCCCTCTCAAAATCATTCTCATACGTTGCAAAATCCCTCAGGTGAAGCATGTGCACATTTATCTTTTTCGACACATTATTTCTTTGACGATACTACGGGTATGAAGCTGACGATAAGTATCATATTTATGGTTACAGTGAAATAATAAAAGGAACAGCCCCACCTTATAATTAAGATGCCATACATAATATTGTTACATGTTATTATTTTAAATGACTGTAATGTCCTGCAGGGCGGTTAGAATTCAACATATTCAAAATATTGAGGTGCACATGTGTTTGTCTCATTTAGTGATCAACCATCAACATATACAGAGTGAGGAAGGACTAGAAACTCCTCCTTGTGGGCCTGGCTGTATATAATACTGATTCCCTATACTGTTTCATTCTCTCTCTGAGTCCTCATAAAAACCAACAACTTCCCACAACTTCCATCCTCTGCAGGACCAGCAACAGAAACAGAGGGATTGCTATAGACCGGCCGACTTCTTCGCACGAAACCGAATCCGGCTCACTTCGAAGAAGAATCCCCCAAGCAACCTTGGAACACAACTCGGAACCGTCGTGGCTGAGAGGAAAATGATTTATAGAATTGTGTTAATCGTGTCCGTCTGCAGAGTGTCACTGGGTCAAGAGGCGGGAATAGAAAGAATCCAGAAATGTGAAACCAGATGTTCCAAGGTAGGACATCATTTGTTTGGCGTTTGTTCATTTGCATTTCCAACACTCCAGGTGTATCAGCACAGTAGTTTGCCTATTTTCATGTTGCACTGCCCACCAGGGCATACTGTACTGTTGCACTTGGTCACACAAGAGTTTGTAGGGTTAATTTAAAACATGATTAATAAGTACCTGTGTGTTATAGTCATCCATTCATAAACACTGCAGAACACTTGTTTCTTATACATTTAGAAGAACATGTCTCGTAATTCAAGTGCAGGATGATGGTGACCGTATCTGATAATCAAATCTTTAGTATTTCTCAGAATAATCTTTTGGCTGTGGCTTTTATTTAAGTGATTGAGCTTTGACATTAAAAGAAATGCAGTGACAGTGAAATTGAATTTAGGAGAACCTTTAAATCTACAATCAACTTTCCTCTGGAGTTATTAAGAAATCAAAATGACAAAACGCATTAAAAAAAGCTGAAGGTAAAAACAAATAAAAACAATATTCCAATGTTTATTTTTTTGTATTTCGTTTATCGCAGCTAAAATGTTAATAGCAGTAGCCAACACATCACATGGAGAGAACCTGGTATGCAATTACGCATATAAACTCTACCACCCTACCAAATAATCCTGGTGTTGGCATTTCTTAAGCCTCCCTTTGAATAGAAGGTGACACCTCCAATTATCTGATCAGATAAAACGATTCAAAACAAGCTGTAGACATTTTATAAGGGCAATGTCTAAATGTTGCTTCTCAGCTGAACGTTTGATGCCCACTTCCTTGTAAAGTGGTCCGAGCAATAATTTAAAAACACAGTTTGACTCATGCAATGTTTTGATAATGACTCAATTTTACGTAGGTGGGTGGGTACCTTTATTCAAAGTGCATGTCCTAACAAATGGGACCATATCAGTCTGGATCATTGCCTAGGAATGTTTGTCAACATTGTGACTCATGTATCTACGGTTACTGGGCTAGCTGTCTGTACTTCCTGAAGCACCTGATTACTCAGTTATTAATAGTTCAAATTGGATTCGTTTTACTGCATACTATGAATGACATATGTTGCTGATAACATGCATATGCATATGTTTTTGCTTGAGGGTTGACAAGAGACAAGCCTCCGCTAATTTGTTTGAAAAAACTAAATTTAAGACAATTACCAAAAAACATAGAGGGCAGATACCCACACATGCTCCCCTGGAGGCATCCTGGGTTCTCTCAGTAGATCCCAGAAAACACACCTCAATTCACAATACTATAGAGAACACAGGTACATACAGTATATGGAGAAGCCAGGTGCAGGATAAATGCCCCAAATCAAGACTACTGCCGGCTAAAAACCCAGATGACGCACTTATAATAGAATACACGCTCAATTTTAGAAGCGTTCTGGAGATACACACGACATGTAACACGTGACAACAGCACTTAAAGAAACAGGAGGGTATATATGGTACCAATGATGATGGGATGAGAACCAGGTGTGTGTGTGTGTGTGTGTGTGTGTGTGTGTGTGTAACATAACTTTCTTTTCAGAACCGAAAATATAAAATCCCGGTCGGTCCATTTCACAAATCCATTTGACTTGCCTTACACATTAACAAAAGTTATTTCTCCTGAAATCCATGTCATGTTTTCCCTATACCTTTACACTCTTGTGAGCGCGGAATGAGACAGACATGGCCCATGGATGATATTCAGTATTTGTTGAACATAATCCCTTAGATAACGACTAGGTGCATTTCACTATAATTTCGAATTGTAGAATTAGTGCGAACTTCGATTGCAATACTATACAGCTTCAATGAATGGGACTTTAAAAAAGCCAGCTGATACTACCCAGGGACGGGCTGGGACTAAAAAAGTAAAAGCACAACATATTTCTTAATATTAGCTACTGCATGTGGAATTTTAGAGCTAAAATGTTGAAGTTTAGCTGTTTTAAATACATCATACACATGGTCAACATTAGAATTCAGAAAATAAAATCTAAAGACATAACATGGCATTTGGTAGGGGAATCGAACCCGCGTAGCCCTGTTCCAGATCACACAGATGGCCAGTCCGCCCCTGATACTACCTATATTACAGGTAGGTTAGCAGCATTTCGCAAACATTCAAACTCAGACTTTTATTTTCTTTTGATTAAAAAAAGGGGGGGGGGTATTTTTGACCTCGGTATTTGAAAAATCCTGGTTACGGCACTGATTGTACTCACTTCCATCCTAAATTATGCTAAGAAATGTCTGATGAAATACTGATGAAACTCATCTCATTGTGCAACAAGAACACACAATCTACACACATTCCACTTAGGGGTATAAAGGTATTTTTTATTTGTGAGACTTTTAAACCTTGCGTTTCCTTCTGACGCTCTAACTATATGCACATTGAGCATAGAAACATCTCAAGAAAAATCACATGACTTTTCTAAATGAAAGATAAACAAGAAAGAATTGACCGCACCAAAGAAAACAGAATGGAATTATATGTTGGGTGCAACACATTTTTGTTTTTGTGTTTGAGAAATTCCCGATAACAGCACTTAGCTGTGATATATTCACAAAACGCCACAAACCCCTGAGATGCCAATGAACCAGTCTAGTCTTGGGACCTAAAACTCAGCTCCGTTGCACTTTATATTTTGTGTCCTACACTGAGCTTACTTATCGTCTGCAAAATTTGTGCTTACTGTGAAAAACTGCTGTTTAAAATAACTATTATACACCTATTTCATCCTGCCTGTGAGAAACTAATGTTAAACAACGTTAATACGATAATATATTGGCTGTTACCTTATGTGAGAAAAACCCAACAATTGGTGGGTACCTTTATTCAAAGTGCATGTCCTAACAAATGGGACCATATCAGTCTGGATCATTGCCTAGGAATGTTTGTCAACATTGTGACTCATGTATCTACGGTTACTGGGCTAGCTGTCTGTACTTCCTGAAGCACCTGATTACTCAGTTATTAATGTGTGTAACCAAGCTGATAAGCAATGTCTGTGAATAAAAATATATAGATCAATAAAGCTCCTGCATCCTCCCAGACTAGAATTTAATCAGAGAAACGAGCACTCAATGTCCTGGTAAACACTTTCTTTTATAATCCTACGATCGGATCACAGTCGTGATATAGCATTTGTTTACCAGGCCTTCTCTGGTACAACTGCATCAGTTTATGAATGCTATAAATGAACTTGCTTTATAATCTTCTCCCTGCAGGGCCTCCAATGCAAGAGCAAACTCCACCGTGAGTACCTTTTACTTTGACACTGTGGTATATTTCTGACTGTCCACGATCAGATCAGATCAGAATGTGACATTTACAACACGTGACAGATGGAACATGCGAGTGCACTTTTATTGCAGCACGGACCACCCATACAGGACAGTTGTCCGAGTGGAGAATAGTGTGATGAAGTGTAACCGCACACCATGCTAAACATTTCAAATTCACCAGGGCCTAACTTCATCAGACATCAAGCACACCTATCTATCATCAGGGGGAAAAATCCCAATTAAAGATAGAGCTTAGCCAAGTCACTCACAGTCGACCCGTTTTATGCTACACATTTTTCCTTTATCTATACTAGTGTGAGAGATGATTAAGATTTCCAACGTGTTTTTAAGTCTCACTGTCATGTTTCCGAATGCAGATTTCTTTGCCCCGTGCCGGAACCAACCCGACAGCCTCAAACCCATTGTAACTTTCCAGAATGTCAGCCTGTCCACGGTTATGAGGTGTGAGGGAAAACAGAACTGCTTTCTTCATCTGCGAGCCCACACTGCTTTTCAGCTCAGCGGTAAGTTGCCTTACAGACCTTACAGTAAAGTGCAGTTTTATCCTTTACAAGTCAACTTATCCTCCATACTGGTTAACATGCAAACAATTATTAGGGGTGTGTTGACCTTTTTTTGCGACTTTTCCGTGAACAGCAATGATCTCATCTCTCATGTGGGGCTTGCGGAAAGGCATGACATGTGTAGTAATTTCTCCAAACAACTGTGCGTGCCTTGTAGTATGTCTCCTTGCCAGGATGTCATCATTACGTAATTGCCCCGTGACACAAAGCAGCGCTATAGCGATCTGTATGACAGAAGGGATGAAACAAGATAATAACAGACACTAAGAACAGAAGCGTCGTCATTACCTCAGAGTCTACTGAGGTTTCAGTTTAAAACGGAACAATTAGAGACACCCCGAGCGTCTGTCTGCTTCTGAAATAATACCTGATTTCCGGGAAACTGTAGACGTGACTGGATAACATTTTCTCTAGGTGTTTTCTGGTTCAGGGTTTTCGTTTTCCGGGTAATTATGTGATCTATGCAATTGTGGTGATCTAAACTTAGGTCTAAAAACCACTAAACCAAGCTTACAAGAACACTTACAGGCAAACAAAAGGGAACAGAGCCATAATGTGTGCTATACTTCCTTAATCGACTTGCCTCAGAGACGTTTTGCTGAGCAACATGTGCCAAGAGCGTGACGTCGACCTGGAGAGGGAAAAACCCTGCGATGCAATCTGTCCCACTGCTGAGATTCTGACTGGAAGATTGGTGGCACGTGTTGTGTACAGTTGTTCATCCTGCTTTGCGTAGCTGAACATGTGACTAAAAGACAGACCTGAAATTGCATGTAGGGAAAATATTTTCTCCCCCCAAAAACCTTTCAGAATAATTACTTTCAACAGTGCACAATGTATTTAGGGATTTAAGTGTAGTTGGCATCTAAAAGAAACTACTCAGATACACCGACAAGCACGCGAGCCGTACATTTGAACCTACAGGGGGAATTGAAAACAATATAATTGAAAATCTCGTTAACAGGAAATAGTTCTTGCAATATGGTAGCGAAGTGCATATGTTAGACTTATGTGTTAGTGTTTCTTTTCCTCAGAGCCCATCCATGGTTTCTCCATCTGCACGCTCACATCAGGGATGATAGTGAACCAATGTAGACTCGTCACCTTCCCCAGATCCGCCAGGCAGAAGTGGGAGGGGCAACAGGTAGAGTGTCTAAAAATAGATTTAGCATATTCAAAATAGTTGAGGAAATGTCAAATGGTTTGTGAAGTGTTCATCATCATCGAAATTATTTGTAGAACCGATCCACCCTTAAAAAAACAACCGCAAAAGTGTTCTTCAAAGAATGCTAAAGGGGTTTGTCGAATACATTGTGTACCTGGGTAGGTGTACCTGTTTGTTGTTTTTATCGTACACTATTGCACTAGGTTCACAACAATAACTGTACACACCTCACTTCCACAGAACAACTGGAATGAGACGAGGTACAGTCAGATGCATACTTTTAACAACAATATAATAACATATAATCAAACAAAGCAAGCAAAAAAAACAATATACAAACAATGGGCCTTCAATCAAATGAAGATATCTGCCAGTCAGTGTGACAATTCATCAAACACACCATATAATAGCTGTTACATTCTCTGTTTCTCTGTCTCTCGAAAGGTTGAGGTTGTGGATGATTTTGCTGAGGTATGGCCAGGTCAATATGTCCACGTCACTCTGAGATCGTATCCAAGCTACTGCGGGGTTACTTGGTCAACTACTTACAGTGTCCCAGGTAAGGTTGACAACTCGATCAAAGCCTCAAATGAAGATAAAACAGAACCGGCGTCTTGCACAGACAGAGTCACTGAACCTGTCTGTACTTGACTCTGATCATTTACGTTTTTGAGTGATGTAAAATAATACGGCCCAGTATAGCCTTACATGCACACCGCCTACTACCTCAGCTCAAAAATATCACAATCTCCGATGAGCGTTAGCTTTGGTGTGTCGTCTTTTTATGATTTGTGACTCCACTACAAAAAAATGTATTACGTATCAACATAATGCCAATTTAATGATTAGTAAAAATAAATAAATATTGATTTAGTTGGTATTATTTTATGCATGCAAAACTCACACATGATCCCAACGATCTCTGAAACATTCTTCCATGCAACCATTTATAAAATTAAATATCTGTGCGAAGCCAGATACGCAATATAAATAATAGGAAAACCGGATATTGCAATGAGAAGTCTCTCAGTCTGGTTTTTAGCTAGCGAAGGAGTTTAAGGCTAGCTAGTATAAACGAGAAGGGACTTTTTGATTCAGGGAACATCTATCCTGCCATTGGTTATCGTCAAACTCTGTCACCGCTGGCTCGCTGGCAATTAGCATAAACATGAACATCTCAACTTTGAAATTCTCGCTCTCATTGGAAATTAAGGGTAGCTTGTCTCTAATCGGAAATGAATGGTAGCTTGTCTTTAATTGAAAATGAATGGTAGCTTGTCTCTAATTGGAAATTAATGGTAGCTTGTCTTAAATTGAAAATGAATGGTAGCTTGTCTCTAATTGGAAATTAATGGTAGCTTGTCTTAAATTGAAAATGAATGGTAGCTTGTCTCTAATTGGAAATGAATGGTAGCTTGTCTTTAATTGGAAATGAATGGTAGCTTGTCTTTAATTGAAAATGAATGGTAGCTTGTCTTTAATTGAAAATGAATGGTAGCTTGTCTCTCATTGGAAATTAATGGTAGCTTGTCTCTAATTGGAAATGAATGGTAGCTTGTCTCTAATTGGAAATGAATGGTAGCTTGTCTTTAATTGAAAATGAATGGTAGCTTGTCTTTAATTGAAAATGAATGGTAGCTTGTCTCTCATTGGAAATTAATGGTAGCTTGTCTTTAATTGGAAATGACTGGTAGCTTGTCTTTAATTGGAAATGAATGGTAGCTTGTCTTTAATTGAAAATGAATGGTAGCTTGTCTCTCATTGGAAGTGAATGGTAGGTTGTCTCTAATTGGAAATTAATGGTGGCTTGTTTCTTTGTAGCTGTACGTCCCCCGCGGTGTGCACGCAGCTTGAGTCCCAGTACTGCATCCCTAACAACCTAAAGTTTTCCTCAGTATGCGAACATACACAGCTGTGTGTGTAATGTTGGTTTTACAGTGAACAAAGACTTGTTTAAATCTTGGTTTCAGAATGTAGCAGCAAAGATCTCCGGTCTCACATTCCAGAGTGCATCAGTAAGTTTGACAGTGGTCCGTATTGTTCTGTGATATAACAAAAATCATGGGCCGTTTCTATGTTCAGTAAAAAACAACAACAATGTTGTCTTGTTATTTTAATAGCCCACTGATTCTACTTTTCTTTAGGTATGAATCAGCCTTATGACATACATTGACGAGCCAAAACATTATGCCTAACATGCTGTTGGTCCTTCGCGTTCCGCCAAAACAGCGCTGACCTGCCGAAGCATGGACATTACAAGACCCCTGAACGTGTCCTGTGGTATCTGGCACCACAACATTAGCAGCAGATTCTTCCAGTCCTATAAGTTGCGATGTGGAGCCGCCGTGGATCGGACTTGGCCAGAACATCCCGCAGATCGACGCCCAATCGGGTTGACGCCTGAGGAATTTGCAGACAAGTGCAACGCCTTGAACTCTTCATCGTGTTTCTCAAACATTTCCAAACAACGTGTGGACGTCCACATGAATGCCCGTACCCAGGGTTTCCCAGCAGAACACGGCGCAGAGCATCTCACTCTCTCCAGCGGTTTGTCCCCTTAACAAAACTACATCTTGATGCCGATTGATTCCCCAGATTCCCGCAGATGTACACGGCCGTCCACGTTACGTAAAAGGACTCATCGGACCAGATAACCTTTTGTCGCTGCTTCAATATCAGTTCAGGCGCTTGCGTGTCCGTTGTTGGTCGTTACCAATAGGCTGCGAGACATGTGTGATCTTTAATGCCCGGACCCAGTCGTCTGACCATAACAATCTGGCCCTTGTCAAAGCGCTCGAGTCTTCACTCCTGCCCATTTCTCCTGCATCCAACACGTCGCCTACAGGAGCTGATTGTTCACTTACCGTGTAATCAACCCAGCACATGTTAAGAGATCATCGACGTGACAGCTTCACAAAAAGTTTTGGCTCGTCAGTGTGTAGGCAGAGCTTCGAGATGACTAACTGACTGACTGACTGTCTGTCTGTCTGTCCTCTGCCTTATCCTAGCTGGAAGGCTAGCCTACACCGTAAACTCAGAAAGGAAAGAGCTGGATGTGTCCGTCTCAGAAATGCTGGAGGATCAAGACTATCAACTGAGGCTGTGTCAGAAAGGGCCTTATACCTGCAGAGACACAGGGTCCAAAACAATGGTAATGTAACAGGAAATGGGGACATAGATCATCAATCATTGATATAGATTCAAGGTTATCTCAAATTGCGAGACAGCCGTTAGCCTGCCAGTAATCCATATCAATGATTGCTTTATATCACAAAAACAAATCACACACAATCCCAATCTACAGTTCACCTTGATAATAAGCAGGGTTACTTCCAGAAAATGACTACCTGCCAGTAAGAGTAGTAAAAAAAATTGAGTTAACAGTAAAAGCAGTGAAACCGTACATGAACCCAGGTTTGACCGTTGTCTATTCTTTTCCACTCTGCTCAGATCAGAAAGAATGACGTGCGGAGGAATGCCACTCTGACGTATTCCAAACCTTTGCCCTGTCTCTGTATTGAGGTAAGCTGTTGGCTGTTCTTTATCTTGTTTATCCGCTTGTTAGATCATTTTGAATATGACCGGACGTCATTTTTACGATCATCTACATTGTTCTATTATTTTTATTGTTATTGTTATTATAAAACAAATCGAACGTGTATCTCACAGGGCTGGTCGGCGACTTCTGATGCACCCAGAGTTCAAGTCTGTCCCTTCGAAGACCGTGAGTATGTTTCTACTATGTGTGTGAGTGATTCATTTGTTCATCTATTCCAGGGGTCTCCAACCCTGCTCCTGGAGAGCTACTGTCCTGGTGGTTTTCACTCCAACCCTAATTCAGCACAGCTGACTGGAATAATTAGATAGATCATTACTGAATATCATGAAGTTGGAATGAAAACACCCAGGACAGTAGCTCTCCAGGAGCGGGGTTGGAGACCCCTGATTATTCATTCATCTATTTTTTTTATATCTCACAGTGCTGGAGGAGCTGTGGTTCGGCATCGCGTTTGACCCCATAGAGGCGACGTTGTCTTGGGAACCGGTGTGTCCCGTTGCCGCAGTGATCACACTCTGCCAGAAACGAGGGGATAATGAATGTGAAGACCTTGCCGGTTCCTCGCAAATCCCCAACGGGAAAAAAGTAAGGCGCCTCATTTGACCAATCAATGAAAAACAACCAGGGGGTTGCCAAATGGCCATCTAGTCTGGTTGAAATGATTACTGCATCGAGAGATGTCTTCATATATCTCAAATTTGAGATCCAGCTGTTTTAACCGGTGGCTTTATCCATGGGAGTCCCTAAAGGTTTTATACTAGGGCCGGACCATTTTATCTGGGCTGTTGCACATACTGTGCTACCTTCCTTATCTACCTACATACTCTGATGACTGTTGTTTAAACAGCTGGTTTCTCATTTAACCCTGAGATGACCAGCTTGCAAAAAAAAAGTTTTATAAAAAACGAAATATTCAAAATGTTTTTTTAACTGCTTGGCCCCGCCCCCTGAAACACTGGTATTCTGAAATGTTTTGCAGTTAACATATGTTGACACCAACAAAAACCTGCATTGCTAAACCCATATCACCCACCGTCCGATCAAAGTTTAATCCAAAATGTGTTTCCTGTTTCGCTAATAACACATACATGCTGCCAAGTAAAACCATGTACATATAACAATTCTGACAACGTTGTCTTTAGGTTACAAAATTTAACCACACCTAATAGAAAAAAATATAAAGGGCATAGTCAAAGGGTTTAGTCAAAGTTTGTCTAATGCACTGAATCACATAGCGTCATTATGACCCATGGAATTGATGTTTCTTGGCAAGTTACTATCTGTGCTGTTATAATTTAATATTATATACTGTAAAGCAAGAATATAATATTATACGTTTTGTTATTCCGGCTGTTTACCCAAAAACTTTAATGGTAAATATGGGTACAAATGTGCCTTAAGTGTAGTCTCTCAGCTTTAGTTTGAGGTTATTGTACATCCAAATTTGAGGAAGGTTTTAGATATTACAGCTCTATAATAAGCTTCACTTTACAGATGGACACTGACCCAAAACATTCTGTCAAAGCAACCTAGGGTTTTTTTAAGGCAACGAAGTGGAATATTCTACAATGGCCGAATCAATCACCTGATCTCAACACGATTGAGCAGGCATTTCACTTGCTGGAATACAAAACTTTAGGCAGAAAGACCGACAAACTATCAACAATAATGACAACTGCAATAATGGCCTGACAAAGTATCACAAAGGACAAAACCCGGCGTTTGGTGATGTCCATGAATTCCAGACTTCAAGTCATTGAATTAACATTTTTATTTACGATTCTGATTGTCCAATATAATTTGAGCCTCTGAAACAAGGGGACTGTGTATGAATGGTTGCAATTTTGCAGTTTTTGTTCAACCAATTAGAGCTGAGAGTGCACTTAAATTGCATCTCGGTTGTTTCATTTATCCATATATCCATGTGATGGCGTAGAGAGTCAAATTTGTTAATTTTCCTGAGTGTGAATGAGGGACATCGACAATGTGAATATTCATTTTGTAAATATATGTGTAGTAATGCATATAAATTAGTTCATAAAAATGTACTAATGTGCATTAAATGACTGGACATTTCTTCGTAGAAGAATTTTGTTGCTGATTGTAGTCTTATGGCCTGGCGGTAAAAACTGTTTGTGAGTCTGGTAGATCATGCCCTGATGTTTCTGTAATGTCTACCAGACGTCATCAGTGTGATCAGATCGTAGCCTGGGTGGCAATTGTCCTTTATATATTCCATGCTTTCTTAAGGCATTGCGTATGGTTTTTGCCTTGCAAGGAAGAGACTTGGCAGCCAATGATATGTTCCGCTGACTTGCGATAAGAAGTGGAGCAGCTGCCTTTCCAGGAAGCGATGCAGCTTGAGAGGATCTTTGATAAACACACATAGAAATGGGAAACTGTAGACTCTCTCCACTTCAGCTATATCGATGTGTATTTGGGGTATGACCCCCCCTTGCTTCTTCCTAAAGTCCACAGTCATTTCATTGCCCACTCACTTCATCTCTGTAAGTGGTCTTACCATTATTCGAGAGCCAGGATGGTGGTGTCCTCCGCAAACTTAAGGAAAAGGTTTGAACTGTGTTCCTGCGTGAACAGGGAGAGCAACAAGGGGCTGAGTATGCAGCCCTGAGGGGCTCCGGTGCTCAGGGTCAATGCAGAAGATGTTGCCCACTCTCACCACCTTGGGTCTGCTCGTCGGGAAGTTCAGGATCCAATTGCAAAGGGCGGGTCCTGAGCTTGGGGACAAACCTAGCGGGCAAAATAGTGTTGAGTGATGAGCTGTAGTCCAGATATTTAACATTAGAGACAGAGGGCAGTCGTCTCGTTCCTCAGCCAGCATCACAGATTGTGCGTGGAAAGAGTTTGTCTGGCTTGTCGGGAAGAGAGGCAACGGGCTGGGCATCACTGCTATTCCTCCCTTTATAGCCTGTGATGTGTCGCAGTCCACACCAAGCGTCGGGGATCAGAGCTGTGGTATTTAGACTCCAGCTTTTCCGTATCTCCCTTTGCATCTTCGATTGCCCTCCGTAGGTCACATTTAGACCACATCAAAGCCTCCAGGTCCCTAGAAATATAGGCAGTGGGCAGTGCTCTGAGCTTAGCATGGAAATCACCATTAACCCGGGGCTTTTGGCTGGGAAAGGTCCTGACCCCAGGAAGATATATGCAGAGACAGAGTCTGTGTATTCATCGACGTACTCTTCTGCTGCGGCACAGAACATCTGCAGATTATTTTCAAAGCAGTTCTGGAGTGTGGTGATGGATTCCTCACTGGTTTTTCCTGTTTTCAACGTTGCCTGTAAGTTTTGAGGAGAAGAATTTAGGTGTGACCCACCTGTCCAAAGGCAGGGCGTGGGAGCTATTTGCAGCTGTTCCGTATTTGTGAATAACAATGGTTGAAAGTCTGATCCCCACGGGTAGGAACGTTAATATGCTGGTGGTATTCTTGCTAAAATACTCTCATATTTGCCCTGTCGAAGTCACCAACAACAATAACAGCGGCCTCTGGGTGACTGCTCTCTAGTCCATTAATTACTCCGAATGGGTCCTCAATCGTGCATGTTTTATCTGCGTGCGGGGGAATGTAGATCGCTGTGACTTCAGCGGAGCTGAATTCCAGAGGAAGGTAGAAAGGCTGTACCACTTTGGCTAGGAGCTCCAAATCAGGAGAGCAGGGAGTTGAAAGTACTGTAACATCCAAACCCCAGCTAGAGTTAACCATAAAGCAGACACCCCTCCACCTCTAAGTTTACCTGACTCTAAGTTTGTCTTGCCGGTAGATAAAAAGCCACGGCACGGTCTGCTGGCAACCGTGCCTGTCAGACACCATACCCAAGTTTTGGGTAAACGCTAGCGTGCAGCAGTTCGCAGTGTCCAGCTGAAAGACAACGCATGTGTGTAGTTGATCAATTGTATTGTCCAGGGATTAAACATTCGGAAGTAAATATATATATATATATTACGTTTGCTGTTGGCCAACAGACTTCTTGTCAATGCTAAAACCAGCTAACATCAAGTTGTAAATAATTCAATTGTTTTATAACTAAAACTGCCTGTTAAATCAAGGTTTCATCTGATATTACAAAGAAACAGGCCGGTATCCAGGCTATAACATAGACACACGTTTTACAAGAACAGCCGAAGGTAAATGTTCATATTAAAAACTTTTCTTTCAGATAACATTCTCTGGAGTGGATCCACACCCACAGCTTTGCATGAAGGTAAGCACCCAGTAGGCTAATCTATGTCGTCCATCTGAACAAAACTTGTTTGAGAGCCCACGGTTAGCTTAACTTCGTGACTGTTTGTGTCATTAAAAATAAAGGGACATTTTGTAGTAAATTCTGGCCCCCCTGAACACCGAGTTGGATGTTTCCACCGTATGTTCAGGTTTGTCTCTAGCAGCAGACGCTGGTCAGGGTTCATCACTTTAGAGGGCAGTAGGTATTGTTCCTGGAGACAGACAGCAGAGAGAACACATCAGGGCAAAAGTGAGATAACGGTAACAAACATAAAGACATTGCATTGTATTCTGTCACTAAACACACACATTCATCAACATTGACTTACAGTGACTTTTCATAGCTTAATGTACTGTCACCCTACACGCTCTACCCACTGAGTAGCAGCTAAAATAATTTGCCACCACACTATATCTATCGCATGTCTTAATCAACTGACAAACGGAGCCTGCAGATCTAAACATTGAGTTAAGCGCATAGATCAAATTTGAGTGGAGCAATAACAGCTATAATATCCAGTTAATAAAACTATTTTGGTCACTCAACTACACACGAGAAATGCTTAGGACTGCTATATTAGTTAACATATTGTGAAAAAAAACGACATCCATTCAAGAGAACGGTGACAGCTCACCTTGGAAACAGAATGTGTTTCATGACTGACCGCTCCGAATTAGAATCAGAAAAGTGTTTATTCGCCATTGAATGTGTGAACAGACAAGGAATTTACTGTGGCAGGAAGGTGCTTACATGCAACATAAGAATAGAACAATATAAATTAAACTAAAGGGATGAGGGGGTAGAGGGATAGTATGTACAAAGAAATAACAATAAGATACCAAAAAACAACAGTGCAATAGAGCAAGAATGTGGTGCAAATCAGGCAATGTGCAAAAGGAGTGGGTCAGAGTTCGAGGCTTAAGTGAGATGGGTCATAGTTCAAGGCTTGTGTGCACCCCTGGCCTTGTTGAGGAGGCCAGTAGCACAGGGGAAGAAACTGTTCTTGTGGCGTGAGGTTTTGGTCCTGATGGACCGAAGCCTTCTGCCGGAGGGGAGTGGATTGAACAGCAAGTGTCCGGGGTGAGAGGGGTCTGCCACAATCTTCCTAGATCGCCTCAGAGCCTGCGAGGTGTGCAGGTCCTCGAGGCTAGGCAGATTGCAGCCTATCACCTTTTCAGCTGAGCGGATAATACGCTGCAGTCTGCTCTTGTCTTTGGCTGTAGCAGCAGGGTACCAGATGGTGATGGATGAGGTGAGGATGGACTCAATGATGGCTGAGTAGAAGTGGACCATCATAGTCTTAGGCAGGTTGAATTTCTTCAGCGGCTGTAGGAAGTACATCCTCTGTTGAGCTTTCCTGGTCAGTGAGCAGATGTTTAAATCCCTCTTGAGGTCCTGTGAGAGGATGGTGCCCAGGAAGCGGAAGGACTCTACCGTATTGACGGGGGAGCCACACAGGGTGATGGGTGAGAGTGGGGCTGAGTTTCTCCTGAAGTCCACAACCATCTCCACTGTCTTTAGAGCATTGAGCTCTAAGTTGTTCTGGCTGCACCAGGTCACCAGTTTGTCAGCTTCCAGCCTGTAGTCGGACTCGTCCCCACCGGAGATGAGCCCAATGAGGGTGGTGTCGTCTGCAAACTTCAGGATCTTAACAGATGGATGACTTGAGGTGCAGCTGTTGGTGTACAGGGAGAAGAGCAGAGGAGAAAGGACACAGCCCTGGGGGGTCCCGGTGCTAATGGACCGGGAGTCAGAGACTTGTGACCCCAGCTTGACGCACTGCTTCCTGTCAGACAGGAAGTCTGTGATCCACCTGCAGGTGGAGTCTGGAACATTGAGCTGGGAGAGCTTGTCATGTAGAAGGGCAGGGATGATGGTGTTGAAGGCCATGTTGTACAAAGCATTCCAAGACACTGGGCTTTTAATTGATGAATAAGTAAGTGTGTAGTAAGTTATACAGACCCCTCTCACCCCGGACACTTACTATTCAATCCACTCCCCTCCGACAGAAGGCTTCGGTCCATCAGGACCAAAACCACACGCCACAAGAACAGTTACGTTCCATGTGCTACTGGCCTCCTCAACAAGGCCAGGGGTGCACACAAGCCTTGAACTCTGAACCATTCCATTTGCACATTGCCTGATGTTACTTATCTGTATTTTGTTTAGCATTTTGTATATTACTGTCCATATAACCCCTCAGCCCCATAGTATAATTTATATTGTTCTATTCACATGTTTTATGTACGCACCTTCCTGCCAAAATAAACTCCTTGTCTGTAAACTCATTCAAGGCGATTAAACAATTTTCCAATTCTGATACCGATACTAAGAAGGACAACACTGTGTAAAAGAGTTTGGCAAATAAACCCTGTCTCCCCGTACATAATGAATTCCCTTTCAGTGTGCATGACAAATAGTCTAACAAAAGCCCTTGGCTGTTGTTTTATCCAAGTTTACCACAGATTCTGGATCCTGGATTCGGTGCCCGTTTGCTGATGGGAATTTTCAAGGTAATTGCTCTGCGTCTAGGATCATGAGTAATCTGTCAATGCCAGATCTCGCGTAAATTGCACCAAAGGCTATGAGACCAGTTTAAATCCAGTGTTTTTGTTATCCAGCATTGCACTTTAACGAACAGTGCTGATATATGGCAGGCCTGCACTCAAGATGAAACCTGTTCCACGTCCCTGACGTATATGAACATCTGACGTATATCTATACAGATCTATAGAAATCCACACGCCGCCTCGTAAACCCTGGAACACAATTTGAACCACCGTCTGTTAAAAACACCCTGGCTGTCGTCTGACCGTGCCGCTTTGCTTTCCAGCCTGGGACCTGGGTGTAGAGGAACGAGAGGGTCACCAGCGGCTGGTTGTGACATCACGGGTCAAATCTACGCTGTCTCTGCACGTGTGTGTGAAGACGGGGTCCTCCGAATGCCTCCCGGTGCACTCTTCGCTCCCCGTTCACAAGGTAAATAACTGTTTATGGTATGCAGCGTCAGCCCCACAGATGTTATACAAAATAAGGGCTTGCGATAGAATTAGTGTTGTGTTTAAATTATCAATCAATTACCAATCGAAGATCTCCTGACTGTTTGAACACTTTTTTGTAGCGTTTGAACTCGAGAAATATTCACGGGAAACCTGTAATTGTAATAATGCATGGATCCCGGGAAAGAAACACTGTAACCGACATACGAGACAAGGCGCTACGTTTCTCTGATGGGTTTTGTTATTCCTTTACAGGAGAAATCGATTAGTCTCAACCTGACCATGAACCTATGCCAGCCGAACACCTGTCTCCAGGTATTTTATATAAACACGGCTCATGACATTACACATGCTCCAGCATACGGTATAGATTGTATCACGGGCACATGTTGACTGATGACATGTTTTTTGACAGGTGAAAAGGCTTCATGTGAAATACGGCGCCACCATCCTTCACTGCCATCTAAAATGCTGTAAGTGGTGTGTTTATTTATTTTGCAATAGTGATTTATTGAGGGGTTAGCTCATAAAAAAACGGTTGTCACCGGAATTCTGTAACTCAGATTCTGCGAGTGTAGTGGACCCCAATAGGTGAGGCTCTGATCCTACTAATTTGCCCTTGATGCACTGGGGCAGCCTGTCTGAGATTTAAATGTACACACTCGGAGTCAGCCAATGAGAGTGCAGCAGCACATAATTAGGAACTAATTAGTTAGGAATTAAGGGCGTAGCTTCGCGTACCCAAAGATGATCTCGCTGACAGACCCAAACAATACCCACAGGCAATCAGGTCAAGTCCGAGCACATTGCCTTACCCAATGCCAAATCACCAAATGGCACAAACAGCCGAAGGTGTCAACCTCCTCTTCGCCGTGGGCGCCACGTGTCTTGCCGCGGCACGCACCGTACATAATCAATGGAGACGCTTCTCTTTCTATCGCTTTCCCTCAGAGGGAGGGGAGAAAGCCCACAGTTCCACGTTTTGCGGCCTGAATGAGCTCTTCACAGTCTGCCAACAGAGCAAACAAATCACTCACTCGCTCATTTAGACCTCAGGAATAAGCTCAGAAGGCGCCTCACAAAGCACGCCGAGCTCTGAAGATAAATTCCGCTGGGTGGCTCCGGCACAAACCACAAGCCTCAGCTGACAAGTCCCCATAGAAGGAAACTCGGAACTAGTAGTGGCTCAGAACGGGCACCATTCCAAATTCCTCATGACAATCCAAAATCGCTGACGCATAAACCATTAATAGTAGGAGAAGGAGAGTGCCGCTCATCGAACAAGTATGCGACAATATGAGAATCGCCGCCTACGTCACAGCACCGCAGTGAGGAGACGTCCCATTTCTCCGGATACACCCTTGGGGTAGACACAGCCCTCTCTGTATGGTGCTGATGACGTGCGTCGCTATGGAGACGGTGTCCACCCGGAGACCCAACAAACCGTCTGCCAACTAGGCCACGAGACGTTTCGTTTCCAATTCACCGTATAACCCGGGCACGGCCGGTGCATAACCAGAGTTGCAATTTCGTTGCAACCAATTCGTCTGAGCTTGCTGGAACCTGTAAGGCTCCCATGTGCGTGGAGCCAGAACAAACCCCAAACAGAGATTCTCTCGAACTCGTACGGAATCGATTGAAAGAAAAAGGAAATATCCTTTCTGTGACGAGGGAACCACCAGCTCAGGAACGTGCGCGTTCTGCAGAGAGGTCCGTCGGCCGAACGCATGAGATGGTGGGACGGTACAGGCTGGGGGGGTCAGCGCTGTTTTCAGTGTCAGAGTTGCTGATGTCTCCACTGGTTTTATTTCATATGGGCTGCATGCACAGTAGACCAGACCAGGAAGCCGGCTGTAACCCTTGGTTACCAATTAGTTCAACAATAGCAGAGGAACAGGTGCAGCAGATATGTCAGCAACTCAGACACCTAAAACCAGGAGATCGTTAGACCCAGACGTCACATGACATCACGACACCACATGACACCACATGGCATCACATAACAACCTCTCGACAGAAAACAAAAAGGCAGCGTTTTCCGTTACGTGGGTTTTAGGCGAGTGAGACACGCGTCATTGGCTGAAAAGACGCACTCAGACATCCACGCTGGTCGTTTTTGTTTTTTCACAGAAGCACCCGGCATTTTCTTTCTTTTTTTAGGCTTTAATGAAGATGTCCTGCTTTGTGTGAATGAATGAAAACAGGCGTCTCCTTTCCAACCCCGGGTTGGGGTCGGGCTGTACGAACCGCTCTCTCCCCTTGACCAGCCAGTCCCGTCTCTTTATAAGCCTCCACCTCTCCTCATCTTAAGGAGAACGGGGTGCGCTCTCCCGCCTTTATAGTAAGGAGCACGTAGACTCCGGGGCACTGTCCTGTACGTGCTGAAACCCCAAACAGACCATATAGTGGTCGTGGCCCAAGAGACTCGCAGCGGCTCGAGGTGGGAAGTTCGATTTACACTCTTTTTTCCAAATGCAGGATCTTCAAAATAGCGGGTCGGCTAAAGTAACTCCTAATATGTTCACTGCGGCTGACGCCAAGTGCGTATTACCAATTCTCAGGCTGGCTAGTCCTGGTGCAGCTAAAGGGTCAAAGCGGAGTTCCTCGTACGGGAGCTTAACCTTGTGTGGACATTTGGCCCCAAGGAAACAACTGGGCTCCAACTGTGTCCCCCGCGAGATGACATAAGCACACAGAGTTAAAATTAAAGTAGCAATTAAAGGTAACTGGCATCTTTCCAAGCCCTAGGGTGAAATACCCGTCACCCAAGCGTAGCATCCTAAGCCCACATTATATGAGCTCATCGAAAACCCTTTCAAGCCGGCATTCTCCCGTCCTCGCTTCAGGAGTAACGACATGCACATCCTAACTTGCCCCCTCCGACGTTTTAAAATAACGTATCCCTCTTTGAAGTGTGCGTTTGATTGCATGAGTGTGTGTGTGTTTAGTGGGTGGGTAGCACTGAGCAAGACTGTACAGGTGAAATAAAATGCATTCATGTGACTTCTCGGCACTAGAGCAGGAAATGCTCGCGAGACAAGCAAATGTTACAGTCCAAACACACGATTCCACCCCTCCCCCCGCCCCCCGAAAATAAATGGAAAGAAAGATACGATGAGGCAATTGTCGGAAAAAAAATATAAATATACTTTAATGACAAAAGGGCCAAACAGTTTGTTTACAGCTTATTAATCACGGTGAAGTTAGGTCTGCATCTTGTTAAGTCTAATAGGGATTTTGCCCTTCAATTCTGACGTTCACTTTTCCATGTTTTGTCTTCAAAGCGGTCCGGGTCAAGACCAGGGGCCGTGATCCTGACATTGTGAAGAACACTGTGGCATTGCAGGGTTACTGGGTGCTGACCTTTGCAGTCATCGCAGTTTTAGCTCTGATTTTCATAATCACAGTGACAGTTTTACTGTGCCACCTATCAACGGGTAAGTTAAAAATATATTCCCTACGCCAACTTAGGTCTGGCAAGTTGCCTTTTCACATTCCAAACTGTAATGCTTCGTAACTGTTACACTGTTTGTCTAGTTCACCAGAGGCACAAAAGTGGCTTGTCAAAACCACAAACAGGTGAGAACATAATACCGTACACCCACAAGCATATTTAAATGGTAACCCCAGGTTCATCCCCAACTCTTAACCCAGTCCTTGTTTCAACTACAAATCTAACCCTTAACCCAATCCTTCAACTACAAACCTAACCCTTAACCCAATCCTTCAACTACAAACCTAACCCTTAACCCAATCCTTCAACTACAAACCTAACCCTTAACCCAATCCTTCAACTACAAACCTTACCCTTAACCCAATCCTTCAACTACAAACCTTACCGTGAACGCCACACTGACCCTAATACAGATATAAAACAATCTATTTTTCAGAACCTTCTCTCCCTGTTAACCATGTCAGTGTGGAACATCTGGACCAGGCAACTCTACATGAAGATATTGTTATTCCTGACACTCCCCAGTTACAAAACAGTGAGAGGGTTAATCTTATAAAATAATTTATGGATGTGACAAGAGGAAATATAAATTGCAATAGTAACAATGCTATGAAAAGTTCTCTATTTTGGTTCCGTGTTTTTTTTTTACTATTATATTGAATTTCTTTGCAACTACGTGCATTAATATATTTAAGAGGTTTCACTTAATATGGATGAAAAACTGTTTTTGTTATATAGTTTTTGTTATATGTATGATTTATTTTATATACTGCCAATACTGTGCATTTCCACTTCAGTCCTACTGGAAGATCTTTATTGTGAATGACAGGTTTTGCAGAACTGCTTATTTTAATCTGCCTCAGTGTTAAAACAAACAACAGTAGACATTATAGTAATACACCGATAAAACAGATTGCTTTTGGTTAATCTGTTTCAATAATTTTAACTTTTTTTCATGCTTCAAATATCCACATGGGTTTAAAGAGGCGGAACTGGCGCCGGTTGTATTTACAGACACGCTGATGTGTGCAAAGACACAATGACTGAAAAATGTAGATTTTATGACGTACCTGTGTGGAACTTGTCTGAGCTAGTCAACATGTGAGTCGTTTTCTCATTGTATTAAGATGTGTGTGTGTGTGTGTGTGTGTGTGTGTGTGTGGGGGTGTTCTGGGGGGGCAAATCTCAATAAATTACCACATTATTCACAACCTAAGTGGTTCCTTAGGGATAATGAAGTCTATTTTTTCCTTCTCTGTGATGCAGACAAGCTTTAGAGGAGCTGTATGAAGGGTATGGATATTGTAAAGGCAGATCTTTCAGTGTTGTTGGAACTCTCTCCCTCAATCACTCCGCTATGTCTGTACTGTATCTGAATCTGAATTCAAAACCTTACTCAAAACTCACTTATTCTCTGAGTGTTCATTTGTAAGTTTGTACTAACTGTTGTTGTCCTTCTGTGTACTTTTGGTGGTAATGTTTGTTATTATTGCTTACTGTTGTATGTGCTGAATTGTAGAGCGTCCTGGAGCCCTGGAAAGGCGCTATATAAATAAAACGTATTATTATTATTATCACACATCGTTACGGATTCTATGAATGCAACCTGCCTGAATACCTAATGGCCAGGTGTACTCCCATTTGGATCAGTGGAACACATTGAATGTCTGGTCACGACTTAAACAAACACAGAAATAAGCACATTTCAGACACCCTGGATCTTCTTTATGTGCATGACTGATGACATGCCAATCGATTATGCTAATGACTCAGAGGTTGTAGAACGGTTAATGGATGGCAACGGGACAGTTAAAAGAAGAATAAACAGTCACATTACATTTCTCACACAATGTCTCCGTCACGCTGCTGCTTTAGCCAATCCTCGGATTTCATATAATTGGATAGAGAAGGCATCAAAACAAACAGTCCATTTGGTACATTCAGATATACCTCATTGTCACACAGATACCTACACCACATCCTCCTGTAGGCCACGGGTTCACGCAGTCTAGATGAGGCCAATTTCAGGGAGAGTTAAAAATTAATATCGTTAAAGGAAGTTAGTTGATTTGAAACGACTGCAACCTTGTCTACTTCCCTGAGATTAGGCAAATGAGCGTGACTTGCACATTTTTTATTTTTTTTTGGAGGGGGCACACACCAAACAAGGATACAAGGAAGTGAGCGTGATAAATGTGTCGTCGCTCACCTACGACACCGGTGCCCGATGTACTGTTGGAAACACACCGGCCCTGTGTATTAATATCCCAGGCTGTTTCCTTGTTTGCGCCCAGCACAATGCAGTCGAGTGAAACGTAATATACAAATATCTGTTTGCGCCAGCGTAAATACGAGACGCAGGAATATCGTGCAGATGCGGAAGAGCACTTAGCGCTTGCCAGGCATGACATGTCATAAATGATTGTTATTCAGGTTGTCAACAAAATATGACCTATACAGTATCTAATAAGGAAACTCTCATAGACCCAATACAGGTGGAGGAACTTGACACGTTCTCAAGACGTACTAGATCCAGATATCACATGCATCTACATCCCCTGTTCTAATATACATCTTCGTATCTCTAACAACAGCAGGACACAATATGCCTCCTCTGGTACATTAGGCCACATTCCCGTTGTCCTGCTCGAGTGAAGGCCACGCCAATATCATTTGCACGTACAGGGTGGTTTAGGGTGCTACGAGATTGAATCAAGTATGAAAAGATGTTACAAACCTGTGCAAACGGGGAGAAGACTGACCGACTGTCACGCTTTGGCACGGCAGGATGGCCGTGCCCGTGAAATCCAACGCCCTCTCTCCCTTGTTTAGCGCACGGACACTTGTTTAATTGTTTCATTGCCCTCACCTGTCTTCCTAATCAGCATCGTATTTAAGTTCCTCCTCTCCCAGTGTGTGTTGTCGGTCTTTGTGTGGTTTTTACCAACATCACGTTTGCTTGTCTTGTGTTTTTCAGTTATAGTTACAGTTTTATTGAATAAATGTCATTCGTTCGCCCTGCACATGTATCCGTCTATACCCATTCGTGACACCGACAAGAATGTGTAACTAGGGAATATCAGGTTTACTTGAAACAATAATGTCTTCTGGTCATCAGTGTTTGTATTTGCAGTGGTAGATATATAGGGCCCAACTTTAGACTGAACAGCAGTCTCTCACAAGGGTTTGTTCTTGGACCAACCCGGTTTGTCCTGAAAATACACGGCCAAGATTGCATCATCAGCTAGCAACCCAGCTGTGTGGAAAAAGCGTCTCTTCGATTAAAACTGGCCAAGAGTTAAAAGAATGGATAAAGCAAAACCTTATTTAACTTCACAGCGTCCAAAACGTAGCCTGAAATGTTACAGACCTAAAAACTGTAAAACACACATTTCCATAGTAACACACCTCACCATGGTAACACACCTCACCATGGTAACACACCTCACCACTGTAACACACCTCACCACTGTAACACACCTCACCACTGTAACACACCTCACCATAGTAACACACCTCACCATTGTAACACACCTCACCATAGCAACACACCTCACCATTGTAACACACCTCACCATAGTAACACACCTCACCATTGTAACACACCTCACCATAGTAACACACCTCACCATTGTAACACACCTCACCATAGTAACACACATCACCATTGTAACACACCTCACCATAGTAACACACCTCACCATTGTAACACACCTCGCCATAGTAACACACCTTACCACTGTAACACACCTCACCATAGTAACACACCTCACCATTGTAACACACCTCACCATTGTAACACACCTCACCATAGTAACACACCTCACCATAGTAACTCACCTCACCATTGTAACACACCTCACCATAGTAACACACCTCACCATTGTAACACACCTCACCATTGTAACACACCTCACCATAGTAACACAACTCACCATTGTAACACACCTCACCATAGTAACACACCTCACCATAGTAACACACCTCACCATAGTAACACACCTCACCATAGTAACACACCTCACCATAGTAACTCACCTCACCATTGTAACACACCTCACCATAGTAACACACCTCACCATTGTAACACACCTCACCATTGTAACACACCTCACCATAGTAACACAACTCACCATTGTAACACACCTCACCATAGTAACACACCTCACCATAGTAACACACCTCACCATAGTAACACACCTCACCATAGTAACACACCTCACCATTGTAACACACCTCGCCATAGTAACACACCTTACCACTGTAACACACCTCACCATAGTAACACACCTCACCATTGTAACACACCTCACCTCACCATAGTAACACACCTCACCATAGTAACTCACCTCACCATTGTAACACACCTCACCATAGTAACACACCTCACCATTGTAACACACCTCACCATTGTAACACACCTCACCATAGTAACACAACTCACCATTGTAACACACCTCACCATAGTAACACACCTCACCATAGTAACACACCTCACCATAGTAACACACCTCACCATAGTAACACACCTCACCATTGTAACACACCTCACCATTGTAACACACCTCACCATAGTAACACACCTCACCATAGTAACACACCTCACCATAGTAACACACCTCACCATAGTAACACACCTCACCATAGTAACACACCTCACCATTGTAACACACCTCACCATTGTAACACACCTCACCATAGTAACACAACTCACCATTGTAACACACCTCACCATAGTAACACACCTCACCATAGTAACACAACTCACCATTGTAACACACCTCACCATAGTAACACACCTCACCATAGTAACACACCTCACCATAGTAACACACCTCACCATAGTAACACACCTCACCATTGTAACACACCTCACCATTGTAACACACCTCACCATAGTAACACACCTCACCATAGTAACACACCTCTCCACCTCAGTTTCCATGTTGGGTGTAAACCGTGTTTTCCCTCTGCCCTTTGAAAGCCGCTACAAACAACAATCCCTCCATCACCTCAAGACATGACCACACAGATACTGAGATCCTATCCATGCTCTCTTAATGGCTGACCTAGTGTGATTCTCTCAGTGACAGTATCCAGATAAGAGTAGAATAAACAACACCCCCCTTGCCCTTCTCTAACAAACGGTTGAATTGAAAACCCTATTACCAACATTCCAGTTCGTTTCACAGCAATACCCGTTCATGTAAAGAAATGCTCCCACTCCATAACCCCACCCGCACCCCCTGGTCAGGCTCGAACCTGTACCACCACACCCTCATCAAAAGCAATCGTACCTGGGAATTTACTTCTGTAAGAAGCGGAGTAAAAGGCTTTTATGCAGAGAGCCTCTGGTATTGGAGAGCTCCATTCATCTGAGTTTCACTGAGGAGTTTTTGGACTAAGAGCCAGACACACTATCCTACTCATGAAGAGAATAAACACATGACCGCAGGAGAATTGAACCAACGGCACATATTATACACAAGGACGAGTGGACCGATGCATCTCCTCCAGAACCCTCCCTCTCGGTCAACTACCCCTAAACACCCTGAGGTTGTACTTGTTTCACCGGGGACATGATGAGAAACAAAGAACGGTCCAATTAACGTCAAACCAGTCAAGATGTATCGCTGCTGTGTTGTCAAAATGCTGGTTGACAATGTAGACAATGTCTTCAGCGAAGCAGCCCACGCCATCACCCCTCCTCCTTCAGGCTTCACGATTGGAACCAGACACGCAGAGATGATCAACGGTCTGCATTTCACAAACATTTGCACTCAACAGACCTAAGGACAGATTTCTTGGCTCGAGCAAGTCTGTTCTTATTGGCATCCTACAGCAGTCATTTAGTTGCAGCTATACTGGCCATAAATGCCTGATTCATGCAGTCTCTTCTGAACAGATGTTGTTGAGATGGTTTTCCAACTCTAATTAACTTATTATCTACAGCGGAGGTAACTCCGGGTCTTCCTTTCCTGTGATGGTCCTCACAGGGGCCAATTGTATCATGGTGCTTGATGGGTTTTTTTAACCCACTAGAAGACACTTGGACAGAAACTACGGATAGAGCTAATGGGACGACGGCTGGTTGGGCCGACCCCCAAAAGCGTGAACAAACTGAAGAGATCGGAGACAGCCAGTAGGACCCCACAAAGACCCAGTGTACTCCAGCCCCAGATATGGGATGGTCATTTTCTGAGTCCCGGCTGAGAGTGCATTAAATCAGAATCGTTGAAACGGTCTCTGATCTGTTGCTCTCCTCAGCGGAACTCCACAAGCGCTGGGCGGAGAGCTGCTGACCTGCCGAAAGGCTACAGCCGGGACGATGGCGTACAGCTGTGAGGTCACGACCAGAAGCACGACTGCACAACCAGAGAAAGGGGAAGAGGCCCATCCATTGTAAGATTAATTAGTGTGCCCTGTGTGTCTGAGAAGTGCGTGAGATATAAACTCATAACCAGTGGATTGTGGTTATGTAGTGCTGTATATTCATGTGTGCAGTGTGTTACCCTAAAAAGGCACATATCCACTGATGCTACGATGCTACTTTGCATGTTTCGCACTGTATTAGTCTGTTCAAACCCTTCTTTTCGTGGTCTGTTAAGATCTAAGGACCTGGCGTCAGCAGCGGCTTTCCCACTAATGCATTACAAAGGAAAGAAAGTTCACAAATCCACTTCCAACAACCTGATCATTGAAATTCATTCCATGTGACTACCTCATGAAGCCGGGTTGAGAGAATGCAAAGACTGTTCAAAGCGGTCATCAAGGCTGAGGTTGCAGTTTTGTAGACTGTCTATTATATTATATGTGTTCTAGTCCATTTAACACCTTTTTTGTTGGCTACATAATTCTATATCTGTTATTTTATAATGTTGATGTCATCAATTCACTATTCACTATTTCTACCACTACGGTGACATATAATGAAACTGATTGAACTATTGTTCTGCTGTATTTTATCTGCCATCAATCGACACCCAACACAATATAATGACAGTATTCAGACACACTGCCATGAAACTCCAAATTCACTCATTTTTTTGCTCCTGGTTAGTAAATATATATAAGGGTGAGGTTTCTGGGAAAAGAAAAGGTATCCTGATATTCAAAACCAATAACATTTCAGACCATGCCAACCAATGTCAGCCAAAATAAATAACCCTACAGTACTAATGGTGGAAGATCCCATTTGATTCTGGGAGGTCTTACATTGATAGGAAACAAAATAGCACAGTTTGGATGTTCTTGGATGCTATCCAGACTGACTTGTCAGATCAAAACGATTGTTTCAGTTTCGTCTTATTTATCAATTTTTTTATGTAGGCAAGTCAACAGATAGCCAGTTCATATATTTAATGATGACTTGGCCCAAGGCACGGAAGCAAGCACGTTTATTCATACAGCCCAATTCATACATTTCAATGTGCTTTACAAAGGAAAATATACATGCATTTCCAATTCATTCTCTATGAATAGCAGTTTCCGAAGACTGTTTACAGCACAGCCTGTTCTACCGAGGCCCCCCAAGGGTACCCACAGGCTTTTATTAAAGGTCTTTAGAACCTTTTTCCCAATGGAGTCATTCAAGACATTCATTTGTAAGTGGACATTTATTGGAGTCCTCTGCTGCCATGACAACACCTAGCTTGAGTAATGCTATTTACCAATGTTATTTTCTTACAGACCTTTGTAAATTAAATCAGAAAATATAAACCGTAATTCACTACAAAAAATGGGTGCTATATTTGTCAGTAACAACAATTGACCTAAAAATGACACTTAAAAGTCTACTACTGAGTATAAAAGATCTTTTGGAGGATAATTTGACAGTTTATGAATAAATGGCGCCATCTATAGGCATTTCTTTAAACTTGCATTTCAACAATCATTGTATTTAGATAGAAGTTATTTTATATTTGTTTCTATGGTTTTACACAGTAAATTCCGGCACACCATACCGTTCATTAAACAAGATTTATGATAAAATTTCAAGACTAAATATTTTTTTGCGTATCATTAAAAAAACGTATTGCACTCGACAAAAAGTTAATAAAATCAATTACAACTTTTAATCAAGCCAAATACCAATATCTTTAGAATTACTTATTGTCTTAATTTGTGATCTGTCTAAGTATAAAATATAGTTTATACTATATAAAAAACAAACATAAGAAGGCAGCAGCTTGGTTCTGGGAAGGTACAGCAGAAAACATTAAATACCGACCTGTATTATCAGCACAAAAATAGATCTTACATTTTCTTCCCGGTACCTCTAATGTTATTATTATACACTGTGATCTTCAGAGGAGCTAAAACAAAACCGTGTGGTACCCCTTTATGCGCTGGAAACTTTCAGATTTCAAACATTTACTCACAATTGACTAGATTCTATCAAACAAATGACCCTGAAATAACTTTACATCAGCACAGAGGACTTGATAACTAAAAGTGAATTATCAACTGTGTCAAAATAACATGATAACTGTGTCAAAATAAGGCAGCATAATCTTCTCATCTAATGGTCTGGCTATATCATTTACAACCAGCTTGTCTGCTGTAATAGTGCTTGGTCTAAATCCTGATTGGTCTAAATCCTGATTGGTCTAAATCCCGATTGGTCTAAATCCTGATTGGCATTCAACAGACCTTATAATTGGGGATTTTAATCACTCCAGCCTGACAACAATTTTTCCCAGATTCCACCAAAATATCTCCTAGCCTACAAAAGGAGACAATACCCTCGACCATTACATTACCGTACATTAACATTCCAGATGCTTACAAAGTCACCCCCCTCCCCCACAAGGGTCAGTCTGACCACCGCTCACTGCTGAAGATACCAAGGTACCTACCCATCATCAAGCGTGTGAAACCTACAGTGAGGACAGTCAAGGTGTGGCCTGAGGGGTCAGACTCATCACTACAGATCCAGATTCAACACACAGGCGGGAGTCTGTTTGCCACTCAGGCTGTTGCTGACTCCCATATTGACATTGAATCATATCCATCCTCTGTCCTGGATTACATAAATCCCTGAATCAACAATGTCATTACTCATAAACAAATACAAACCTTCCCCAACCAAAAGCCTTAGATAAATTACTGCTGCAGACACGTAATGCTGCTTTCAGATCCTCAAAGAGGCCTACAGCTCATCCAGGGTCAACTTAAAAAGGGGCATCAAGATGGCCAAACACGCCCACAAACTGAGGATCAATGAGCATTTCCACAACAACTCTGTGGACAGTAGTTTTCACAAAAAGCAGTCCACTGTGAGGAGGAAGGAGGAGTACGTGGTAGATTCACTCTCTTACGGTTCCACGGCCAAAGCTACTTTGTTTTCAGATTTGTTGCGTCTGATCAGTTTACGCTGCGCAATTAAAAGGTCTTTAAGGTGTCACTTCCACCTCACGAACCTGCAACCCTGAGACGCACGTGGCAGAGCATTCAAGCCATCACTGACTATCAACCCAAGCATCCTGCACCCTCAGCCACCGATGTCTCCATTACCAACGAGCTGAACACATTTTACGCCGGCTTCGGCGGGAACAACAAAGACAGAACCACTAAATTGAAGCTCTCCCCAGTCGTTGTCCCCTTCAGTCTGTCCATCTAAGAGGTATCTTCTGCAATCAACCTGTCACTGTCTCTGGCGGTCGTCCCCACATGCTACAAGACCACAACCATTGTGCCAGCGCCGAGAGCCGTCGACTGCGTCATGCCTAAACGACGTTCTCCTGGTCTACTGAGGACACCATCTCCACTACTGTCCACTCTGCCCTGATCCACCTGGACAAAACCAACGCCTATGTGAGGACGCTGTTCATAGACTTCAGCTCAGCATTCAATACAGTCATTCCCTTTAGGCTGGTTACCAAACTCCATGACCTTGGGATCAGCTCCTGTCTTTGCAACTGGACTCCAGACTTTTATCCGGTAGTGACAACGCCCAGTGCATCATTGGTGCCCAGCTCCCTGCCATCAACGACATCCAGCTCAAGCGCTGTTTGCATTTTCAGGGATCCCTCACACCCAGGCCATAAACTGTTTGCCCCCCTGCCATCAGGCAAGCGTTACAGATCTCTACTCACCCGCACCAGTTGGTTCAGGAACAGTTTCTTCCCTACTGCTGTTAACATACTACACTCTGAAACCCTTCGGTTACCTTGCACTCACACTGCTACTTGTTATTTTATCTGTCATTTTCACAATTCACTGTTGTATCCCCATTGCTACCTATTGCCTACAAGCTGCTTATTTATTTACTTGATCTGCAATTTGCACAATTCATTCTGTGGTACTCCTCTTGCTACTTCTTGCCCTGCACACTGCTAGCCTATGTATTATATTTGCCTTTTGCACAATGCTTACTGTACAATCCATTTACCACTTGCACAGATGTTCTGCGCTGGTGTGCCCTCTAAACATTAGCAATTTACTACATTGTTGAACAGAATACCTGCACATTTACTTATTCATGTCAATTACACATCCTCACACTGTACTCACATTTATTTGTGCTCTGCTCTTTTGCATTTCTAGTTGGATGCAAACTGCATTTCGTTGTACTGTACATGTACTGTCCAATGACAATAAAGTTGAATCTAATCGGGACATATTTAAAATATGATGTTCAGTCAGCAAGGACCATAACTGAAATAACTAACTGAATTAATAATATTAGAGTCTCCGGTCTTATGGTGGAGGACATAAGCAGCCTAAAATTCCCTGGGAATAACTCAAGAGATTAGATTTACATAGAAACTCTGTGGCATTGAACCAATAAATGTTTCTCACCAATACGTGAGGTAACTAGCTTGCATTGTATAGGTCAACCACCAGATGGAAGCGTTGATTAAGATTGCTCAAACAGAAACTAGAACCCAAGTGAATGTGTGTAAAATGACTATTACAACTCTATTCTTGCCATTTCCGTTAATAAAGCACATTATATGGAAATGAATACAGACTTGAAAACATATAAAGAGGTCATGAAAAGGTAAGTGGAGACAGATAGGCACTTGAAATGATTTATTGCTAATTGCAAATTATTGATTGTTTATACACGTAGAATGACTGAAAATGATCTCTGTTGGTTCAGACTTCAATCAGGTGACCAGAAATGCACCGTACATATAGTGCAATCAACACAATGTTTAGAATAAAGCTGCAGAGTGGACTGTCCAGAGCTTAGTGTTTTCTATTTGAGGGGCATCGACCTAGTCGTCTACGTTAGATGTCTTAAGCCGCAAAGACAAAGTATAATTGAACTGAACACGTTGTTAGAATATGGTCTATTTACTACTATTCACTAGTTAGGGCCTATGGCCTAACACTGGAAGAGTTCGGCCCATGTTGACGGATCTCCTAAGCCTCAACCGCCGCACAATAAGGGTTTAGAATCACAAGCTTACCCGACCCACCCAGACAACAGAAGTGGGATGAGCTCATCTTTGTTTTTCAGCATTCCTGACATTCCAACCCATCAGGTCGTTCCAGCCCGGAAGTTATGGATCAGTTCATCAGTAGGCATAGTGATGCTAAACTCCGGCGCTAAAACAGGAGACACGAAAGAAAACAAACAAGGAGATGGAACAGATAGCTGATAGCCCGGCAAGTCCTGGCTAATTTGCTGAGTGGAACAAGTGATACATACAGCTACACCCCAGGTTTAGGATATTTCGGGCCGGGTTTATGGGATAAAGAAAGGATGAGCCGGGCAAGAGAAGAGGGTAAGAAGAGAACGGGATGAGGAGGGAAGAGTGAAGAAGAGGTTGGGAAAGCTGGAGGCGCGAGGTGAGTGGAAAGGGTGGGGAAGAGGTAAGAACTGAACCTGGTGGGGAGCAGTTGAGGAGGAGGTGAAAAGAGATGGGAGGTGTTGATAGGATTGACTCCCTGGGTTGACTCATAGAATCGACTCCCAGGGTCGACTCCCAGGGTTGACTCCCACACATACAGAAACAGCTTTGTCTCATTGTCTTACTGTGACTCACAATCTCCACAAACCACAACACAACCAGGTTGGCAGTTAGGTCAATCTGTGTACCACATATCCCGTGGCATAAACAGATGCTTGTTTGTTTGTTGGTAGCTATTTGCATGTGTGCATGTGTGTGTGTGTGTATGAGTCATCAGTGGATGGCTAACAGGAAAACTGAGACATACGTGTAATATGCAACCTAATATCGGGGTCTGTGATCTCATGGCTTTATCCTGGCATGATCGTTTCCAGGTGTTTCAGAGTGTTTACAACACATCGCTTGTTCTAAGAATCCCACACACACACACACACACACACACACACACACACACACACACACACACTGTGGTTTAACCTTTCATTTCATCCGGGCCTGTCTGTTGTTGTGTTGAGGTGAGAGAGTCCACGTGTCCGAACCTTACCCCATCCGCCCGTTTCACACCGGCTGACAGATCCCACCGGGGAGCGGCTGCGCTGCCACTCCACCCGAACCCCGACAGATTCCGCTGTGTGGGACAGGGAACGGGCGGCAGCCGAAGGATAGCAGCGGTTGACTTTGTCATTGTGCGTTCACGTGGCTAACTCGTCAACAAACACACGCAGGGGTCAAGCATGTGTGGCGTGTGCCGGGGTCAATACAGAGGTCAGGGGTCACTGGCCACACAGCCGAGCCCTCGTTTATTTGTATGGGTTTGTGATCTACCGGTCAATCCCTGAATATTTAACCGACCGAGTGGGTTTAGCTGACTAAGAGATAGAAAAAGCTGATGATTAAAAAAACACTCAAAATTACTAGCAGAAGGTGAAAAGGCACTGACTTGTGTGTGTGTGTGTGTGTGTGTGTGTGTGTGTGTGTGTGTGAGTGAGAATGTACTCTGTACTAGAAGAATTTAAGTGTTACAATATGAGGTGCTGCCGGTGAGACTGAGGTAAAAGAAGCCCCTATCTGAAGCCTAACAGGCCTGTAGTAGGAACCAGAGTCAACTCGTTGCCAAAGCTCCATAAGTCACACAGATATCACCATCAAATGGCTCCCTATCCCCTATTCAGTTCACTACATTAGACCCCACCCCGTAGCAACGCACTGGTGTGTGCAGGGTGCCATTTATGATGCCACCAGACCCTGTGCCAGCTCTTTCCGAGCCCCATAGTTATGAGCCGCCCCTGGGTGGCGGTGATGATGAGTCCCCGATGCCTCGGCGCTGGTCTTGGCACGCCTTCACACAGCTCTGAGGCCTCCCGGCGCAGGCAGGCACAATGGCATTCCCTGGCAGCGATCACCGATCCACCAGCGCACACTGAGACAGAACCTGAAGCCTGCTGGACACCGTCACAGGGATGTGCAGGGAAACAAAAGAGGGGAAGGGGAGAGGAAGAGAGAGAGGAAGAGAGAGAGAGAGAGAGAGAGAGGGGGAGAGGGTGGCAGTATAGAGTATCACAGAGACATGTATGGCTATAAGTCGTTTCCTTATATTTCCGTTAGACTAGCATTCCTTTTCATCCTTATGTTATTCATGCTATTGAGGATGCAGTGGGGTTCAACGGAGGCATCCCAAATCAAACCCTATTCCCAGTCGAATGCACCACTTTTGACCGGAGCCCTGCAGGCCCCTAGCATGAAAGCAGCACACTACATAGAGGTGTGTCAGTTGGGAGTCCGCCGTACGGTAGTAGGACTCCCGGCAGCTGCCAGGAGGAGGAGGTGGAGGGAGAGGCTTGGCAGCAGACACTCCACAGGGTCTGGGGAGCACAACAGCAGTAGCGGCAGAATCTTAAAGTAGCTGAACTTGACGGCCTCTTGGTGCAGAACCGGCTGCCAAGTTACCGGAGCCGAGATGCCGCGCATAGCAACGCTTCCTCCCGTATCCGCACCCATCTGCTTCACACAGCCCCTCTTCCCAAACACGCTGTATAGTGTTTCAGCCGCTCGGAGGAGCGCCGCGCGCGAGAGATGGACTTTAAAGAATGAGTCGTGGGTATAATAGTTATTATTGTCATTTAGAGAAGCTAATTAAACAAACGAAAAGTACCATTTGAATATTGGCACATCGTTCGTTCGGGCATCAAAGCAGCTGTTATTTCGGTTGATAGTGGCCCCGGGGCCCTTGGACTTTACGAGGAGCACGTCCCTGGGGACACCTCTGGGCCGTTGGACATCATAGTTGCGCGCCCTTGGGGGAAATGCCTTGTAATCATCCTACAACTCCCATGGGACCCGGGGAGTGCTGGTAACCACTGTGGAGGAGGAGAGGTTTACTGTGTAGGTCTTATATAATACTCACAATAGCCAGCTCCTATGACTCCTCCGTAGATATTCACTCCTGTCACCTCCTCGGCTCCGCTCCTCTCCAGTCGTTGGCCATATATAACGTTCAGCCGGGTACAACCCGTATAAATTCTTAATATTGGGGGAAGGGGATGCCGCCCACCATCTGTCCCAAACCCCTCCCCCACCCTTACTCCCCCCCACGTCTGGTGGAATCATTGGAGATTTTCCCTCCATTTATTGCTAACCCAACTTGCCTTTTTTTGGCGGTAAACAGGACCACATGTGCAGTGGGTTGCCACTTTCTAGAAACCCAACCATAATTATACGCATCACCTAACTGACCCCCCCGACACACACACACATTTATATAGCTAACTAAACAGAGACACAAATGTTGATTACCCTAAAAATGGACGTCACTTAACCAGACCGTAAACATTAACCCAACCTCCAGCAATCCTTATAGATTAACACTAACCCAATATGTGACCCTAACCCCTTATCCATTAACACTAACCCAATATGTGACCATAACCTCTTATACATTAACACTAACCCAATATGTGACCATAACCCCTTATACATTAACACTAACCCAATATGTGACCATAACCCCTTATCCATTAACACTAACCCAATATGTGACCATAACCCCTTATACATTAACACTAACCCAATATGTGACCATAACCCCTTATACATTAACACTAACCCAATATGTGACCATAACCCCTTATACATTAACACTAACCCAATATGTGACCATAACCCCTTATACATTAACACTAACCCAATATGTGACCATAACCCCTTATACATTAACACTAACCCAATTTGTGACCATAACCCCTTATACATTAACACTAACCCAATATGTGACCCTAACCCCTTATACATTAACACTAACCCAATATGTGACCATAACCCCTTATCCATTAACACTAACCCAATATGTGACCATAACCCCTTATCCATTAACACTAACCCAATATGTGACCCTAACCCCTTATACATTAACACTAACCCAATATGTGACCCTAACCCCTTATCCATTAACACTAACCCAATATGTGACCATAACCTCTTATACATTAACACTAACCCAATATGTGACCATAACCCCTTATCCATTAACACTAACCCAATATGTGACCATAACCCCTTATACATTAACACTAACCCAATATGTGACCATAACCCTTATACATTAACACTAACCCAATATGTGACCATAACCCCTTATACATTAACACTAACCCAATATGTGACCATAACCTCTTATCCATTAACACTAACCCAATATGTGACCATAACCCCTTATCCATTAACACTAACCCAATATGTGACCATAACCCCTTATACATTAACACTAACCCAATATGTGACCCTAACCCTTATACATTAACACTAACCCAATATGTGACCATAACCCTTATACATTAACACTAACCCAATATGTGACCATAACCCCTTATACATTAACACTAACCCAATATGTGACCATAACCCTTATCCATTAACACTAACCCAATATGTGACCATAACCTCTTATCCATTAACACTAACCCAATATGTGACCATAACCCCTTATACATTAACACTAACCCAATATGTGACCATAACCTCTTATACATTAACACTAACCCAATATGTGACCATAACCCTTATACATTAACACTAACCCAATATTTGACCATAACCCCTTATACATTAACACTAACCCAATATGTGACCATAACCCCTTATACATTAACACTAACCCAATATGTGACCATAACCCCTTATACATTAACACTAACCCAATATGTGACCATAACCCCTTATACATTAACACTAACCCAATTTGTGACCATAACCCCTTATACATTAACACTAACCCAATATGTGACCCTAACCCCTTATACATTAACACTAACCCAATATGTGACCATAACCCCTTATCCATTAACACTAACCCAATATGTGACCATAACCCCTTATCCATTAACACTAACCCAATATGTGACCCTAACCCCTTATACATTAACACTAACCCAATATGTGACCCTAACCCCTTATCCATTAACACTAACCCAATATGTGACCATAACCTCTTATACATTAACACTAACCCAATATGTGACCATAACCCCTTATCCATTAACACTAACCCAATATGTGACCATAACCCCTTATACATTAACACTAACCCAATATGTGACCATAACCCCTTATACATTAACACTAACCCAATATGTGACCATAACCCCTTATACATTAACACTAACCCAATATGTGACCATAACCTCTTATCCATTAACACTAACCCAATATGTGACCATAACCCCTTATCCATTAACACTAACCCAATATGTGACCATAACCCCTTATACATTAACACTAACCCAATATGTGACCCTAACCCCTTATACATTAACACTAACCCAATATGTGACCATAACCCCTTATACATTAACACTAACCCAATATGTGACCATAACCCCTTATACATTAACACTAACCCAATATGTGACCATAACCCCTTATCCATTAACACTAACCCAATATGTGACCATAACCTCTTATCCATTAACACTAACCCAATATGTGACCATAACCCCTTATACATTAACACTAACCCAATATGTGACCATAACCTCTTATACATTAACACTAACCCAATATGTGACCATAACCCCTTATACATTAACACTAACCCAATATGTGACCATAACCCCTTATACATTAACACTAACCCAATATGTGACCATAACCCCTTATACATTAACACTAACCCAATATGTGACCCTAACCCCTTATCCATTAACACTAACCCAATATGTGACCCTAACCCCTTATCCATTAACACTAACCCAATATGTGACCATAACCCCTTATCCATTAACACTAACCCAATATGTGACCATAACCTCTTATCCATTAACACTAACCCAATATGTGACCCTAACCTCTTATCCATTAACACTAACCCAATATGTGACCCTAACCCCTTATACATTAACACTAACCCAATATGTGACCATAACCTCTTATACATTAACACTAACCCAATATGTGACCATAACCCCTTATACATTAACACTAACCCAATATGTGACCCTAACCCTTATACATTAACACTAACCCAATATGTGACCATAACCTCTTATACATTAACACTAACCCAATATGTGACCCTAACCCCTTATACATTAACACTAACCCAATATGTGACCATAACCTCTTATACATTAACACTAACCCAATATGTGACCATAACCCCTTATACATTAACACTAACCCAATATGTGACCATAACCTCTTATCCATTAACACTAACCCAATATGTGACCATAACCTCTTATCCATTAACACTAACCCAATATGTGACCCTAACCCCTTATACATTAACACTAACCCAATATGTGACCCTAACCCCTTATACATTAACACTAACCCAATATGTGACCATAACCCCTTATCCATTAACACTAACCCAATATGTGACCCTAACCCCTTATACATTAACACTAACCCAATATGTGACCCTAACCCCTTATCCATTAACACTAACCCAATATGTGACCCTAACCCCTTATCCATTAACACTAACCCAATATGTGACCCTAACCCCTTATCCATTAACACTAACCCAATATGTGACCATAACCTCTTATCCATTAACACTAACCCAATATGTGACCCTAACCCCTTATACATTAACACTAACCCAATATGTGACCATAACCCCTTATACATTAACACTAACCCAATATGTGACCATAACCCCTTATCCATTAACACTAACCCAATATGTGACCATAACCCCTTATACATTAACACTAACCCAATATGTGACCATAACCCCTTATACATTAACACTAACCCAATATGTGACCCTAACCCCTTATACATTAACACTAACCCAATATGTGACCATAACCCTTATACATTAACACTAACCCAATATGTGACCATAACCCCTTATACATTAACACTAACCCAATATGTGACCCTAACCCCTTATCCATTAACACTAACCCAATATGTGACCATAACCCCTTATACATTAACACTAACCCAATATGTGACCATAACCCTTATACATTAACACTAACCCAATATGTGACCCTAACCTCTTATCCATTAATACTAACCCAATATGTGACCATAACCCTTATACATTAACACTAACCCAATATGTGACCCTAACCCCTTATACATTAACACTAACCCAATATGTGACCCTAACCCCTTATCCATTAACACTAACCCAATATGTGACCATAACCCCTTATACATTAACACTAACCCAATATGTGACCATAACCTCTTATCCATTAACACTAACCCAATATGTGACCATAACCCCTTATACATTAACACTAACCCAATATGTGACCATAACCTCTTATACATTAACACTAACCCAATATGTGACCATAACCCCTTATCCATTAACACTAACCCAATATGTGACCATAACCCCTTATCCATTAACACTAACCCAATATGTGACCATAACCCCTTATACATTAACACTAACCCAATATGTGACCATAACCCCTTATACATTAACACTAACCCAATATGTGACCATAACCCTTATACATTAACACTAACCCAATATGTGACCATAACCCCTTATCCATTAACACTAACCCAATATGTGACCATAACCTCTTATACATTAACACTAACCCAATATGTGACCCTAACCTCTTATACATTAACACTAACCCAATATGTGACCCTAACCCCTTATACATTAACACTAACCCAATATGTGACCATAACCTCTTATACATTAACACTAACCCAATATGTGACCATAACCCCTTATCCATTAACACTAACCCAATATGTGACCATAACCCCTTATCCATTAACACTAACCCAATATGTGACCATAACCCCTTATACATTAACACTAACCCAATATGTGACCATAACCCCTTATACATTAACACTAACCCAATATGTGACCATAACCCCTTATACATTAACACTAACCCAATATGTGACCATAACCCCTTATCCATTAACACTAACCCAATATGTGACCATAACCTCTTATACATTAACACTAACCCAATATGTGACCCTAACCCCTTATACATTAACACTAACCCAATATGTGACCATAACCCTTATACATTAACACTAACCCAATATGTGACCATAACCCCTTATCCATTAACACTAACCCAATATGTGACCATAACCTCTTATACATTAACACTAACCCAATATGTGACCATAACCCCTTATACATTAACACTAACCCAATATGTGACCATAACCCCTTATACATTAACACTAACCCAATATGTGACCATAACCCCTTATACATTAACACTAACCCAATATGTGACCCTAACCCCTTATACATTAACACTAACCCAATATGTGACCCTAACCCCTTATCCATTAACACTAACCCAATATGTGACCATAACCCCTTATACATTAACACTAACCCAATATGTGACCATAACCCCTTATACATTAACACTAACCCAATATGTGACCATAACCCCTTATACATTAACACTAACCCAATATGTGACCCTAACCTCTTATCCATTAACACTAACCCAATATGTGACCATAACCCTTATACATTAACACTAACCCAATATGTGACCATAACCCCTTATACATTAACACTAACCCAATATGTGACCCTAATCCCTTATCCATTAACACTAACCCAATATGTGACCATAACCCCTTATACATTAACACTAACCCAATATGTGACCCTAACCTCTTATCCATTAACACTAACCCAATATGTGACCATAACCCCTTATCCATTAACACTAACCCAATATGTGACCATAACCCCTTATACATTAACACTAACCCAATATGTGACCCTAACCCTTATACATTAACACTAACCCAATATGTGACCATAACCCCTTATACATTAACACTAACCCAATATGTGACCCTAACCCCTTATACATTAACACTAACCCAATATGTGACCATAACCCCTTATACATTAACACTAACCCAATATCTGACCCTAACCCCTTATACATTAACACTAACCCAATATGTGACCCTAACCCCTTATACATTAACACTAACCCAATATGTGACCATAACCCCTTATACATTAACACTAACCCAATATGTGACCATAACCCCTTATACATTAACACTAACCCAATATGTGACCATAACCCCTTATACATTAACACTAACCCAATATCTGACCCTAACCCTTATACATTAACACTAACCCAATATGTGACCCTAACCCTTATACATTAACACTAACCCAATATGTGACCATAACCCCTTATCCATTAACACTAACCCAATATGTGACCCTAACCCCTTATACATTAACACTAACCCAATATGTGACCATAACCTCTTATCCATTAACACTAACCCAATATGTGACCCTAACCTCTTATCCATTAACACTAACCCAATATGTGACCATAACCCCTTATACATTAACACTAACCCAATATGTGACCATAACCCCTTATCCATTAACACTAACCCAATATGTGACCATAACCCCTTATACATTAACACTAACCCAATATGTGACCATAACCCCTTATACATTAACACTAACCCAATATGTGACCCTAACCTCTTATCCATTAACACTAACCCAATATGTGACCATAACCCCTTATACATTAACACTAACCCAATATGTGACCATAACCCCTTATACATTAACACTAACCCAATATGTGACCCTAACCCCTTATCCATTAACACTAACCCAATATGTGACCATAACCCCTTATACATTAACACTAACCCAATATGTGACCCTAACCTCTTATCCATTAACACTAACCCAATATGTGACCATAACCCCTTATCCATTAACACTAACCCAATATGTGACCATAACCCCTTATACATTAACACTAACCCAATATGTGACCCTAACCTCTTATACATTAACACTAACCCAATATGTGACCCTAACCCCTTATCCATTAACACTAACCCAATATGTGACCCTAACCCCTTATACATTAACACTAACCCAATATGTGACCCTAACCCCTTATACATTAACACTAACCCAATATGTGACCATAACCCCTTATACATTAACACTAACCCAATATCTGACCCTAACCCCTTATACATTAACACTAACCCAATATGTGACCATAACCCCTTATCCATTAACACTAACCCAATATGTGACCATAACCCCTTATACATTAACACTAACCCAATATGTGACCATAACCCCTTATCCATTAACACTAACCCAATATGTGACCCTAACCTCTTATCCATTAACACTAACCCAATATGTGACCATAACCCCTTATACATTAACACTAACCCAATATGTGACCATAACCCCTTATCCATTAACACTAACCCAATATGTGACCATAACCCCTTATACATTAACACTAACCCAATATGTGACCATAACCCCTTATCCATTAACACTAACCCAATATGTGACCATAACCCCTTATACATTAACACTAACCCAATATGTGACCATAACCCCTTATACATTAACACTAACCCAATATGTGACCATAACCCCTTATCCATTAACACTAACCCAATATGTGACCATAACCCCTTATCCATTAACACTAACCCAATATGTGACCCTAACACCTTATACATTAACACTAACCCAATATGTGACCATAACCCTTATACATTAACACTAACCCAATATGTGACCATAACCCTTATACATTAACACTAACCCAATATGTGACCATAACCTCTTATCCATTAACACTAACCCAATATGTGACCCTAACCCCTTATACATTAACACTAACCCAATATGTGACCATAACCCCTTATACATTAACACTAACCCAATATGTGACCCTAACCTCTTATCCATTAACACTAACCCAATATGTGACCATAACCCCTTATCCATTAACACTAACCCAATATGTGACCATAACCCCTTATACATTAACACTAACCCAATATGTGACCATAACCCCTTATACATTAACACTAACCCAATATGTGACCATAACCCCTTATCCATTAACACTAACCCAATATGTGACCCTAACCTCTTATCCATTAACACTAACCCAATATGTGACCATAACCCCTTATCCATTAACACTAACCCAATATGTGACCATAACCCCTTATACATTAACACTAACCCAATATGTGACCCTAACCCCTTATCCATTAACACTAACCCAATATGTGACCCTAACCCCTTATACATTAACACTAACCCAATATGTGACCCTAACCTCTTATCCATTAACACTAACCCAATATGTGACCCTAACCCCTTATACATTAACACTAACCCAATATGTGACCCTAACCCCTTATCCATTAACACTAACCCAATATGTGACCATAACCCCTTATACATTAACACTAACCCAATATGTGACCCTAACCTCTTATCCATTAACACTAACCCAATATGTGACCATAACCCTTATCCATTAACACTAACCCAATATGTGACCATAACCCTTATACATTAACACTAACCCAATATGTGACCCTAACCTCTTATACATTAACACTAACCCAATATGTGACCCTAACCCTTATCCATTAACACTAACCCAATATGTGACCCTAACCCTTATACATTAACACTAACCCAATATGTGACCCTAACCCCTTATACATTAACACTAACCCAATATGTGACCATAACCCTTATACATTAACACTAACCCAATATCTGACCCTAACCCCTTATACATTAACACTAACCCAATATGTGACCATAACCCCTTATCCATTAACACTAACCCAATATGTGACCATAACCCCTTATACATTAACACTAACCCAATATGTGACCATAACCCTTATCCATTAACACTAACCCAATATGTGACCCTAACCTCTTATCCATTAACACTAACCCAATATGTGACCATAACCCTTATACATTAACACTAACCCAATATGTGACCATAACCCCTTATCCATTAACACTAACCCAATATGTGACCATAACCCCTTATACATTAACACTAACCCAATATGTGACCATAACCCCTTATCCATTAACACTAACCCAATATGTGACCATAACCCCTTATACATTAACACTAACCCAATATGTGACCATAACCCTTATACATTAACACTAACCCAATATGTGACCATAACCCTTATCCATTAACACTAACCCAATATGTGACCATAACCCTTATCCATTAACACTAACCCAATATGTGACCCTAACACCTTATACATTAACACTAACCCAATATGTGACCATAACCCCTTATACATTAACACTAACCCAATATGTGACCATAACCCCTTATACATTAACACTAACCCAATATGTGACCATAACCTCTTATCCATTAACACTAACCCAATATGTGACCCTAACCCCTTATACATTAACACTAACCCAATATGTGACCATAACCCCTTATACATTAACACTAACCCAATATGTGACCCTAACCTCTTATCCATTAACACAACCCAATATGTGACCATAACCCCTTATCCATTAACACTAACCCAATATGTGACCATAACCCTTATACATTAACACTAACCCAATATGTGACCATAACCCCTTATACATTAACACTAACCCAATATGTGACCATAACCCTTATCCATTAACACTAACCCAATATGTGACCCTAACCTCTTATCCATTAACACTAACCCAATATGTGACCATAACCCTTATCCATTAACACTAACCCAATATGTGACCATAACCCCTTATACATTAACACTAACCCAATATGTGACCCTAACCCCTTATCCATTAACACTAACCCAATATGTGACCCTAACCCCTTATACATTAACACTAACCCAATATGTGACCCTAACCTCTTATCCATTAACACTAACCCAATATGTGACCCTAACCCCTTATACATTAACACTAACCCAATATGTGACCATAACCCCTTATACATTAACACTAACCCAATATGTGACCATAACCTCTTATACATTAACACTAACCCAATATGTGACCATTACCTCTTATACATTAACACTAACCCAATATGTGACCCTAACCCCTTATACATTAACACTAACCCAATATGTGACCCTAACCTCTTATCCATTAACACTAACCCAATATGTGACCCTAACCCCTTATACATTAACACTAACCCAATATGTGACCATAACCCCTTATACATTAACACTAACCCAATATGTGACCATAACCTCTTATACATTAACACTAACCCAATATGTGACCATAACCTCTTATACATTAACACCAACCCAATATGTGACCATAACCTCTTATACATTAACACTAACCCAATATGTGACCATAACCCTTATACATTAACACTAACCCAATATGTGACCCTAACCCCTTATACATTAACACTAACCCAATATGTGACCATAACCTCTTATCCATTAACACTAACCCAATATGTGACCCTAACCCCTTATACATTAACACTAACCCAATATGTGACCATAACCTCTTATCCATTAACACTAACCCAATATGTGACCCTAACCTCTTATCCATTAACACTAACCCAATATGTGACCCTAACCTCTTATCCATTAACACTAACCCAATATGTGACCCTAACCCCTTATACATTAACACTAACCCAATATGTGACCATAACCCCTTATACATTAACACTAACCCAATATGTGACCATAACCCCTTATACATTAACACTAACCCAATATGTGACCCTAACCCCTTATACATTAACACTAACCCAATATGTGACCCTAACCTCTTATACATTAACACTAACCCAATATGTGACCATAACCCCTTATACATTAACACTAACCCAATATGTGACCATAACCCCTTATACATTAACACTAACCCAATATGTGACCCTAACCCCTTATACATTAACACTAACCCAATATGTGACCATAACCCCTTATACATTAACACTAACCCAATATGTGACCCTAACCCCTTATACATTAACACTAACCCAATATGTGACCCTAACCCCTTATCCATTAACACTAACCCAATATGTGACCATAACCTCTTATCCATTAACACTAACCCAATATGTGACCATAACCCCTTATACATTAACACTAACCCAATATGTGACCATAACCCCTTATACATTAACACTAACCCAATATGTGACCATAACCCCTTATACATTAACACTAACCCAATATGTGACCATAACCCCTTATACATTAACACTAACCCAATATGTGACCCTAACCTCTTATCCATTAACACTAACCCAATATGTGACCATAACCCCTTATACATTAACACTAACCCAATATGTGACCATAACCCCTTATCCATTAACACTAACCCAATATGTGACCATAACCCCTTATACATTAACACTAACCCAATATGTGACCCTAACCTCTAATCCATTAACACTAACCCAATATGTGACCATAACCCCTTATACATTAACACTAACCCAATATGTGACCCTAACCCCTTATACATTAACACTAACCCAATATGTGACCATAACCCCTTATACATTAACACTAACCCAATATGTGACCCTAACCCCTTATACATTAACACTAACCCAATATGTGACCCTAACCTCTTATCCATTAACACTAACCCAATATGTGACCATAACCCCTTATACATTAACACTAACCCAATATGTGACCATAACCCCTTATACATTAACACTAACCCAATATGTGACCCTAACCCCTTATACATTAACACTAACCCAATATGTGACCCTAACCCCTTATACATTAACACTAACCCAATATGTGACCCTAACCCCTTATACATTAACACTAACCCAATATGTGACCATAACCCTTATACATTAACACTAACCCAATATGTGACCATAACCCCTTATACATTAACACTAACCCAATATGTGACCCTAACCTCTTATCCATTAACACTAACCCAATATGTGACCATAACCCCTTATCCATTAACACTAACCCAATATGTGACCATAACCCCTTATCCATTAACACTAACCCAATATGTGACCATAACCCCTTATCCATTAACACTAACCCAATATGTGACCATAACCCCTTATACATTAACACTAACCCAATATGTGACCCTAACCTCTTATCCATTAACACTAACCCAATATGTGACCATAACCCCTTATACATTAACACTAACCCAATATGTGACCATAACCCCTTATCCATTAACACTAACCCAATATGTGACCATAACCCCTTATACATTAACACTAACCCAATATGTGACCATAACCTCTTATCCATTAACACTAACCCAATATGTGACCATAACCCCTTATACATTAACACTAACCCAATATGTGACCATAACCCCTTATCCATTAACACTAACCCAATATGTGACCATAACCCCTTATACATTAACACTAACCCAATATGTGACCATAACCTCTTATCCATTAACACTAACCCAATATGTGACCATAACCCCTTATACATTAACACTAACCCAATATGTGACCATAACCCTTATACATTAACACTAACCCAATATGTGACCATAACCCCTTATACATTAACACTAACCCAATATGTGACCCTAACCCCTTATACATTAACACTAACCCAATATGTGACCATAACCCCTTATACATTAACACTAACCCAATATGTGACCATAACCCCTTATACATTAACACTAACCCAATATGTGACCATAACCCCTTATCCATTAACACTAACCCAATATGTGACCATAACCCCTTATCCATTAACACTAACCCAATATGTGACCATAACCCCTTATCCATTAACACTAACCCAATATGTGACCATAACCCCTTATACATTAACACTAACCCAATATGTGACCATAACCCCTTATACATTAACACTAACCCAATATGTGACCATAACCCCTTATCCATTAACACTAACCCAATATGTGACCATAACCCCTTATCCATTAACACTAACCCAATATGTGACCATAACCTCTTATCCATTAACACTAACCCAATATGTGACCATAACCCCTTATCCATTAACACTAACCCAATATGTGACCCTAACCCCTTATACATTAACACTAACCCAATATGTGACCATAACCCCTTATACATTAACACTAACCCAATATGTGACCATAACCCCTTATACATTAACACTAACCCAATATGTGACCATAACCCCTTATACATTAACACTAACCCAATATGTGACCATAACCTCTTATACATTAACACTAACCCAATATGTGACCATAACCCCTTATCCATTAACACTAACCCAATATGTGACCATAACCCCTTATCCATTAACACTAACCCAATATGTGACCATAACCCCTTATCCATTAACACTAACCCAATATGTGACCCTAACCCCTTATACATTAACACTAACCCAATATGTGACCATAACCCCTTATACATTAACACTAACCCAATATGTGACCATAACCCCTTATACATTAACACTAACCCAATATGTGACCATAACCCCTTATACATCAACACTAACCCAATATGTGACCCTAACCTCTTATCCATTAACACTAACCCAATATGTGACCATAACCCCTTATCCATTAACACTAACCCAATATGTGACCATAACCCCTTATCCATTAACACTAACCCAATATGTGACCATAACCCCTTATACATTAACACTAACCCAATATGTGACCATAACCTCTTATCCATTAACACTAACCCAATATGTGACCCTAACCCCTTATACATTAACACTAACCCAATATGTGACCCTAACCTCTTATCCATTAACACTAACCCAATATGTGACCCTAACCCCTTATACATTAACACTAACCCAATATGTGACCATAACCCCTTATACATTAACACTAACCCAATATGTGACCATAACCCCTTATACATTAACACTAACCCAATATGTGACCCTAACCCCTTATACATTAACACTAACCCAATATGTGACCCTAACCTCTTATCCATTAACACTAACCCAATACGTGACCATAACCCCTTATACATTAACACTAACCCAATATGTGACCATAACCCCTTATCCATTAACACTAACCCAATACGTGACCATAACCCCTTATACATTAACACTAACCCAATATGTGACCATAACCCCTTATCCATTAACACTAACCCAATATGTGACCATAACCTCTTATCCATTAACACTAACCCAATATGTGACCATAACCCCTTATACATTAACACTAACCCAATATGTGACCATAACCCCTTATCCATTAACACTAACCCAATATGTGACCATAACCTCTTATCCATTAACACTAACCCAATATGTGACCATAACCCCTTATACATTAACACTAACCCAATATGTGACCATAACCCCTTATACATTAACACTAACCCAATATGTGACCATAACCTCTTATACATTAACACTAACCCAATATGTGACCCTAACCCCTTATACATTAACACTAACCCAATATGTGACCATAACCCCTTATACATTAACACTAACCCAATATGTGACCATAACCCCTTATCCATTAACACTAACCCAATATGTGACCATAACCTCTTATCCATTAACACTAACCCAATATGTGACCATAACCCCTTATCCATTAACACTAACCCAATATGTGACCATAACCCCTTATCCATTAACACTAACCCAATATGTGACCATAACCCCTTATCCATTAACACTAACCCAATATGTGACCATAACCCCTTATCCATTAACACTAACCCAATATGTGACCATAACCCCTTATACATTAACACTAACCCAATATGTGACCCTAACCTCTTATCCATTAACACTAACCCAATATGTGACCCTAACCTCTTATCCATTAACACTAACCCAATATGTGACCCTAACCCCTTATACATTAACACTAACCCAATATGTGACCATAACCCCTTATCCATTAACACTAACCCAATATGTGACCATAACCTCTTATCCATTAACACTAACCCAATATGTGACCATAACCCCTTATCCATTAACACTAACCCAATATGTGACCATAACCCCTTATACATTAACACTAACCCAATATGTGACCCTAACCCCTTATACATTAACACTAACCCAATATGTGACAATAACCCCTTATCCATTAACACTAACCCAATATGTGACCATAACCCCTTATACATTAACACTAACCCAATATGTGACCATAACCTCTTATCCATTAACACTAACCCAATATGTGACCCTAACCCCTTATACATTAACACTAACCCAATATGTGACCATAACCCCTTATCCATTATAACTAACCCAATATGTGACCATAACCCCTTATACATTAACACTAACCCAATATGTGACCATAACCCCTTATACATTAACACTAACCCAATATGTGACCCTAACCCCTTATACATTAACACTAACCCAATATGTGACCCTAACCCCTTATACATTAACACTAACCCAATATGTGACCATAACCCCTTATCCATTAAAACTAACCCAATATGTGACCATAACCCCTTATACATTAACACTAACCCAATATGTGACCATAACCCCTTATACATTAACACTAACCCAATATGTGACCCTAACCCCTTATACATTAACACTAACCCAATATGTGACCATAACCCCTTATACATTAACACTAACCCAATATGTGACCATAACCCCTTATACATTAACACTAACCCAATATGTGACCATAACCCCTTATACATTAACACTAACCCAATATGTGACCCTAACCCCTTATACATTAACACTAACCCAATATGTGACCCTAACCCTTATACATTAACACTAACCCAATATGTGACCCTAACCCCTTATCCATTAACACTAACCCAATATGTGACCATAACCTCTTATCCATTAACACTAACCCAATATGTGACCATAACCCCTTATCCATTAACACTAACCCAATATGTGACCATAACCCCTTATACATTAACACTAACCCAATATGTGACCCTAACCCCTTATACATTAACACTAACCCAATATGTGACAATAACCCCTTATCCATTAACACTAACCCAATATGTGACCATAACCCCTTATACATTAACACTAACCCAATATGTGACCATAACCTCTTATCCATTAACACTAACCCAATATGTGACCATAACCCCTTATCCATTAACACTAACCCAATATGTGACCCTAACCCCTTATACATTAACACTAACCCAATATGTGACCCTAACCCCTTATACATTAACACTAACCCAATATGTGACCATAACCCCTTATCCATTATAACTAACCCAATATGTGACCATAACCCCTTATACATTAACACTAACCCAATATGTGACCATAACCCCTTATACATTAACACTAACCCAATATGTGACCCTAACCCCTTATACATTAACACTAACCCAATATGTGACCATAACCCCTTATACATTAACACTAACCCAATATGTGACCATAACCCCTTATACATTAACACTAACCCAATATGTGACCATAACCCCTTATACATTAACACTAACCCAATATGTGACCCTAACCCCTTATACATTAACACTAACCCAATATGTGACCCTAACCCCTTATACATTAACACTAACCCAATATGTGACCCTAACCCCTTATCCATTAACACTAACCCAATATGTGACCATAACCTCTTATCCATTAACACTAACCCAATATGTGACCATAACCCCTTATCCATTAACACTAACCCAATATGTGACCATAACCTCTTATCCATTAACACTAACCCAATATGTGACCATAACCCCTTATACATTAACACTAACCCAATATGTGACCCTAACCCCTTATACATTAACACTAACCCAATATGTGACCCTAACCCCTTATACATTAACACTAACCCAATATGTGACCATAACCCCTTATACATTAACACTAACCCAATATGTGACCATAACCTCTTATCCATTAACACTAACCCAATATGTGACCATAACCCCTTATCCATTAACACTAACCCAATATGTGACCATAACCTCTTATCCATTAACACTAACCCAATATGTGACCATAACCCCTTATACATTAACACTAACCCAATATGTGACCCTAACCCCTTATCCATTAACACTAACCCAATATGTGACCATAACCTCTTATCCATTAACACTAACCCAATATGTGACCATAACCCCTTATCCATTAACACTAACCCAATATGTGACCATAACCCCTTATCCATTAACACTAACCCAATATGTGACCATAACCCCTTATCCATTAACACTAACCCAATATGTGACCATAACCCCTTATACATTAACACTAACCCAATATGTGACCCTAACCTCTTATCCATTAACACTAACCCAATATGTGACCATAACCCCTTATCCATTAACACTAACCCAATATGTGACCATAACCCCTTATACATTAACACTAACCCAATATGTGACCATAACCCCTTATACATTAACACTAACCCAATATGTGACCCTAACCTCTTATCCATTAACACTAACCCAATATGTGACCATAACCCCTTATCCATTAACACTAACCCAATATGTGACCATAACCCCTTATACATTAACACTAACCCAATATGTGACCCTAACCCCTTATACATTAACACTAACCCAATATGTGACCATAACCTCTTATCCATTAACACTAACCCAATATGTGACCATAACCCCTTATACATTAACACTAACCCAATATGTGACCATAACCCCTTATCCATTAACACTAACCCAATATCTGACCCTAACCCCTTATCCATTAACACTAACCCAATATGTGACCATAACCCCTTATACATTAACACTAACCCAATATGTGACCATAACCTCTTATCCATTAACACTAACCCAATATGTGACCATAACCTCTTATACATTAACACTAACCCAATATGTGACCATAACCCCTTATACATTAACACTAACCCAATATGTGACCCTAACCTCTTATCCATTAACACTAACCCAATATGTGACCATAACCCCTTATACATTAACACTAACCCAATATGTGACCCTAACCCCTTATACATTAACACTAACCCAATATGTGACCCTAACCCCTTATACATTAACACTAACCCAATATGTGACCATAACCCCTTATACATTAACACTAACCCAATATGTGACCATAACCCCTTATACATTAACACTAACCCAATATGTGACCCTAACCTCTTATCCATTAACACTAACCCAATATGTGACCCTAACCCCTTATACATTAACACTAACCCAATATGTGACCCTAACCCCTTATACATTAACACTAACCCAATATGTGACCATAACCCCTTATCCATTAACACTAACCCAATATGTGACCATAACCTCTTATCCATTAACACTAACCCAATATGTGACCATAACCCCTTATCCATTAACACTAACCCAATATGTGACCATAACCTCTTATCCATTAACACTAACCCAATATGTGACCATAACCCCTTATACATTAACACTAACCCAATATGTGACCCTAACCTCTTATCCATTAACACTAACCCAATATGTGACCATAACCCCTTATACATTAACACTAACCCAATATGTGACCATAACCCCTTATCCATTAACACTAACCCAATATGTGACCATAACCCCTTATCCATTAACACTAACCCAATATGTGACCATAACCCCTTATACATTAACACTAACCCAATATGTGACCATAACCTCTTATCCTAACCCCTTATCCCTTAACACTAACCCAATATGTGACATCTTGACTTAAAAAAACATTTATATGGGAACAAGAAAACATTTGTGATTAGTGAACTTTTTCTAATTTAACACCTATTTGTGGTAATTTTCTTGTCCCTGTTAGAGATCATTCCGAAAACAGACACTAGTGCACACACACACACACACACACACACACACACACACACACACACACACACACACACACACACACACACACACACACACACACACACACACACACACACACACACACACACACACACACACACACACACACACACACACACACACACACACACACACACACACACACACACACACACACACACACACACAGTGAAAACGATCTACTGTTTTCCTAACTGTAGTGACAAACAACCAGGGTCTCCTAGCAACCTCCTGCCCACCTCGTGTGATTGACAGGAAGATAGATTGGACATGAGCTTCAGAAGCCGATTCATACACAGGCGAGGTCACCACAGTTCTCAGTCAAAATTAGTTGGTGGCTGTTGGAACTCCTCTGAGGGTATTTAAATTTTTTTTATTTCGTGACTTAAGTGTGCAGTGAGCTGTTTCTGACACTGTCGTGATAAGTGGTCGTTTTTTTCACTTTTAGGATCAAAATACCTAGAAATAAATTAGCAGGCATAAATAACCGACACAGCATACCTATTTTAAAGCCTTAACCCCCGGAAATATCCGTACCCCAATTCTCCGCCTCACTAAGACATCAGTCCTAAATCAGTCCATTTAAAATGAACGTCTGTCTTACGTATATACGTAAACAACATTCACAAGAGGTATTTTTCTTTAGAACCCAAACCGAGATAACCCCCTCTTGCATTGCCATACAGCTCTAGTGTACAGAGACGCTACGCTACGTTAGCCGCCCCGAGGTTCATGTGGACACACATACAACCTCCTCTGGGAAATAACAGATGAATATGGCACTGTCCACTTGGTCTCAGAGCCCCTTGTGCGGCGTACCGGGGCCCAACTTCCTGGGTTTGCTCTCCATTGATCTTCATCTCCCTCCTGACATGCTAGCTTATTCAGGGGAGCTGACATATGAGGAATTTAACAACCGGATTTGATTGATAATAACTCCTTTGTTCATTGATAGCCCAACTGTGCTTTGCTTCTCTCTCTCTCTCTCTCTCTCTCTCTCTCTCTTTCTCTGCCATGTTTCCTTTCCTCTTTCCTCTCCTTCCCCTATGGTCTAGGGGCCGGCCCCCCGGCACAGGCTGTCATGTAAAGATTATGACTTGGATAATAGGGCTAATGTAATCCCCATTATCAGGCAGAATCGCGCTCTCTCTCTAGGAACATAGAAGCTTGTGTTTGTATGTGTGTCTGTGTGTGTGTGTGTCTTTGTGTGTATCTTCAGCTACCAGACAGCCAGTTGGCCGGCCTTAATTAATTATTTATTAACTGGTGTAAAGAACCACAGACTGGGTGTCAATAACCAGAGTTGAACCAAAACCAGGACTGTAATTAGGTAGAATTGTCAGTTTACTAAAGTGCAGGTAACTCAGGTAACTTGTGTTTTTGCTTTTACATTGAATGATTGATTGATTGATTGTTCAGAGACTCATTGAGCTCAGGCTTTTTGTTTCAAACTGTCCAACCAGGATGTAATACGTTCACTTATGCGAACTTGGCTAACCTCCTTGGCTAACCTCCTTGGCTAACCTCCTTGGCTAACCTCCTTGGCTAACCTCCTCAGTTATCTTACAGGTGTCACAGAGGGAGTTGCTGTGGTAAGAAGACAGGGTCAAGGAAATCCCTCGGCCAAAAACAATAAAATAACTAGTTTCCCCGATTTACTAAAAGCAGTATCAAATGCTTGAGTAAGTCTTTCCGGACTGGGCAGCCTCTTTGAATGCTGGCGGTGAGTAAACAACATTTCTAAATGTGGGTTATCACCACTTGGGTTGGATTTCAATAGAAATGACATGATACATTGCAAAGTCGGCAAAGCTTCAGGTCACTTAGTTAGAGTAGAATAATCCAAATAAGACGTTGAGGATAAACATAAGGATAAATATATTAATTGGTAAACGTACTAGAACAGAAAAAGAATCAAGGCAAATCGCCTGTCCATACTTGACGATGGGTGTTATTTTCAACCACGTCGTTGTGGAATTCTCATCGTGAATAGGGTTTTTCCAAAACATTAGACATGACACACGCTAAGCTTACATTACTGACGAACCTATTGTACATACACACACACACACACACACACACACACAAAAATAATACGGAACGGAACGTTGTTTATGTTCACGTGAAAGCTTCTCCATTTTCGGTCATTTCGGGACCAGGTGATAGTGAACAACCCTTTTTCCCGAGCCTCCTGCTCCATGTTTATGTTTATATTTTCCATCGGGCACGTGGCGCTCATACAGTCTCAACACAGGGGAACCCCTCTCCCTCTCTAGCTGGCGCGCACACGCTCGCACAGACTTATTCCACAAACCCGATACACCGCAGCGTTCCACTAGAGACACACGGAGCAGTGTTTTGGTGCGAGACCCCCAGCCCCCCACACCCCTCCAACGGCGTCGTAGACTCCGTGTCTCTGTGTCGACCCGTAGTGACTTACACTGAGTGGAATGGGAAAACTGTGGTCAACTGTAGCTCTATGGGGCCATTCAGCTACCCCGCTACCAATACACACACGCGGCGTATACACAATCTGTTTTGTATGCGCACACACACACACACACACGGACACACACACGGACACACACACGGACACACGGACACACGGACACACGGACACACGGACACACGGACACACACACACACACACACACACTTCAAGTCTGGGCCTCAGGGTAACCAGAGCCTGAGTTTATAGACCAGTGTTTGGATTAAACAGCTAATTGAAATGTGTCCCTTTTTCGATTGGACATTGTAAGAGCTGCTTCAGTGCTCTGCAGGCTCTGTGTGTGCATGTGTGTGTGTGTGTGTGCATGTGTGTGTGTGTCCGTGTGTGTGTGTGTGTCCGTGTGTGTGTGTGTCCGTGTGTGTCCGTGTGTGTGTGTGTGTCCGTGTGTTTGTGTGTGTCCGTGTGTGTGTCCGTGTGTCCGTGTGTGTGTCCGTGTGTCCGTGTGTGTCTGTGTCCGTGTGTGTGTGTCCGTGTGTGTGTGTCCGTGTGTGTGTGTGTGTGTCTGCCCGTGTGTGTGTGTCCGTGTGTGTGTGTCCGTGTGTGTGTGTGTGTGTCCGTGTGTGTGTGTGTGTGTGTCCGTGTGTGTGTGTGTGTGTCTGCCTGTGTGTGTGTGTGTCCCCGAGTGTTCATGTTCAATCGAGTGAGAAAACGTGACACAGGGATGCAAACCCTGAGGTCCATCTTCTGCCTGGATCCTCAGCTACATAGATGGTGTTCTGCTAGCCAGTCGCACATGCATACATCATATCACGAAAACCCCTCCTGGAGAAAAGCCAATGTTTAGATCATGACAGAGATTCCCATATATGGACCACAACGGGATCAGCGCGCCCGGATGGCATGTCGTTCTCGACACAGTAAAAATAGAAAGACTTAAAATAAAGCGATGGTGTAATGAGCCATAAAAGGTAGGGGTCTGAGATCCAAAGAGCGTTTGAATGTAAACCCAATAAACGGACTTAGCAAGCACACGTGTTGTGAAACATGATGTAACGACTCGGAAATACTTCTAACCTGAATATTGAGGTTTGAAGCAAGTTCTGCGAAGAAGTTTTTTTAAGGGTTTCGGTGTAGTGACTTAATACAATTATTTAAAAATCAGTTTGGTTCATGTGTAGGGCATGTGACCACACGTTCCCTGCAAGTGATAACCCAAACCATTTGTTTTTTTACATTTTTCATTACAGAGACCATTATTGGATCTTATTCAATCCACCATGTCATAAGTGACGTGTTTCTTCCTCACTAATCGAAAATACGGCCACACACACAACCATGACATGTTATAAAAGTAAACATGATATCAGCATAACATAATATATATATACACAACCGACCATTTCAAACATTTGGTATCATTTTACTCACATGGCTAACATCCGTTTCCGATTTTCCTGAAACATGCCGTCAGGCCTTTTATCCATCTGAGAAGCAAGAGAAGCTGTTATCTTTATTTCAGCAGAGGGCAGGTAGGCTGCTCACTATAGGGCCACAATAGATATGAGGAATCATTCCATGTGACAGAGTGATGGAGGGGCAGATGTGACAGAGTGATGGAGGCCGGATGTGACAGAGTGATGGAGGGGCAGATGTGACAGAGTGATGGAGGCCGGATGTGACAGAGTGATGGAGGGCCGGATGTGACAGAGTGATGGAGGCCGGATGTGACAGAGTGATGGAGGCCGGATGTGACAGAGTGATGGAGGCCGGATGTGACAGAGTGATGGAGGCCGGATGTGACAGAGTGATGGAGGGGCCGGATGTGACAGAGTGATGGAGGCCGGATGTGACAGAGTGATGGAGGCCGGATGTGACAGAGTGATGGAGGGGCCGGATGTGACAGAGTGATAGAGGGGCCGGATGTGACAGAGTGATGGAGGGGCAGATGTGACAGAGTGATGGAGGGGCAGATGTGACAGAGTGATGGAGGGGCAGATGTGACAGAGTGATGGAGGGGCCGGATGTGACAGAGTGATGGAGGCCGGATGTGGACAGAGTGATGGAGGGGCAGATGTGGACAGAGTGATGGGGGCCAGATGTGACAGAGTGATGGGGGCCAGATGTGACAGAGTGATGGAGGGGCCGGATGTGACAGAGTGATGGAGGGGCAGATGTGACAGAGTGATGGAGGCCGGATGTGACAGAGTGATGGAGGGGCAGATGTGACAGAGTGATGGAGGCCGGATGTGACAGAGTGATGGAGGCCGGATGTGACAGAGTGATGGAGGCCGGATGTGACAGAGTGATGGAGGCCGGATGTGACAGAGTGATGGAGGCCGGATGTGACAGAGTGATGGAGGGGCCGGATGTGACAGAGTGATAGAGGGGCCGGATGTGACAGAGTGATGGAGGGGCAGATGTGACAGAGTGATGGAGGGCAGATGTGACAGAGTGATGGAGGGGCAGATGTGACAGAGTGATGGAGGGGCCGGATGTGACAGAGTGATGGAGGGGCCGGATGTGACAGATGTGACAGAGTGATGGAGGGGCAGATGTGACAGAGTGATGGAGGGGCGGATGTGACAGAGTGATGGAGGCCGGATGTGGACAGAGTGATGGAGGGGCAGATGTGGACAGAGTGATGGGGGCCAGATGTGACAGAGTGATGGAGCTGATGGCAGAGTGATGGAGGGGCAGATGTGACAGAGTGATGGGGGCCGGATGTGACAGAGTGATGGAGGCCGGATGTGACAGAGTGATGGAGGGGCAGATGTGACAGAGTGATGGGGGCCGGATGTGACAGAGTGATGGATGACAGAGTGATGGAGGCCGGATGTGACAGAGTGATGGAGGCCGGATGTGACAGAGTGATGGAGGCCGGATGTGACAGAGTGATGGAGGCCGGATGTGACAGAGTGATGGAGGCCGGATGTGACAGAGTGATGGAGGGGCCGGATGTGACAGAGTGATAGAGGGGCCGGATGTGACAGAGTGATGGAGGGGCAGATGTGACAGAGTGATGGAGGGGCAGATGTGACAGAGTGATGGAGGGGCAGATGTGACAGAGTGATGGAGGGGCCGGATGTGACAGAGTGATGGAGGCCGGATGTATGTGACAGAGTGATGGAGGCCGGATGTGGACAGAGTGATGGAGGGGCAGATGTGGACAGAGTGATGGGGGCCAGATGTGACAGAGTGATGGAGGGGCTGATGTGACAGAGTGATGGAGGGGCAGATGTGACAGAGTGATGGGGGCCGGATGTGACAGAGTGATGGAGGCCGGATGTGACAGAGTGATGGAGGGGCAGATGTGACAGAGTGATGGGGGCCGGATGTGACAGAGTGATGGAGGGGCAGATGTGACAGAGTGATGGAGGGGCAGATGTGACAGAGTGATGGAGGGGCAGATGTGACAGAGTGATAGAGGGGCCGGATGTGACAGAGTGATGGAGGGGCAGATGTGACAGAGTGATGGAGGGGCCGGATGTGACAGAGTGATGGAGGCCGGATGTGGACAGAGTGATGGAGGGGCAGATGTGGACAGAGTGATGGGGGCCAGATGTGACAGAGTGATGGAGGGGCTGATGTGACAGAGTGATGGAGGGGCAGATGTGACAGAGTGATGGGGGCCGGATGTGACAGAGTGATGGAGGCCGGATGTGACAGAGTGATGGAGGGGCAGATGTGACAGAGTGATGGGGGCCGGATGTGACAGAGTGATGGAGGGGCAGATGTGACAGAGTGATGGAGGGGCAGATCTGACAGAGTGATGGAGGGGCAGATGTGGACAGAGTGATGGGGGCCAGATGTGACAGAGTGATGGGGGCCAGATGTGACAGAGTGATGGAGGGGCTGATGTGACAGAGTGATGGAGGGGCAGATGTGACAGAGTGATGGGGGCCGGATGTGACAGAGTGATGGAGGCCGGATGTGACAGAGTGATGGAGGGGCAGATGTGACAGAGTGATGGGGGCCGGATGTGACAGAGTGATGGAGGGGCAGATGTGACAGAGTGATGGAGGGGCAGATGTGACAGAGTGATGGAGGGGCAGATGTGACAGAGTGATGGAGGGGCCGGATGTGACAGAGTGATGGAGGCCGGATGTGGACAGAGTGATGGAGGGGCAGATGTGGACAGAGTGATGGGGGCCAGATGTGACAGAGTGATGGGGGGCTGATGTGACAGAGTGATGGAGGGGCAGATGTGACAGAGTGATGGGGGCCGGATGTGACAGAGTGATGGAGGCCGGATGTGACAGAGTGATGGAGGGGCAGATGTGACAGAGTGATGGGGGCCGGATGTGACAGAGTGATGGAGGGGCAGATGTGACAGAGTGATGGAGGGGCAGATGTGACAGAGTGATGGAGGGGCAGATGTGACAGAGTGATGGGGGCCGGATGTGACAGAGTGATGGAGGGGCAGATGTGACAGAGTGATGTGACAGAGTGATGGGGAGACAGATGTGGACAGAGTGATGTGACAGAGCGAGGGGGAGACAGATGCGGACAGAGTGATGTGACAGAGTGATGGGGAGACAGATGTGGACAGAGTGATGTAACAGAGTGATGGGGAGACAGATGCTGCCGGATGCTGTGTGTGGATGTTTCTGTGCCTCAGTGACTAACTGAGAAAAGATCCAGTCAGAGTCAAGTGGTGCTTGGGAGTGTGTCTGCCCACCAGTCTGATCTGGAGTCTGCACCGCCTGTAACCCAACTAGATGAGACAAGGACAGAGGAGCGGCTCTGTTTTGTGATGTCCAAACTCTCCGGGTATATGTGATAACCAATAGCTTTCTCCCCTTGCAAAAAAAAATACTCTGTTCATATCTCGTCAATGTGATACCTCAGCTACCCTGATTGGCCCACATCTGCACGGGATTATTATTGAACCTTTTTCTATGTGATCTTCCTTTTAGTAATCTACAGAGCAATAAGAATACTAATGCTTTCTACTAAGTTTTTTTTATTCAACCATTATTTAACCAAGGGTGTGCCAGAGAAAGAGAAGACACTATATCGGAAAACATTAATAACATAACATTTAGAGGAAATATGTATAAATATAAAAAATAATATTTACAAAAAACGTAATGGGAAATCTATTTACAGATGGAAATATTACACACATGGTAGTGATATCTACTGGTGCGCAGGTACTATTTGAGTAGGCGATGCTAAGAAGTGGGACACACTGAGGTGTGGCCCCTTAGATTTGACACATACTTGGTCATGAAATAACAGACTGGCAAGGCAGTTCTCGGAGAAACCTAGGCGATGTAGTTGATTGATGAAGATGCAATGGTGCAAAGGCATTAGTTTAGCGAAATCAATAAAGACAATGTCGTTTTCACAATGACGTTTAGGACCTTAGGAGGTGCCCCCGTGGCCAGCTCAGAATCCTGATCGAACTGCAGGCGAAAACACTGAGGAACTCTGTTGACTGGTCAATTGTTTGTTCAACTGGCCCTGGAAATATTTTGAAGAATGACATTGGCCTATAACAATCAGTCTGGGCGAGTTTATAGCCCTGTTTGAATAGAGGAATAATCGGGGCAGCTTTCCAGATCTGGGAGATTATAATGAAAGGTTTATAAAGGAGGTGATAGACGCTGACATCATTTTGGCAGACAGTCTGAAAAAACAGCTGTTCCTGTCATCCACTGCCGCATACTTGTACGTCCAGTTTTAGACTCCTTATGCACCCTGACTAGTACTTGACAAAGCAGGGGGACCAGCAGGGGGACCAGCAGTGAGACCAGCAGGGGACCAGCAGGGGGACCAGCAGGGGGACCAGCAGGGGGACCAGCAATGAGACCAACAGGGGGACCAGCAGGGGGACCTGAAGGGGGACCAGCAGTTGGACCAGCAGGGGGACCAGCAGTGAGACCTGAAGGGGACCAGCAGTGAGACCAGCAGGGGGACCAGCAGGGGGACCAGCAGTTGGACCAGCAGTTGGACCAGCAGGGGGACCAGCAGTGAGACCAGCAGTGAGACCAGCAGTGAGACCAGCAGTTGGACCAGCAGTGAGACCAGCAGTGAGACCAGCAGTGTGACCAGCAGTGAGACCAGCAGTGAGACCAGCAGTGAGACCAGCAGTGAGACCAGCAGGGGGTACAGGGAGAAATAGTTGGCTGGGAAAACTGGCTAATATAAAATATATACAAAATATTTAAGATGTGTCTGCAGCTCATATGTTCTCATACCGGAGTGCTGTACAGGTACATTCATTTTTTAGTTTCCAGAGCTTTTAAATAATACATTAACTAGCCAAGTCCTGTAAAATCGTCTTTCCTAATTTCCTGAGTGCACGGATTCTTTACTTCACTTAAGATTAACATATCAGAGAGGCTCTTGGAGGCCAGAACTATGTGCCAAAAGAGGTGTTTGCAGTGGACTAGTTCAGACAATTAAACCTGAGGCTGTAAGCAGTTTGTCATGTGGATGTTCCAGTGAAGGGCATGTTTATTATGTGTAAGAATGTACTATTTTAAATAAGATCAAATATTCTCAGTTTTAACTCTCAAGATACAGTCAAGCAATGCATCAGTGTACTTGACAGTCATACTGCTGTAAATTATATCTAACGGCCCAGATGGTGACGTGGACTGTACGTTTCACATGCTACACAGAGCAAATTCTTCAAGAGAATTTTTTTTCTTACACCTTATTACTGTAATATCTTAGAACAAGTGTTGACTTGGGACATACAAAACACTATTTTTAACTTCAACGATCTGTCGTTTATTCACTATCATCCAACTTACACCATAGCAAGGTTGGCAATCATCTAAAAACAATGTCAGTCTAGGATATAATCTGACAAAAGTAATGCATACATTTCATACATATTAATATGATATAACATTATTGGTATACACAAAATACACTAAATCCGCCCTGAAAGATGTGTACATTTCGTATACGTTTCAATTGACAAGACAGAATGATTGCCGTCAAGAATTGAAGCTCAGCGTTCGGGGAGCTTCTGGGCTCTGAGGTCACCTCGAGTGAATATGATGATAGACCAGGCTGCTGGTCTATGCTTGTGTTGTCGTGCGGCACTGCGTGTGTGTTCATGCTCGTGCACTTAATCTTTCAAACCCCAAACTAAGACAATAGGAGCCATCTGTAGCCTGTTGTAACTGCAGGCTGAGCCTCTCCAGCCCCCTAACTGTGCACATTTCATGCAGGATCGCCCTGCCGTTGAGGCGGCATCCCATAATCCTATTACCAGACGTAATTCGTTCTCCATATTGTTCTGCTACTCCAGCGAGTTCCCAGAGTGGTGCTTCAAACCCATGCCGACGAACCGTTCGCTGGGTGAAACGCGTATAGGTGGAGGGGGGGAAGGGGAAACGGTGGAGGGATATAGGTGGAGGGGGAAGGGGATATAGGTGGAGGGATATAGGTGGAGGGGGATGTAAGGGGAAACGGTGGAGGGATATAGGTGGAGGGGGGAAGGGGATATAGGTGGAGGGATATAGGTGAAGGGGGGAAGGGGAAACGGTGGAGGGATATAGGTGGAGGGATATAGGTGGAGGGATATAGGTGGAGGGGGATGGAAGGGGAAACGGTGGAGGGATATAGGAGGAGGGAGGGGAAGGGGAAACAGTGGAGGGATATAGGTGGAGGGATATAGGTGGAGGGATATAGGTGGAGGGATATAGATGGAGGGATATAGGTGGAGGGATATAGATGGAGGGATATAGGTGGAGGGATATAGATGGAGGGATATAGGTGGAGGGATATAGGTGGAGGGATATAGGTGGAGGGATATAGGTGGAGGGATATAGATGGAGGGATATAGGTGGAGGGATATAGGTGGAGGGATATAGGTGGAGGGATATAGATGGAGGGATATAGATGGAGGGATATAGATGGAGGGATATAGGTGGAGGGATATAGATGGAGGGATATAGATGGAGGGATATAGGTGGAGGGATATAGATGGAGGGATATAGATGGAGGGATATAGGTGGAGGGATATAGATGGAGGGATATAGATGGAGGGGTATAGGTGGAGGGATATAGATGGAGGGATATAGATGGAGGCATATAGGTGGAGGGATATAGGTGGAGGGATATAGATGGAGGGATATAGGTGGAGGGATATAGATGGAGGGATATAGGTGGAGGGATATAGATGGAGGGATATAGATGGAGGGATATAGATGGAGGGATATAGATGGAGGCATATAGGTGGAGGGATATAGATGGAGGGATATAGATGGAGGCATATAGGTGGAGGGATAAAGATGGAGGGATATAGATGGAGGCATATAGGTGGAGGGATATAGGTGGAGGGATATAGGTGGAGGGATATAGATGGAGGGATATAGGTGGAGGGATATAGATGGAGGGATATAGGTGGAGGGATATAGATGGAGGGATATAGATGGAGGCATATAGGTGGAGGGATATAGGTGGAGGGGTATAGGTGGAGGGGTATAGGTGGAGGGATATAGGTGGAGGGATATAGATGGAGGCATATAGGTGGAGGGATATAGGTGGAGGGGTATAGGTGGAGGGGTATAGGTGGAGGGATAGTGTAATAGTGGGGTTGGAGGAGATTTTGGAAAGGGTAGAAGCAGAGCAGAGAGGCGGGGTGATTGAAGTGAAACCTGCCAATAGCCCACTGCTGCTCTGGCCTCGGCTGCTCTGGCCTCGGCTGCTCTGGCCTCGGCTGCTCTGGCCTCGGCTGCTCTGGACTTATGACATGAGGACAGTTATGATGATGACTCTCCAAACCTCCAGGCACAAGGTTTCTCAAATCCAGTGCTCCATTTCCATGGAGCCTGATTCTTGCTCATTCTGAGGGTATATGTGTGTGTTCTCATGTATATGTGTGTGTGTTCTCATGTATGTGTGTGTGTTCTCAAGTATGTGTGTGTGTTCTCATGTATGTGTGTGTGTTCTCATGTATGTGTGTGTGTGTTCTCAAGTATGTGTGTGTGTTCTCATGTATGTGTGTGTTCTCAAGTATGTGTTTGTGTGTTCAAGTATGTGTGTGTGTTCTCATGTATGTGTGTATGTGTTCTCTCATGTATGTCTGTGTGTGTTCTCTCATGTATGTGTGTGTGTCTGTTCTCATGTATGTGTGTGTGTGTTCTCAAGTATGTGTGTGTGTTCTCATGTATGTGTGTGTTCTCAAGTATGTGTTTGTGTGTTCAAGTATGTGTGTGTTCTCAAGTATGTGTGTGTGTTCTCATGTATGTGTGTATGTGTTCTCTCATGTATGTCTGTGTGTGTTCTCTCATGTATGTGTGTGTGTCTGTTCTCATGTATGTGTGTGTGTGTTCTCATGTATGTGTGTGTGTTCTCTCATGTATGTGTGTGTGTCCTCAAGTATGTGTGTGTGTTCTCTCATGTATGTGTGTGTGTTCTCTCATGTATGTCTGTGTTCTCTCATGTATGTGTGTGTGTTCTCTCATGTATGTGTGTGTGTTCTCTCATGTATGTGTGTGTGTGTGTGTGTTCTCATGTATGTCTGTGTGTGTGTGTTCTCATGTATATGTGTGTGTGTTCTCATGTATGTGTGTGTGTGTTCTCTCATGTATGTGTGTGTGTTCTCTCATGTATGTCTGTGTTCTCTCATGTATGTGTGTGTGTTCTCTCATGTATGTCTGTGTGTGTGTGTTCTCATGTAAGTGTGTGTTCTCATGTATGTGTGTGTCCTCATGTATGGTGTGTGTGTTCTCTCATATATGTACGTGTGTGTTCTCATGTACGTGTGTGTGTTCTCATGTATGTGTGTGTGTTCTCATGTACGTGTGTGTGTTCTCATGTACGTGTGTGTGTTCTCATGCACGTGTGTGTCCTCATGCACGTGTGTATTGCACACTAGTGTGTGTGTGTTACGCCTCTACATATATCAAGTCGCGTGTTGCCCTTATTATCATTATATTATTGGCTGACTGCGTCGTGCATGATGGGAGATGAGAGAAGTGGAGAACATAATAAAAACTGAATTAATGTAACAAATCCCTTGTCTGGTAGCCGATGGTGGCCTAGCTTGCTATTGTTATAATGATCTGCTTTCCTTCTAATATTTACCAGGGTATAAACAAACGTCCAAAAGGTACCCTCATCCCTGTAGTACACTCAGCAGAGAGCATTGAGTGCCCATAGGGTCAACAGCAGTGCACAACTGTATTTAGGTAATAACAGAGATTGATTTTTTTGTATACAATTACCTTATAAATCAAAGAATACCCCCAAGACTAAAGCACCAAAACAAATGAAATGCAATAAAGCGCCACATTTACATGTTAACTACAAAACACACTGGGTTTTATTGACTGAACTCATTATAATAATACCCATCATGCTTTGCCTCGGTTTTTACATTTAGACTGTGATTTACCAGCTGCTCTTTGTGAGAACCGGAGGTCTGTCCCTCTCTATGCCAGAGTTGGCACGCCCCCTGCCAGCGGAAGGAGAGGGAGAAAATATTTTTCTGCACCCGTTTTCTGTTTGCCCATTAGTTCTTGTATATAGTTTGGTTCATTTCTGTCTGCCAGTGTCGGGTCATTGTAAGTAATGCTTAGATGTACGCGTGTACGTCTCATGTGTTTAAGATAATGCGAATATCCTGTTAAAGGTATGGTGATCAGCTTGATCTTCTGTTTTGTTTTTGTTCTTCGAAGTTCTCAGTTATAGTTACTGTTTACCTGCTTGTGAATAAAGAACGGGCTTACTTTGAAACTCTGCGCCTGTGTGCGCTACCTGCTACCGAGCCAGATCGTTACACTCTTATCCAAGCGTGTGCCCTCAGACTTGAGGTGAAATGCACATAGTTATGAAAGAGGCATTTGTTAGTTTGAAAAAGCATTTTGTATTTTGATGAAACACATTTCAGCTCTAGAATCACACATCCGGTTCCTTTAATCGAAATGAGATATACTTAAAGTTATTTGAAATGTTTTTTTCTGAATAATAAAAACAAGAATACCGTATTTTTATTATTTTAAAGCTATTTTACAATGAAATTTAAATAAAAGTCTCTCCCTCCTTTTCTCTTTGTCCTTAATTCTATTTTTGTCGCCTACCCTTTCCATCTTTCTCCATCCCAAATGTATATCTGTGTGTCACACACATACACTATATTTTTGCCCAGGCAAAGTCATGCACATCCATAGAACCCTGCCTGTTAATGAATCTAGCCATAAATTATATTACACACATTTACACTGTAGATCAAATTGACGTAACGTGCTTCTTAATCTTTCAGATCCATCTGGGCATAGTTGGATGATGGTTCCTTCCGAGTATGAATGCATAGGTGTTAATGTTTGTGTGTGTGTTGTGTACGTGTGTTTGTAAACACAAGTGTGTGTGACTGTGTGTGTGAGTGTGTGTGCGTGTCTGTGAATGCATATGTGTGTCCCCCTGCCCCCACAGTGACCTTTGACCCCCGACAAATAACCGGTAGCCACTAAAACGGGCTATAAATAGGCTATAAATGCCATGCGGTGAAGGCTGACATTCATGGTCCTGATAGGTTAAGATTCTGGGCTCTGAGGAGAGAGAAAGGAGAAAAAAGGGTTTACTTGGCCTTTAGCCTTGTGGACGCTTGACCCGTGAACATTTACACCAAGAACAATATAGGGTCTGGGGGGAAACTATATGGTGGCTTTGCATAGAAAATAACCTTTTGTTTTAGTCACATTCAACCTACCTAAATGGCAAAAGAAATGCACGATAGGTCTTCCAAATACAATATGTAAAGGTACGACAAGCATAACAAAATGCACGTGTCCTATCCAGAACTCGGCCTGCATGCGTACATGCGTGCATACTCGTGTTTGTATAACAAGGTGGAATTGTTTAACTTTTGTGAATGTACCCTGTTGCTCTGCCATTCCCGGGCGTGGCTCATTGTTAATGAAGGCCATTGCTCACATGCAAATTATGTTCTGTTTATTCGCCATGTTCAGGATGGTGTTCCCTGGGCTGAATGAGTGGGAGTTGTGTTGGTAGTATCAGTGGTGTTATTAGTAAAGGTAATTGTATCCCCATGGCAACTCTAAGGAGTTTAATTCTTCCACAGCTGGGCGATATTGTGCTTACTGCAACAGCCCAGGTGCTTAACAAAAATAAAATGCATTGTATAGATGATAAAAAATTACAACAACAACTGACTAGCAGTCAGTAGGTGAAAGAATATTCCATGATCTGATGGGACAAAAATATATTTTCTGGGAACAAAATCCCTGCCATGTAGCATGATGGTGGAAGCATCATGATGTGGGGTTGATTCACTGCGACAGGGCCTGAAAAGCTTGTTAAGATGGAGGGCAAAATGGATACATATGTAAGAAAACCTGCTGAAGTCTGCAAGAAATATGGGATTTAGGAGAAAAATATTTTCCCTGCTACTTTGAGGAATCTACAATATCAAATGAATTTTACACTTTTTTGTTCACAACATGATTCTTTATCTTTTTTTCCAGGTTTGATGTGATCATTATTGTTCTATGAAGTAGAAAACAGTGGGTGTCTCCAAGTTTGTGCCTTGTACTGTACCGCCAAACCCACATTGGAGTGGCATAGAAACAAAATGACTAAATGTTCTGGAGTGGCCCAGTTAAAAGCCCAGGCCCTCAATCCGATTGATAAAAAATTCCCATACTACCTGACGGAGCTTGAGCAAATTTGAACATAAAAAATGGGCACAAATCGCTATGTCAAGATTTGCTAAGCTGGAAGTGATTCATCCAAATAGACAAATAAGCAATACTTGCTGCTAAGGTGGTACCAAATATTGACAAAAGGGATTGAACGCTTTTGCAACTTTATGATCATCAGTAGTAGAAATAGCAGTAGTAGCAGCACTTGACAGTGTAGTAGTTTTGGGGGTTTGTAGTAGTCGTAGTAGTAATGGGTTTCGTATTAGTGATAGCTGTAGCAGCACATGTAATGTCAGTGATCGTAGTAGTAGTGTTTTTGTAATGGGACATAGGTGGGGTGCTTTCATGAACCAAAAGTACTGGGAATCATATGAGAATGCAAATCTACCTTCTTAGAAGAGAAAGGTGATGAACACTCCAACGAAGCATTTAGACGGTCCCCCAACACAGATGGGCCCTATTGAACAACTGGAAGAGGGGCTTACGGTTGTATTTAACACACTAGTTATTACATCTGTCATTCACCTCTCAACAGATTAAGATCCATGTCCAGCTCAGTCGTTGAGAAGATTGGGAGTAAGAATGGGAATCAGTACAGGCGTCAGAGGTGGTCCAACATCTAGATGAGGACCAGGATGAACCTGCGTTGATAAGGGTGTGACTCAGAATGTTCTAGGTCTGAGAAGAAGACAGTGTCAGTCACCATCACTTTGGCCTCCTTTACCCGCCCCCTTAATCAGCCTCTTTTCAAAACAACTTCTCATTCACAGACCGGTACACTTCGAAATTCAAAGCTTGCTTTTTAACACCTGCCCGGGAAAATCTCCTCAGAAGATCCAAACCGAAAACTGCAGCTTTGCATTCGTTATCATGAAGATCAGAACTTGTCCTTTCAGTGAGCCAATTAGTGTTCCCTTTAACATTTCCTAGTGTCTTAAATAGGGAACCTGCCTTAACGAGTCGGGATTTGTCTCTAACAATGACACATCCGCCCACATTTGTATTGACCTAATGCAATTAAATAGAACAATAGGACGTTAAAAGACAGCTCTCACTGTTGGTTACACAGATCTGTGTGCTTCTTCGTGTTTATTTTTACAGAAAGTAAAAGAAAATTATATATGAGGTACGGGGTACAAATTGGGGAACTGACCCTGGACAGGTGTCCAGGGCCCTTGAGGGCATTCCCAGAGGGGGGGGCAGCTGTGCTGGGGGCGGGGCCTCCCCTGCTGGTTGCCTCCAAGAAGATTTGCGCCACAAGGACCAGATACAGGAGGCCAATACTATCAAAGACATTTAAAAAGACCACTTTTATGGCACCGTTATATTTTCAAAATCCATTTCCCACCAGTGTCCAACCCCATGTTCCCCGAGATGAAATATATTAACCACACCTCTAAATGGTGTTGTTTTGTGACAATCCAGATCAGATGAAAATACCAGAACCAAATATTGACATATAGCTACCTGGTAGATACCACACAGGCTGACCAGCTGAATGTTATCTATTCAGTCCTAAATGATTATCAAACCAGTCAAAACAGAGTAGAAATCTTGACCTGGTCAGTCACTCTGCACTCAAACTGTACGTCCAATTGCAGCTGCCCCACCGGTATATAATCTTCAAAGAAACCTCCCGGCCTTCTGATCCCACTTGTCCCTGAATGATCTAGAGACGGACGAGGTCAGTCGCATTCAAGACCGTCTCACTTCAGCCTCCGATTGTTCATCAAAGGGCCCCAAAGTGAATTGAAGCGGAGAAAGGGGGAGGAGCTTTTATCTAAATGTCCTTTTCAGTCATTATTAACTTCTGTTTTGTCTTACTGGGGGGGCTAATCAGATTATGAACCACATCAAGACACTCAGTCCCAACCAACCCCCCCCCCCCACGTCTACTCTGTTCTATCTCAAAGACCTCAGGGAACGTAATACTTTATAAAACCCTTTCTTCTCCTGGGTCATTTGCTTAAAGTCATACGGGAAGTCTCGCCGTTACGAGGAGCTCCGTGGGCCAGGAAGCCGCTCTTGCGACGAGTAATTATCGTGATTGTGGACGAGAGGAGGGGATGACGGACGAAAGGGGTGGAATCGGAGTTGGATCGGGAGTGTTGCCCGGGACGACCCTTATCAGACGCGACCGAGGGAAGCGTCTCAGCTACGGATGACCAAGTTTGGAATGGGAGGGGAGTGTAAAGGGCCGTGGGCGATGGGCGATGCGAACGTGACCCGCGCATCAGATAAATGTTACCAGAGCTTGGTAGTCACCGGCAGGCTGTGGGTGTTTCCACCGGAGGAGGGAACAGGATAATTTCCAGGCTCCATGTGAGTCACACTGGGTACAATGGGCTTGTTAATAGGCCTTTTTAAGTGGTGAGGTTGAGGCAACAGATAGCGGCCGAGTGCGAGTTGTGTCCGCGACCGCTGGAAGTCAAACACTGAGGCTTTCTTTAGCGAAGCTCACAGCAACACGTCTGTGTCGCCGTCGTTTAAATTCTATATTTAGGTGCGTTGGAATACGTGTCTCCCACCTCGGAACCGCACAATTCTTACTGAGACGTTTGATATTTTTACATTCGTATTTACATCGTTCCATCAAAGTAGAAGAGAAACGCATCGAGTACAGCGTTCACTCGTGTATACTGTGTTCACGTAAAAAGCAGGTTCCTGGTTTAGCCAAGTTTTTATTTGTGGTAAATGGGTAAAAAAAATGAAGACAGAGGCCCCCACAAAGCAAGTGAGTTACAGGGCTCAACTTGTGTTAGATTTGATCCTGATAACTTATGACGCACAAAACAGTGATATTATGGTTCCAGGATACTGAGAAACACTACTGGCTTGACTCACCGTAGTCACTGAAAATCCCATGGCACTTATCGTGAGACAGTGTTATCCTCGGGGTCCTGGCAAAACTCCCAGCTTCTAAGTCACTTTCGTATTCCACTCTCCTCCCTCTAACAGAATAGGACTCTATGTTCAAACCATGTATGCATTTAGTTATGTTAGTCACTCGGTAAACAAGCTAAACTACTTCAATGTAAATGTTGACAGAATCAAGTGTCAGTCAGACACTGAGGATGAGCAACACGATCCCGAATCGACGTGTCCTGTGCTTTCCATATGTTCATTGGCACACAATGAAATACTGCAAAGCAGTTGTGAACAAACGAGACGCGGAGTCTTCTCACAAAAGCCGTCAATGTGAAATCAGTTCTCACTTCACACTCCAGCACGTCGCCTAGTGATGTTTGTGGTTTGACCACTCTTGCCAATTGAACACATTCTCTGTGTTTCTATTTGAAAAGGCTCTCACAAACATGTTGTACACTCATCAAATTAAATCAATCTCTTAGCCATGCAGAACACATCGACAGTTTCTTACGCGGCATAATGCAGCTGGAAAAATATTTGCCGAATTGACTGTGATGAACAGCAATTTCGGCCTTCTGTGGGCTGTCTCTGGGTCTCCTGCCTCTGGGTCTCCTGCCTCTGGGTCTCCTGCCTCTGGGTCTCCTGCCTCTGGGTCTCCTGCCTCTGGGTCTCCTGCCTCTGGGTCTCCTGCCTCTGGGTCTCCTGCCTCTGGGTCTCCTGCCTCTGGGTCTCCTGCCTCTGGGTCTCCTGCCTCTGGGTCTCCTGCCTCTGGGTCTCCTGCCTCTGGGTCTCCTGCCTCTCGGTCTCCTGTCTCTGGGTCTCCTGTGGGATGTATTTCTCCTTGACGACCGTGAAGCGCTGTGTTCTGGAGTGGGTGCACCACAGCAAGACTCAGGTTGTAATTTAACCTATTTGATCATTAGTAAATATATATATATATATATATATATATATATATATATCCATCACATGAAACTGCCATTACAAAGCAGGCCCGCCCATTGATATGTGGAAGTCGGACTAGCCACTGCGCCCCTACAGGGCATTAATATACTGACGGTGTGTGCCTGAGTTATGGATGGTCAAATTAAACGTTCATCTGTATCACACAGAGAGATTTAGAAAAATTAAGCCATTTAGACTCTACCAAGGCCAGGCTGCTCTGGGGATAGTGCATATAATATGTGACTTGTTGTGCATGCTGGTGTGTTTGGCTGGTGGCTTCACCATCGTCTGTGTGTCTGTGTGCCTGTGTGTTTCTGTGTGTGTGTGTGATTCTTAAAGCATGCACTAGGGGGGAGATGTTAGATGAGGAGGTGGTGTGAACGTGATGAGCGTTGGGGACAACGAGTTCAGACTGCTGCAGTCTAACAGTTTCTCCCTCCCCATATCTGTTTCCTGCACTCTCCGAACCTCTCTCCCTCCGACTCTCTCTGTCTGTCTGTCTCCCCCTCCCTCACTCCAAGGCTCCCTCCCTCCCACACTGTCTGTCTCCCTCCCTGCCGGTCTCCTCCCTTAATCTCTCTCTGTCTCTGTCCGTCTCTCTCTCTCTCTCTCTCCCTCCCTCCAACTCACTCAGTCTGTCTCCTCCCGCCCTCCTCCTTTCTCTGTCTGACTTTTTGCTGCTCTCTCCCTCGCTCTCTCCACATTCAGCCGCACATGAATAATTCACAGTGTTGCACTGCAGGCCCCGCCCCTCTCCTGACCGCACCCACGTACCGCTGTACAGCTCGTGATTACCACACCTCCGCATCTTCTTCCATCCTTTCTACTCTTCAAAGATATCTCTTTTTTCATTTCTCTCTGTTGAATATTTAATTTGTAGTTTAGTGTTACTCAGTGTTCGTGTGTGTGTGTGTGTGCTTGTGTGTGTGATTCAGCGTGTCCTACTGCTTAATATGCACCGGTCGTTTCTACAGGGAACTTCTGGGGGCGTGGTGTCTCCTCACACACACACACACACACACACACACACACACACACACTCACGCTGTAGTGCGACAAGCCGATCAGCAGCAGGGCTCTCCCGCTCTCCTTCAGCCCCACCCACACACACACACACACACCAAACGCATCACGTCCGCCTCACCCCCGCACCTCCTTCCCGTGCCTCCTCCACCATTCCTCTTCTCTCTTCCGCTCCCTATTTCAGTCTCCTCGACTCCATCCCATTCCGACCTGGCCAGTTTTAATTATTTTCCGTGCAAATGCAATTCTAATCCCGAGCATCTGTTTCAAGGACGTAATTTGTTCCAGAGAGCGATGACGCAAAATGACGAAAAGGCAGACAGACAACACAAACAAGCAGGAGCAGGTGATATTACGCCAGAGGTGGGAGGAGAGGGGGCGGTGCCATGGTAACTGCGGTGTCACAATTCCCGTACGCACGGTGACACCGTGGCTGAGGCTGTAAAACGCACGGCGGAAATCGGTAGATGCCGTGAGTCACCGAGAGCTGACGGTCAGCCGAGCATCGTGATCTAAGCACGTATCCGGTATACAGCAACGTCATTGCTGTCTTCGCCACCGTTCCCAGAATATGCGTGTGGCGTTTCGCCTCCGCCTGCTTCTGCCGGATGAGAATGATGAAGCGTGCCACGCTAGGTGCAGTATTTTATAGATGTGTTATAAACCCAAGTCTCCAAATATATCATGCAAGGATATCGACCTTCAGGTCGACCAGATCAAATAGGTGTTTCCCAGTCTAGAACGTTAGAGAGGAGGAAGAGAGGCAGAAGGGGGAGGAGGGAAGGACAGGTGGGGAGTAAATCTCCTGTTGGACTGTTCCAGAAGCGGAAGCGCCGTGTTCATGACGGAGATGGAGCAGCAGTTTCCATGGTGACCCCGCCTCAGCGTCTGAGTATCCCTGGGTAGGGAGAGGAGGAACCAAGGGGGAGTGTGCTTTACAAGACCCAATCAGGATTTGGGGTTTTCAGCTCACACAAGCAATGCCACAACATGGGCATTTAACAGCGTTACACAACATGGGAATTTAACAGCGTTACACAACATGGGCATTTAACAGCGTTACACAACATGGACATTTAACAGCGTTAAACAACATGGGCATTTAACAGTGTTACACAACACGGGCATTTAACAGCGTTACACAACATGGACATTTAACAGCGTTACACAACATGGGCATTTAACAGCGTTACACAACATGGACATTTTACAGCGTTACACAACATGGGCATTTAACAGCGTTAAACAACATGGGCATTTAACAGTGTTACACAACATGGGCATTTAACAGCGTTACACAACATGGACATTTAACAGCGTTACACAACATGAGCATTTAACAGCGTTACACAACATGGACATTTTACAGCGTTACACAACATGGGCATTTAACAGCGTTACACAACATGGACATTTTACAGCGTTACACAACATGGGCATTTAACAGCGTTACACAACAGGGGCATTTAACAGCGTTACACAACATGCTCCTAGAAAACATTCCAAAGCTAGGAACACAGTCACACACACACACACATTCTCTCTCTTCTTCACACACGCTCAGTACCGACCATTTCCACACGTGGGGATGACAAAAGCTACACAATGTCCTTAAACGCACAAACCGGGATTCATTAACTCACACGGTCGACTCTCTGACACACACACTCGGTCGACTCTCCGACACACACACACACACACGTTCGACTCTCCGACACACACACACACGGTCGACTCTCCGACACACACTCGGTCGACTCTCCGACACACACACACACACGGTCGACTCTCCGACACACACTCGGTCGACTCTCCGACACACACTTGGTCGACTCTCCGACACACACACACGGTCGACTCTCCGACACACACACACATTCACTCTCGTCACATAATGTAACTTTGTTAGAGGGGAGATGCGACAATCCTTGACAACGCGGACAATTAAAGTTATTTTGCTGCTGCTCAACAAAAAAAAAAAGAAATTGACCGAAGTACAGAAAGTTGCCAACTTTGTTGCTAGTCGCTAGATTACTTTTTTTGTTGTTGCTAAATCTAGCAAATTAGCTGCAAATTAGCCGCTAAATTCGGACACAGTCTGTCGTGAGGGTGACATTGATTTGGAGTAGCCCCGTCATAGTTGAGCCAAGAAAATACAGCCGCTGTCTTCCCGCTCAATGTTTCCCCCTATATTTACGGCACCGACAACCAAAAAAATTACAAGAGTCTGCACATTTTTACTCCCCCAATGTCTCTATCATGGTTACGCTCTTGCGTATCCCCTAACCACTGAACAGAGTATGGAAAATGTATAACGTTACGAAGACTTGACCTGCACACATTGTGAATAGAAATGCAGTAGTACTACTGTTTTAGTTTTAGTTCTAAACAATCAGGAATTTGTTCTGACCCACAGCTGCAGTATTTAGAACACATATTGTATACGAACAGTGCAAACAGAGCAAAACACATAACACGAACAGTAGAATGTGTTCTATGCCTCGGAATGAATAGTGCAAAAAAGAAACATGTCCAGGTTTCTAGTAATATATTGTGCAAAAGTGCCATATCTAGTGGTATATACAGTTGTGCACAAGAAAAGGGATGTCTAGTTATAGCGGCTAAGGGCAGTCTAGAGCTAGAGGCATATTCTTTAGACTCACCACTGTGGGGAAGAAGCTGTTCTTGTGGTGAGATGTTTTTGTCTTGTTAGACCTCAGCCGTCTGCCAGAGTTCTGTTACCCGGATAGAAGGGGACTGCCTCAATTTTTGCTACCCGCCTCAGTGACCTGGCTTTAAACAGATCTCTGAGGGTCGGCAGCTTACAGAGCGGATGATGCGCTGCAGTCTGTCTTTATCCTTGACAGTAGCTGTGGCGTACCAGACTGTGATGGATGAGGTCAGGATGGACTCAATGATGGCTGTGTAGGCATTAATCATCATGGACGTTGGTAGTTTGTACCTTTTGAGCTGCTGAATGGAGTTCAGTCATTGTTGTGCTTTCTTAGTGAGAGAGGTGATGTTCAGCTCCCACTTGAGGTCCTGGGCGGTGGTGTTGCCCAGGAAGCAAAGGATTCCACTGTGTTAACGAGGGAGCCCCCCAGGTATGGTTAGCTGGGCTTCTCCTAGAGTCCATTATTATCTCTACTGTCTTTCGATCACTGAGCTCCAAGTTTGTGAGACTGCACCAGGACAACAGCCGGTCAACTTCCCCCCTGTAGGCGTGACATATCACTCCAAATATTCCAGGTGTAGTGCAGAGGAAAGCCAGGCGCAGAGCGTGTATATCTGTTTAAAAACAGGTTAATTTAAATCAAAACAAACCGCAATGGCAAAAACACAATCCACTGTAAGAATGAAATGAAATTATGCATATACTGCAACTTATAACAAACAGCCATCTAAAACAACACTCACAATAATATTCAACAGAGTAACAAGGACATAGAAACAATATCCAACAGTGCACCAAGACCAAGTGACTATTATATTAAACACAATCATCAAATCTAAACATGCTGTGCCCACTCGAATCACCCACATCTGATTCAGGTGACTTAAATTACCCTAAAGAAACTGCAACGCCCCTGGCACTTATTACTATGGGACATATAAAACACAATGCTGGTATAAGTCCATTGCCATGCTTGCCCCACGCACAAACCTCCAGCACCTCGAAGAGTACGCTCTGAAAAAGAAAGGATGCTCCAGAGAGAAAGACAAAATAAATGCAAGAACATTCCAGAAGGCTCGGAAGGCTAGCTTCCCCGAAGTACACCTTCCCTCAAACCAGTTCAGCGAGGACAGCCATCAAAGGGGCTAGAATTTGCCATGAAAGTACAAGGAACTACAGACTGTGTTTATCTCTGAGTGCTTTACAGATGAATGTAACATCTCCGCCTATTGCAGTTGTAAGTAGTCAAAGACATCATAGTGAACTCCCAGAAGCCAGCAGCCTTACAGTTTGCTCTTTTCGTTACGATTATAATGGCTTTTGGCACTACTCTCTCACCTTATTTCCGAGAACGCCAAGAGACTAAGATTGTAGACAATTTGCATTTAGTGGGATTCCACCAAACCCTGAACTGGGACCTCATGCTCCCATGTGTGTTATTTGCAGTGTGGCAGATCCTCCAGACTTCCAAGGCTTTTCCAGAATTCATACCAACAACATCTGGCTTTTGCAGCACACTGTTTTCCAAACTGAGCTACACAGTCAATATAGTGATGATTGGCCAAGAAATATGTGCAGTGGATGTTCATTCAATAAAACTGCGGAAATGGTTTCTGTCAACCACCGCCAAAATTCTTGACTCCCGTCAATAAAAATTAATCGTTCCAAAAATGTGTAAACTTTCTCACCAGCACATTGTACATGTTTATTTCACTCTGGGGTAGATTTTCATACAATAAACGAATTAACCCCTGTCAATCAGCAGCGATTTCTCCAAAATGACATTTACTTTTTGACGTGGCAAACCTCAAAAACACATTTATGGTTCATTTCATTTTGAGAGTGAAGTGCAATATAGTAAAAAAGTGACGCTGTCAGACACAGTGAAAATCTTTCCTAATAATTCAAAGTGAGTTTCCCAAACAACAAAACGAATACTACTGGCCCCTGCATGATACAACTTAATACAAATCTTCATGGAACGTGCTTTGTGTACAGAGGCCCAATCATGCTGAAATAGGAAATGGCCTTCTTCAAACGTTGGCCACAAAGTTAGAAGCTCATAATTGTCTAACATGTATTTGTGTCCTGTAGCATTAAAAGTATACTTCATTGGAACTGGAGCATAGGCCAAATCCTGAAACACAGCCCCAGACCATTATGCCTCCTCCACCAAACTTTACAGTTTTAGACACTATGCATTTAGGCGTTTATTATTATTAGTCTATTATTAGTCATTGTAACCTCTGGCTATTATTTTTGGCGTATTAGCAGTTCACTGGAGTCATAATTCTAGCTAACATATTAACTAGGGACGGCTCGATACCACTCTTTATGTCCAATACCAATAACAATACTGCAACGTTTAGTATCAGCCGATATTGATACTAATCCAATACCATCTTTTTCCCCACTTTTAATCACCTAAACTGTTAACAATCCATTTGTTTGGATGTCCTTTGCTTAACCTAACTATCTAATGTCACCATCTAGCTAGCTATGTTCATCGGACAAGTGTTGTTTTCCTCCCGACACACCTTTCTTTACGCTCAATGCATTTAAATCAGAGGCTAACGGATCAGATCGGATAATTAAAATGTATTTTTAAGTAATGGACCAATTGCGTTAATAAATATCTTTTAGCATCCAAGTGGTTCAATACGGCTAGCATGTTAGGGCATTTTTAAACTTTATGGTAGCTGTTTGAAGGTAGGCATGCACATTTGTTTGCTCATTAAAATGTCATTTCAAATACATCTTAGACTGTAGATGGAATATACTTGCACACGTATGAAGTCCAATATCAAGACTACTAATCGGAAAGTTTGAAACAAGAGGAAATAGCAGTTACAGCCGCTTCCTTTTATACAGTTTCTCCGCAGAGTTCAATTATGTCCTAAAATCGGTTAACTCTATTGCCTTGTGTAATTGGTCAGATGAAAAACAAGTTGACACATTGCATCAATCAAATATTTATTAATATTTATAATACTTCGGTGGACCTTTCATTTCATAAATGAACAATACATGTCTTTGTGTGGGTGCATGTGTGTTTGCAAGTGGGAGGGAGCAGAATGAAGAGATGGGAGAGAGATATATAAAGACAGCATCACGTTCTGTATTTATTCACACTGCACACATGAATGACGGTATGTGAATGCGATGATAAGCGAACAATTAGTTATTGTAGTCAACACGTTGAATGCAGGAGAAATGGGCAGGTGTAAGGACCAGAGCCACTTTGATAAGAGACAAAATGTTATGGCCAGACGACTGGGTTTCTGCATCTCTGAAACGACATAGCTTGTGGGGTGCTTCCGGTCAGCAGTGGTGAGAATCTACTGACCGTTTTCTGCTGTGCTAACAGAAATGCAGAAGGGTTTTCTAATCAATTAGCCTTTTAAAATGATAAACTTGGATTAGAAATCACAACGTGCCATTAGAACACAGGCGTGATTGTTGCTGATAACGGGCCTCTGTACTTCTATGTAAATATAACATAAAATAACTATCATTTCCAGCTACAAGGCATTTAAAACATAAACAATGCCTACAATAAAAAAACTTGCTTCCAAGTGAATTTACTTGCTGATTCTAGTGGATTCAGATTTTGAGAGGCTGCTGTTCTTTCAATGGCCAGCAGGGGGACTCTTAATACGGGCCTCCTTCAGGTTGGGCGTGGCTCCTTATTGATTCAGGTCAATGGGTTTCTTGTCATGATGAATACAGCAGCTCTTCCCAAAGAAGAAGGACACACACACAGGGATGCTGGCACGCGCACATGCACACAGACACTCACACACACGCACACACGCACACAGGCACACAGGCACACACACACAGGCACACAGGCACACAGACACACAGACGCACAGACGCACACACGCACACACGCACACAGACACACACACACACACACAATTCACTCATTAACATCCCCTACATACACACAGCAGGCCGCTCCCAGTTCCTGATAGAATCAACATCGCTCTAAATGAGTACATAGCCAGGAGGAGGTTGGGATAATCATGATACCATTAAGGCTTCATCACACCAACACACAGAGCCATCCTGAAACTAACTGTTAATGTTGATACATATGCGCACACGCATCCGGACACACGCACACGCGCACGCGCGCACACACACACACACACACACACGCACACTGCTGCGAATCCGGCGAGAACAAGGAGCGCTGCTTTGGCCAAAAAATGACACCTCGTCGCCGTGAGTGATGGCGGTTCTGTGTTGCAGTGTGGGGTTGCCGAGGCCACGTTTAGAGAGGAGGGAGTGGCTCACCCCTCCCTCACCCCTCCCGGCGTCTTGTCTGATTAGGACGTGTTGAGGAGGCCAGATGTGGCTGTGACTCTGTCCACTCTGCCCCCCTTCATCCCATCTCAGAGTCCACGTCTACATGTGTGAACGCTTGTGTGTGTCTGTGTGTGTGTGTGTGTGTGCACGCGCGTGTCTGTGTATGCGCGTTCGAAGTCATGCATGTCCGTGCATACATTCTCATGCACATGCCTTCGCGTGCACATTGCAAGCGTTTTCTGGCGCGACCCATCCCCTGCCTGCCTGCCTGCCTAGGCAGCAGAATTGCGTCGCGTGGATAAAGCAGTGCTCTCTGTGGCTCCGCTGCTGTGCTGTGCTGTTGCTGCAGAATGGAGCTGGGTGAAACGGGGTCGGGCTGGCACAGAGTCAACCCTCTGCTCCGGCAGGCTACAGTACACCAGCCCCTGATGTGAAGGCTCAGTGGAGCAGCTGTGTTCCAGATTGGCTGAGGCAGCAGAGGCGGAGTCGCCAGCTTGGCTCCTTCTCCCGAACACACCGGGAAGGATGAAAAACCGAGGGACGGGGGGACGAAGACACGGCCGCACCCTATACATTGGCCTAATACACGGGCGCCTAATGACCCCTGGATGCTGTGGAGCACCGTTCTGTTGATTTATTTGGGTTTCAAATGACAGCATACTGTTGAGTTTAACTTGTAGTGTACACGAGGTGCGTGTTATAATGTGGTTGTGTAGGCACTGGCCCAGTTGCCTTGAATTTCTGTTTCAATTCTTAGTCAGAAATGAATCTAACGTGCCAAGTCGGGGTGAAAGCACAGGGACATAGCTTGAATAGGTACAGTCTATGAGAAACCGAGGTTGGTCTCTCTCTATGCCTGAGCTGTCACTCTCCCAACCCACGGGAGGTGAGTGCAATCACACACGATCCGCGTCACCTGAGTTCTAGACACACCTGTGAGTGATTGCACACACTATTTAGCGCTGCCAGTCTCGCTCAGTATTTTTGCGAGGTATTGTTCGTTTCACGACTACTAAGCGTTATAAGAGAGTTCTCATTCCATTTGTTCCTCCGTGTACCAGACCTGTGCCTGTCAGTTTCATCCCGAGTTTGCCTAAACCTCTGTTCTGTGTCCGCGAGTAATCCCGTTCTTGACCCACCAGCCTGTCTTGCCCGACCACGTCTCAGCCTGCTCCCGAAGTGCCTTCTACGGACTCTGATCTCTGGACTACGACCCCAGCCTGTTGTTGACTACTCTCTTGCCTATTCCATTACTGTTGAATAAAACATCGCTTGCCGCGATTGGTATCCAACACCTTGTCTCCCTGAGTGTATTCGTGACACAGTCACTGGGAAATAGATGTATGAATGTGCTCCGAATGGTCCGCTCTATGGGAAAATATGCAAAATTGCATTGACGCATTATAAAAGCAATCGCAAAACGAAAATATTGTTCTTGCATCATAGAAAAATTTGTTTAATTTCATATTACCGCCAAGAAAGAAAGAAAACCAAATTAGATGTTGCCCAGGAATTTGAACTGTAGTAACCTGGTTGCCTTTGTGAGTCAAATCTACAGGTTGTTTGGCAGCGCAGGTTCCACAACAACACAGTTTAGATTTGTAGTTTGTAATCTGTCCAAAGCTCTTTCCAAACAGCAGAGCAGTCATTACTCCAGAAATGCTCATTCTAGCCAACTCCAAATTATGTATTGCAGACATAATTCCGGAGTCAAGCTTTTTCATGAGCTCACTGTTGAGCAGCACTTGTTTGGTCTCCTCGTCTGTGAACAGACTCATGTATGATGTCAATCTGTCAGCGTGTGTGCACATACTATAAATTAGCACTGTTACACTACAATGTGTCCACACATCAATATGTCCCAAGGCAGCCCGTAGCCAACAGAATGTCCTCATCGGCCCATTTCAACACTGAATGTTTGACTGGCTTTGCTGGTTCACATTATTGTTTTTATGCTCCCAGGGGACGTAAGTGGTAGTGCGATAAGCCCTTCTAATAGTGCAATTTCACAAACACAGCAGTTCTTAGCAGAAGAAACACGCCATTCTTAACAACGCATTTTAACGTTCTGGTGAACGAAAGTTGAGGGCAGGCAATCTCCTCGCACCCTGCCTCTCTCTCTCCTCGCACCCTGCCTCTCTCTCTCCTCGCACCCTGCCTCTCTCTCTCTCCTCGCACCCTGCCTCTCTCTCTCTCCTCGCACCCTGCCTCTCTCTCTCTCCTCGCACCCTGCCTCTCTCTCTCTCCTCGCACCCTGCCTCTCTCTCTCTCCTCGCACCCTGCCTCTCTCTCTCTCTCTCTCTCTCTCTCTCTCTCTCTCTCTCTCTCTCTGTGTTTGAGAGTGCTAACAAACTTTTTTGCCAGCTCCATTAAAATGGTTCCTCTGGTGTGTAAACACCCGGACCTTAAAAGAGTTATGTCGTTTAGGCGACAGGTTTTTATGTTTCTTGACTCACCTGAACAGACTTTGGATTCGTCATTCAAAGTGAAACATGAAGACCGCCTGTATATGGTATATGCCAGTACAGGCAGCCAACGATGTTTTGAATGTGGGGATGTCGGACATAAACGTCAGGCGTGCCCACATAATGATAAGAATGCAAGCGGGGTACAAGTGACTCCTGTAGTGGCTGTTAGTATGGGGACAGATGGGTTAGTAGTGGTTGCGCAACAGGCGGACCTGAATGGAACTAGGGGTGAGACGGTGGTGGTAGCGCAACAGGCGGACCTGAATGAAACCAGGGACGAGCAGGCGGCTCAGCTGATAGGAGCTAGTGGGAAAGATGGGCAGCAGGTTGAAAATGTGGTGAATGGGAGTGAACTGGGGTCTGTAGTAGTGGAAAGGAAACACGATAGTAGTGGTGGGGTGGTGAATAATCTTGCAGTGGAGGAGGTAGCTAGCACTAGTGGTGTGTTGCGAGAGAAGGGCCAGGAGGGTATGGTCCCTCAGACAGTGGAGGAGGTGCCCTGTGATAGTAGTGGTAAACAGACTGGAGGTGGTTTACGGAGTGTGGCAGGAGCGAGTCAGGAGTCAGTGGCTTCTGAGAGTGATGATCGGGAGGAGGACATCACTGATGGTCCAGCTGAAGTGCCAGCAAGTGGTGATGATGACTCCCTATATACACTGGATGAGGTGAATGGGTTCCTGGATAAAACATTTGGGAAAACAGTTAAATTGTCGAATTACTTTGATGAGGAGAAGTTTGCACGGTCTGCAAGAGTGCTGCAGAAGACAGTGGGGGTGGAGGAGCTGAGTGCAAAAAAGCGTTTCCGTTTAAGGAAAATTGTTACGGCTGTGTCGGCAGCAAAAAGTCGTAGTACTCGTGGGAAAGTAAAAAGGATAATAAAGTAATCATGTGTTGTGGGCTTCACAGGGTGTTTTCTCCATGTAGGATCTTTTCATCTGTCTATTTTCTTTTTTCCCTTTATCTTTTATTCATGGCAGTTCTTCAGGTTGGCTCTCTTAACATTAATGGGGGAAGGAATAGGACCAAGAGAGCGTGGGTATTGGAGGTAGTCCAACAGAAAAAGCTGGATGTGGTCTTCCTTCAGGAGACACATAGTGATGAGGCCAACGCTGCTGAATGGGGTGTGTGGTGGCAGGGGCAACATGTCCTCAGCCATGGTACAAATTTTAGTGCTGGGGTGGCTGTTCTTTTCTCATCAGGGTTGGGGGTGACTGTCCTGTCTAAAACAGTGATTGTTCTAGGCCGTGCCATATTAGTAAAGGCAGATGTTATGGGAAGGCTGTTTTACTTTTTGTGTGTTTATGCTCCCAATGAGGGCACAGACCGCATAACTTTTTGGTAGTATTCGGGAGGCATTGAGGCAGTGTGATCCAGAGGGGTGTTTGGTTGTAGGGGAGACTGGAATTGCACAGTAGAGTTTGCTGTTGATCGTACCAGTGAGGAACCTCATCTGCAGTCAGCTACTTGTCTGGCGGGGGTTCTGGCTGAGTTTGAAGTTTCAGATGTGTGGAGGGTTAGGAATGCATTGGTCCGGCAGTACACATGGGTGAAGGTGAATGAGGGGCGTGTTAGTGCAGCAAGATTAGATAGGTTATATGTTTCTGAGCACTATGGTGGTAGGATTGTGGGGTGTGACATTGTTCCGGTGGGGTTCTCGGATCACCACTTGGTCACGGTTGGGATACATATGTCCTGTCCACAACGGAGGCCATCTCATTGGTATTTTAATGTGAAATTGTTGCAAGATAGACTGTTTGGTGAACGTTTTTATTATTTTGGGAGCATTGGAGAGCTGCTAAGGGAGACTATGAGTCATTGGGGCAGTGGTGGGATGTTGGGAAAACGCAAATACGGGTTTTCTGTCAACAGTACACAGCGTTCTCTAGCAGGGAGGTTAAGGAGGCAGTGAGAACACTGGAGCAAGAGATCAGAGCTATTGAGCAACAATTAGTTGCTCAAAGTGACGTTGGGCTAGCTGCGTCATTACAGAACAAGAAGTATGGACTGAAAACATATTTACATGAAAGGGTGAAGTGTGCCTTAGTTAGGTCTCGATTCACTGCCTTCAAAGACATGGATGCTCCGAGCACTTTTTTCTTTAATCTGGGGCTGCCGATCCCGCACCGAAAGCAAATGGTCTGCCTGCGTCTTCCTGATGGGAGAGTGACCTCCGTGGAAGCTGAGATGCGTCAGCATGCTGTGGAGTTCTACTCATCTCTGTATGAAGCGGAGGACTGTGACCGTGAAGATACTGAACAGATCTTGCATGGACTTCCCCAACTGGGTGCTGAACAGAAAGCAGCTTTGGACTCGGCAATTACAATGCAGGAACTGTCTGCGGCCGTTATGCAGCTTTCCTCCGGCCGTGCTCCGGGTATTGACGGACTACCATCAGACTTCTATAAGTTTTTCTGGAGGATTATTGGGGAGGACTTTTATGATGTGGTGTGTGAGTCTTTTCAGAATGGTTCCCTTCCAGTGTCATGTTGCCGTGCTGTCCTATCACTGTTGCCAAAAAAAGGGGATTTGACTTTGTTGAAGAACTGGCGCCCTGTGGCATTATTGTGCGCTGACTACAAGGTGATTTCCAAGTGTCTGTCAAATAGATTGAAAGAGCATTTGGGGCTGTTGGTCCACAGAGATCAGTCGTACTGTATTCCTGAGCGGTCAATTGTTGACAATTTGTTTTTGGTCAGGGACGTGCTGGACATTTGCAAGATGTCTGATACGAATGTTGGTCTGCTTTCGTTAGATCAGGAGAAGGCTTTTGATCGTGTGGACCACAAGTACTTATTCGCCGCAATGCAGGCTTTTGGTTTTGGGAAGGGTTTCTTATCATGGATCAACCTATTGTATGCTGGTGCGTCATGTATGGTGAAGGTGGGGGGTGGGTTGAGCTGCCCAATACCTGTTCACAGGGGTATTAGACAGGGCTGCCCAGTTTCGGGGCAGCTGTACTGTCTAGCCATTGAACCGCTGCTATGTACTCTGCGAGCAAAGCTAGCTGGTTTCTCAGTGCCAGGGCTTATTGTCCAAACAGGGATGATGTTGTCTGCTTATGCAGATGACGTCACTGTGTTTATCACGGGCAGTGAGGATGTTGAAGCTCTAACCAGCGCCTTAAAGGTTTATGAGGGGGCATCCTCAGCCAGAGTAAACTGGGGTAAGAGTGAGTCACTGTGGGCAGGTCGGCTTCATGGAGGAAGTGCTCCACAGTTACCTGGGGGACTCCAATGGGGCAGGGATGGACTCAAGACGTTGGGGGTTTTTCTAGGGTCTGATGAGTTTCAGAGGAAGAACTGGGAGGGTCTGGAGGAGAAGGTTGGTGCCAGACTGTCTAGATGGACATGGCTGCTGCCGCAGATGTCCTATAGGGGAAGAGTTTTGGTGGCAAACAACCTCGCTGCCTCAACCCTGTGGCATCGATTAGTGGTGATACAACCTCCTGTGGGTCTTATTCAAGAACTGCAGAGGATGCTGGTGAACTTTTTCTGGTCCGGTCAGCACTGGATAAAGGCTGCAGCACTGTATCTGCCGCTGCATGAGGGTGGGCAAGGCCTGGTGGACATCGCCTCAAGGGTCCTGGCTTTCAGGCTGTCTACGGCCCAGAGATTGATTCACAGTGACGGTTCCTGTTGGGTGGATACAGCCCATGTTTTACTGAGGAGGGCAGGCAGTCTGGGCTTGGACAAACACCTTTTCCTCCTGAATTTGGAGGAGGTTAAGCTGTCTGGCCTCACACCTTTTATGAGTCGGTCTTGCAGGCTTGGAAGGTGTTGGAGGTGTCAAGACAGAATGGGGCACCACCAGGAATGTGGCTGTTTGAGGAGCCACTGTTCCATAATGCAATCCTCAGGTCCCGGGTGTTGGGCTCAGTAAGCCTGTGTGCCCAATTAAGGACAGCGGGGTGTGTAAAGCTGGGTCACCTGATGCAATGGAATAGCAGGTCACTGGAGGAGCTGGCCAGGAGGGCAGGGATCAGGTCGTCGCGGCTACTGAGGAGGGTTGTGGCTGAGGTCTGTGAGTCCTTGCCAATACCGCACAGGAGTTTTGCCACTGACACCTCTTCCTCTGACCGCTGGAGGGATGGCCTGGAATATGAGGTCCCGCTACTGTACGTTAGGGCTGCCTCAGGGGTATTTGAAGAGGATGCGGGGCAGCTGCTCTCATTCAGGACCCCGGAGCTGGGGGATCTTAAGGACATGGGGAAGAAGGCAATGTATGTTGTCTGTGTGAAGGTGTCCAGAGCATCCTCCCTAGTGGGGGTAAAGGCGACAAAGTGGGCAGAGGTGTTTGGTCGAGGCTCTTCCCCTATAGGTTGTTGGCGGACTATATATAAAATGCCTATTGATAAGAGGACAGCTGACCTCCAATGGAGGACTATTCATGGGGCTATTGCCACCAACAGACATGTCGTACATCTTGACCCAAATGTTGAGGAAAACTGCCCGTTTTGTATGGAGCCAGAAACCCTGGCACATCTGTTTTTACAGTGTCCCAGGTTAGTAGGGCTGTTGGACCAGCTTGCTCAGTGGTTCTTTGCTTTGGGTGAGTTTTTCTCTTCCAAACTGTTTATATTTGGCCCCAAGTATTGTTTTAATAGACGAAACACCATTGTTTTACTAAATTTTATGTCAGGGACAGCTAAGTTGGCTATTTGGAAGACCCGGAAGAATCAAATTCGGGGCCAGGGGTCTGTGGATGTTGCGGGCATGCTTCAGGGCTTGCTAGCTGCAAGACTGAGGGTGGAGTATGCATACTATAAACTGGTTGGGGACACTGAGCGGTTCATGTCTATCTGGGGCATCCAGGGAGTGTTATGTTCTGTTGTTGGGGAGGATTTGGTGTTGTGTTGTTAATTTGTCCATTTAAAGTGTATTGTGTTATTCTTTTTTGTAGCTTTGTTTTTTTTTTTTTTTTTTTTTTTTTTCTTTGTCTGTGTGGTTTCTTGTACTTGTAGTTGTGGTGTTGTGAGTCCATAGGACTCAATAAAGTTTTTTTAAAACTCAACTCTCTCTCTCTCTCTCTCTTATATATGTGACGTCTGATGCTTTTCAATCTTTAACATTACTACAATATGTTTACTAATCCTGGTTAAAGGACACACTCACATACACACAAACACGCATCTTCGCATCCACACACACACACACACACACACACACACACAGACACACAGACACACAGACACACAGACACACACACACACACACACACACACACACACACACACACACACGTAACCACTTGCTCCAAACGCACCATGAATAACTATGGAATTAATATTAAGCAGCTTATCCTTGTGTAACAGAAGCTAGCTAAAATACCACAAGGCTTTCAAGGATTATCAACAACACATTTCTACTGTATATATATTTCTTAGTTCGGCATGCGTGTGGGTGTCTGTGAGCATATTGATGTTCATCATGATGCTATAACTCTTTTGCATACTATTTCTGGTACTATAGTCCCTATCTCTGGTACTATAGTCCCTATTTCTGGTACTATAGTCCCTATTTCTGGTACTATAGTCCCTATCTCTGGTACTATAGTCCCTATTTCTGGTACTATAGTCCCTATCTCTGGTACTATAGTCCCTATCTCTGGTACTATAGTCCCTATCTCTGGTACTATAGTCCCTATCTCTGGTACTATAGTCCCTATCTCTGGTACTATAGTCCCTATCTCTGGTACTATAGTCCCTATCTCTGGTACAATAGTCCCTATCTCTGGTACTATAGTCCCTATCTCTGGTACTATAGTCCCTATCTCTGGTACTATAGTCCCTATCTCTGGTACTATAGTCCCTATCTCTGGTACTATAGTCCCTATCTCTGGTACTATAGTCCCTATCTCTGGTACTATAGTCCCTATCTCTGGTACTATAGTCCCTATCTCTGGTACTATAGTCCCTATCTCTGGTACTATAGTCCCTATCTCTGGTACTATAGTCCCTATCTCTGGTACTATAGTCCCTATCTCTGGTACTATAGTCCCTATCTCTGGTACTATAGTCCCTATCTCTGGTACTATAGTCCCTATTTCTGGTACTATAGTCCCTATCTCTGGTACTATAGTCCCTATCTCTGGTACTATAGTCCCTATCTCTGGTACTATAGTCCCTATTTCTGGTACTATAGTCCCTATTTCTGGTACTATAGTCCCTATTTCTGCTATTAAAGTCCCTATTTCTGGTACTATAGTCCCAATACTGGTACTATAGTCCCTATTTCTGGTACTACACTCCCTATTTCTGGTATTAAAGTCCCTATCACTAATGGGTCATATAAACATGAACATTGGAACACACAGAGAGCAAACCGATCTCTAACAGAAATGGTGACCTTGTCAGTTAAAACATTCCACTCATTGTTTTGGGGGTTTCTTTTGTCCTCCTCCTCCCACCTCCCATTCTCTCTAATCCTCCTCTGCTCCAGCTGATATGTGCTTCTGCTGACGCTGACTTGTGTGTGTGTGTGTGACGAGCTCTACAGTTGCACTGGCCTCGTTGACATTCTAATAACAGGCTTTCATCTTGCCCAGATGTATGTGCATGTGCACATGTGAGTCCTTTTCTGTGTGTACAGTGTGTGTGTGTACAGTGTGTGCGTGTGTGCGTGTACAATGTGTGCTTGCATAGGTGTCTGTGGGTGAACGCACGTGCTCCTCAAGCTTCCTGGGTAATACAGATGTACTCGTCTGAACCCCTATTCAAAGCTACTGCCGTCCCTCCGTCCGTCTCCCTTTCTCCTCTCTTTCTCTTTCCTAAGTTACCGTCTCTCCACTACTCTGTAATTACCCAGCTTACAGTCCACACTACACCCGGACCTCAGCATTCCTCCCCCGGCCACTAGGACTTGAAAGGCTCGGCCCAGCTGGTCTGGTCCATCATGGGAAATAGTTTCCAGATGGCGGTACCTCCTCGTAAAGAGCGGCAGGCGTTTGTTCCTTAGCCACGTGTGACGGTTAAGAGGGGAAGAATGGTTAGGAGTCACAGATAGTATAGGAGAATATTACTGTACTGGTGGATTGAGTCATAGATAGTATAGGAGAACATTACTGTACTGGTGGATTGAGTCACAGATAGTATAGGAGAACATTACTGTACTGGTGGATTGAGTCACAGATAGTATAGGAGAACATTACTGTACTGGTGGATTGAGTCACAGATAGTATAGGAGAACATTACTGTACTGGTGGATTGAGTCACAGATAGTATAGGAGAACATTACTGTACTGGTGGATTGAGTCACAGATAGTATAGGAGAACATTACTGTACTGGTGGATTGAGTCACAGATAGTATAGGAGAACATTACTGTACTGGTGGATTGAGTCACAGATAGTATAGGAGAACATTACTGTACTGGTGGATTGAGTCATAGATAGTATAGGAGAACATTACTGTACTGGTGGATTGAGTCATAAATAGTATAGGAGAACATTACTGTACTGGTGGATTGAGTCACAGATAGTATAGGAGAACATTACTGTACTGATGGATTGAGTCACAGATAGTATAGGAGAACATTACTGTACTGGTGGATTGAGTCACAGATAGTATAGGAGAACATTACTGTACTGGTGGATTGAGTCACAGATAGTATAGGAGAACATTACTGTACTGGTGGATTGAGTCACAGATAGTATAGGAGAACATTACTGTACTGGTGGATTGAGTCACAGATAGTATAGGAGAACATTACTGTACTGGTGGATTGAGTCACAGATAGTATAGGAGAACATTACTGTACTGGTGGATTGAGTCACAGATAGTATAGGTCAACATGTACTTGTGGATTGAGTCACAGCTAATATAGGTCAACTGGAACTCATGTGATGGCTCTATTCAGGGCCTCATGTGCAGTTAAGAGCCAACATAGATTTCTGATGGAAATCTGCTTTTGAAAACTCCCCATATAAACTACTCTACTGGTTATAGATATACAGTCAGATTTAGAAAAATATTTTTATATAAAAACATTGTTTCCTTGTGTTGTTTTCCAGAGTCTGCTGCCCAGTCATGGCAATGCAGAGAGAAGCCGGTGTCCATTGCTCCATAAAGCAGAGGTGTTTTGGAAGTTTTGGGGTTTTCCTTTAAATCAGATCCCAGTACAGACCTTAACCACCAGGTGAGGGTAGAACCTAACCAATTAGTGACCTAATTAACCAATCAGTGACCTAATTAACTAATCAAGTACAAGGCGAGCAACAACATGTAGACACTCCATGGAGCCGGTTTGACACCTCTGCCATATTAGAGCTTTTCAGGTCCCACAGATCAGCTCGATTGGTTGTGCGCCAAAAGTACCCACGGCACCAGTTTTGGTTTCCAAATCCGGTTTGGCCTGCTTAGAATAACGAGTGGCTCGCCATGCGTCAGCTGTTCCACTGCGGGGGAAAAACAAACCGACTAAAAAGATAACTCCCACCTCAATGTATAAATAATCAAAGCACAGACTGATACCGGATAGAGAGTGACAGATGATATCTCAAGAACTCTCGAGGAGCAAGCCGACACAAACACAAGGACATGCACAGGTTACTCACCACTAGAAATCCATTACCGGTAAGAGGCCATCGCGGCTTTCTTTACAGTGCTCGTGCAAGTCACGCAATATGAGTAAGACAGACAGTAAATACTTAATTGCTGTAATTGACCGACCATGGTAAGTCTTGCCGGGCTTGTGCAAGTCACGCAAAGATGGTTAAAGAGCCAATCAGCTAATACCCTGTCGATTTCTCTAACTGCGAGGTCGATAGATGTCGTTAAGCTACGCATAGACATAAAATACATTATTGCAAAAGGCAGGCCAATAGCAGTACACTGCATGTAATGTAGAGTTTGTGGGTGTGTCCAAGCTCGGATACTAGAATATCCGAAGATAACGACTTTGTCACATAGCACGTCGGAATATAACACGTTGGCAGCAGATCTTGACATCTATTTTACAGAGTGCCCCCATTGGTGCCGAATTGGCATTATAGGTTCCTGCCTTTATTAACCGGGGGTATTTAACGCAAACGCCACCCTTAAGAAAATGCTTACTCATGTTTCATCGGGGCCTTACACGTTTTATAGGAACATTCTCATCGGCAAGGCAACGGCACGATGGATGCAAGGTCTGACACTAGCCAGCTATTGGTCAATTTATAAAAGTCATTAAGGGGCGCTGCTCCAGACACTCCAGACGCCAACCAGAGCGCAGGCTCAAGTCATTGAGTCAGCACATCCTTTAGGTTAAAGGTCATGTGCTCAGCGAAAAGATTTGCTGCAACTGTGTTACTCGAGGGGTAAACAGGCTTGTCATTCTGGTGGTAGCGTCTTATGCATGTCTTCTGTGCCTTATGTTGCACGTTACAGTTTGTACATAATGTAACACTCAGCTCCCGCAAATGTGTGGGTTCAATTTAGCCCTCGTGTTAATTCTCTTAGGACGTTCTCTGCTGTGGCCATCTCGTAGGGAACATAATAATCTGGACGGTTTAATGCACGCTAAAGGGGCTCAATTAAAAAGTCTGATCAAATCTGAATCAATTTCTGCTAAGTCACAGAATGAATTTGACACAGGATTTATATAGCTCTTTTAAGAGCCAAAAATACTTAACAGTGTATGAATCACAAGCAAAATGGTTCAGGAATGAATGGCCGGTTTGAGATTGACTGTTTTGCCCTGACAAGATCTCGTCTAGACTTGTGTCGATCATGATAACGAGCATCTGTGGCTGACAGACAGTAATGATTCAGCCGTTTGAGTCGGGTGACATCGTCCTGGTGCGAGCTTGTCATCCATCAAAACCCCAGGTAACCCAGCAGCAGTGTGTGGAGAAACACTACAACGCTTCATTTACATCTCAGAGTTTCTATGACCTCAGTTTGTGACGGCAAATAGGTATAAGCTGAGAGGCAGACTCGGCCCTGTAGACATGGGTGTGTGTGTGTGTGGTGGGTGTGATGGATCACACGCTTAATTTCTCAGGCAGATTAAACATCTTTGGTTAAGAAAGAATCACAGCTTGTTCTGTTATAGCTAGACAGCCAGGCTCCAGTGTGACGGCTTCCGCGTCTCCAAGTGTCCAAAAAGCTGCCTTTTTTAAAGGAAAAGGGAGTTCTGAAGGTAATGAAAACAGAAAAACAGTGGGCGAAAAGCAATGCCACTTTATTTATTTGAAATGGGATGATGTAATGAAACTATCAAACTGCCAGAACCTGCCAGAGCCAGTTTCGTTTCAGCGTCTATGAGGGACAACTGGATTTTCTTTTTTAAATCTTCAGACTGTTTCCCCTAGTTCATTCATAGTGGTTCTCACCCCTTCAATATCTCTCGTTGTCCCCCATCTCCCATCCATTGCGCCATCTCTCTCTCTCTCATTTCCCGCCACTATCCCTCTCTTTTCAGCAGACGGAGAGCAGAGAAAAGCCTCTCTGTGCCGAAGACAAAGGAAGCTCTTTCTTGAGGAAGAAAGTTGAGTTTCCGGTGTGAGCTGCCTGGTGGTGTTGGAGGAGAGACCAAGGGCAGACGAATAGGCATGAATACCAAATGCATTGAGGTCCGTTGATCAGTGTGTATGTCTGTGTCTTGGTGTGTGTGTGTGTGTGTTTGTTTATATTTGGCATATGCATGTTTGTTTGTGTTGATGTGATGTGCATTGTCCGTACTGAACGGATTCACGCTCATCTCTCTGTGTGTACGTCCTTGTTTGTGCGGGCATGTGTGTGTTGCCAGTGAGAAATCCAGGGTGTGTGGTCAAAGGGGGCACTGAGTTTGCTTTAGCCTGGCGGGAACCAGCCAGCACCACGCCACAGATGCACCACAGTTGCATCTCTCACACACAATGAACCAGAGAGACACTGAATACTGTGTGTGGGTGTAAAATCGAGGCACAGATTAGAAAAATAAATCACAGTACAAGACCCGTCGGGACAAATTGAGACAAGCACTTCCTTTAAGATAACTACTGGGCATGACAAGACAAACCGAAAAGCTCTTGCTTAGTCGGCCTTCTGCGTCGACTGGGTTATTACACTGGGACAACACAGAGCGAAATCGTGCATTTGAATGAACACATTTGACACCAAGGCATAGGACACAAAGTGATTTAGCAGATAAACCTATGAGGATTATTCGTACCAAAGTGACATAGTGTGTATTAATCCTAACAGATTTGTTTTTTAACGCACTGTCTACCGAAAATATGAACAGTAATCGCATGATCATACTACACCCAACCATATTGGCAATCGGTCATTAAGTGAAAACGAAACAAAAACAACTACATTGTGCAGTGCGATTTGCAGTAAACATTAAACACACTTGCGTCTCTCTTCAAATCTGTTCGGCAAATAACTACTGCACAAAAAGCATGTATGAGCAATTAAAGCATACTCCATCTTTTTTATTGTACATACGATTAAAAATGTATGTTTCACAAAACTAAAACGACTTCCATTTAGAGCATGATTACTTCTGTTGATTACAGCTTCTGAATACATCTCTTATTCATGAAATAGGAGAACATAAGGGATATTTTAGCCATCCAATAGCATCCCTGACTCGTTCCAAGTAGTGTTTAAGTCAGTGTAAAAACAGCAGCTTTCCTGGACGTGTCGTAACAAAGTTTGAAGCAATGACCAGTGTTTGGCCTTTTTTTTCATAATGGTAACTGTTGCTGGTTATGCGTTTGTTCGCGCGCGCGTGTGTAGGTGTGTGTGTAGTGTAGGTGTGTGTGTAGTGTAAGTGTGTGTCTAGTGTAGGTGTGTGTCTAGTGTAGGTGTGTGTGTGTAGTGTGTGTGTGTGTAGTGTAGGTGTGTGTCTAGTGTAGGTGTGTGTCTAGTGTAGGTGTGTGTCTAGTGTAGGTGTGTGTGTGTAGTGTAGGTGTGTGTGTAGTGTAGGTGTGTGTGTAGTGTAGGTGTGTGTGTAGTGTAGGTGTGTGTGTGTAGTGTAGGTGTGTGTGTGTAGTGTAGGTGTGTGTGTAGTGTAGGTGTGTGTGTGTAGTGTAGGTGTGTGTCTAGTATAGGTGTGTGTGTGTAGTGTAGGTGTGTGTCTAGTGTAGGTGTGTGTGTAGTGTAGGTGTGTGTGTAGTGTAGGTGTGTGTGTAGTGTAGGTGTGTGTGTAGTGTAGGTGTGTGTGTAGTGTAGGTGTGTGTGTGTAGTGTAGGTGTGTGTCTAGTGTAGGTGTGTGTGTCTAGTGTAGGTGTGTGTCTAGTGTAGGGGTGTGTCTAGTGTAGGTGTGTGTGTGTAGTGTAGGTGTGTGTGTGTAGTGTAGGTGTGTGTGTAGTGTAGGTGTGTGTGTAGTGTAGGTGTGTGTGTAGTGTAGGTGTGTGTGTAGTGTAGGTGTGTGTGTAGTGTAGGTGTGTGTGTGTGTGTAGGTGTGTGTGTAGTGTAGGTGTGTGTGTGTGTGTGTGTGTGTGTATGCGCCTCTCTCTACGTGTTGGACCCATGTCTGTGTCTGTGGTGCACTGTACTGTCTGAAAGACATAAACAAGTGGACTTGGACGGTGTGTCTAGACGGTGGAGTACAGTATAGCATGGTGTGTTGTTGAACTGAGCTGCCAGCCAGACAGTTAGGGTGTGACTGGCATCAGTGTGGCACATTTAGTGGCTTAGCTGTAACAAGGAGGCCGCAGTGGTGTGTGTGTGTGTGTGTGTGTGTGTGTGTGTGTATGTAAATGCTGTATGTGTACATGTTCACCTATCCTAGTGAGGACCTAAGATCCCCCAGATTAGTAAAACGTAGGAGTTAGATGTCACACACATGTGTGACGGTGAGGGAAACTGACTTCTGAATGGGATCAATTACGTGAGTGAACACAGAGACTAGGTGTTATTTACATTAGCAAACAAAAAAAACCCAGAAAATTTGTGTTTATTACAGTTATCCTGTTGCGAACCCTGCTGTGTGTGTCACAATCCAGACACTGTCTGTGCACTTTACTTACATAATCAATTTCAGTGCAGAGTTTAACTAAGAAAGCTCAAACCATATTGAGCCAGAACCTCTTTTAGGTTAAATGTCAGACACAACTATGTGTTTTTAATAGTTACAGTTACACAACAACTGTTAGTAACGCTTCTTCAACCCCGAATCACTGATCAAGTAAAAGTCTGAGGGCAACATTTGAACAAATGAAATGCACTGTATTAGCCTAGCTTACTATTAGCCTAGCTTCCTATTAGCCTAGCCTCCTATTAGCATAGCTTACTTATACCTGCATACCTAAGATGTTACTAAGATGTCACTTTTTCTTTGGAGGAATGAAGTGTTAACAGTTATCTTCAAATGATCTCGCTCACAGGCTGGTTTATGCTACATGATTAATAGCTCACTCCATTTATATTACATTGAAGCAGACATATTTAACAGAAGTAGATTACTAAACAACACAGAGACAACAAAATGACTTGTGAAAACATCAGAAATAACTCGATTGATGGCTAGATTAACAAAGCTACAAATCACAAATTACGTTTGAGATGTTTAGACAGAAGTCCAGTGTTGTGTTATCTCAGGAGATGAGATTGTAATACAGGCTGGAGACAAGAGCGTGTCTCCCTGAGCAACTGAGAGGGCTAATCTAATCACAGCATCAACCCCAACCCATAATACCCCACTCGTATTTTTACAGACAGAACAATTTAGCCATTGGAGTTATTTAGAGCAAACAACACTTGACACTCGGTCTTGTAAAGAGGAAATGTGATTTCTTTTATTCCAAAAATACATTTAATTGTGTCCATTGGCCATCTTACTGCTCTTCATCCTAATAGTATTTCTGGACCCAAAGGCCACTCACCCCACAGATATAATGGAGAATACTGTGTTCTACCAGGGAACCTTACGTCGATAAGGAACAGGGAAGTTGTACAATTCTAAAGGTCTCAAGTATCAACTTTTGATCTGTTCAACGAGTTACCCAACAACATTCTTACTTCAAGGAACTTCCTAGAAAACAACAAGGAAATGAGAACAGTAACAAAACAATCTGTTATAAGAATCAAATGTTCACACTGTGAATGAACGTCTGCACCCGCGCGCGCGTGTGTGTGTGTGTGTGTTAAGTGTGTGACGGCACATATTTAGAAATGAGCAAACTTGACAATGGCAAGTTGCATTGGATCAACAGGTCCTGGCACATGGCCTTTGATATTTGATGTTGGTCGGGTCCTGGGTGGAATACGTTATTGGACATGATCGATCCTGCATACTGATTACAGTCTTGTAGTGTGCAGTCCATTTAAATATAATGTGGATGCTTTTTTTTGTTTCTGCTCTAATCCATGGGAGGGGAAGAGGTGTACATGAGTATTTTAGAGTGTTTAATAAACATTGGTCCAGGGCATTCGTTTATTACACTTCCAGTTGGAAGTTTGCTTGATTAAAATCTCTAACAACAATAAAAGCTTCAGTCTGGTGAAATCATTCATTTCTGTTTACATTATTTGCAGTATCTGACTGCTGTGTGTGTGTGTGTGTGTGTGTGTGTGTGTGTGTGTTGGGGTGCCAGTCTCTGCTGACTGAAGTAAACAGTACATTAATCTTCCTACATTGCATACATTATTAAACATTACTGTATGCTCATACTGTACCTCTTATGTAGTTAAATACTGTATTATGTTCCATCGCAAATATTACGCTCTGTCACCTGAATGATATGGGTACGGAAAGCTTTATTTGGCAGCATTCATTAAATTACTTTTAGTTCCCAGATTACAATACATCTAAATATGCAGAACCTAAAGAAGGAGTTGGATTGTAAGTGTAACCTTTGTGTAAATCGTTTGAGGGTTGAGCACATTTCACATTACTCTGCGGGCTGCATTTGTGCCATTACTTACTTTGTTTTTGAACAGTGTCTTGGCTTATATGTGTTATGGTGAACAGCAACTGTACTAAAGGGTTCTACGCATCTCGTCCAACACAATGGGACAATAGGCAACAGTTATGGGTTACTATAGAGATAGGGTTTATATTATGCAACAGTTATGGGTTACTATAGAGATAGGGTTTATATTAGGCAACAGTTATGGGTTACTATAGAGATAGGGTTTATATTATGCAACAGTTATGGGTTACTATAGAGATAGGGTTTATATTATGCAACAGTTATGGGTTACTATAGAGATAGGGTTTATATTAGGCAACAGTTATGGGTTACTATAGAGATAGGGTTTATATTATGCAACAGTTATGGGTTACTATAGAGATAGGGTTTATATTAGGCAACAGTTATGGGTTACTATAGAGATAGAGTTTATATTATGCAACAGTTATGGGTTACTATAGAGATAGGGTTTATATTAGACCACAGTTATGGGTTACTATAGAGATAGGGTTTATATTAGACTACAGTTATGGGTTACTATAGAGATAGGGTTTATATTAGGCAACAGTTATGGGTTACTATAGAGATAGGGTTTATATTAGGCAACAGTTATGGGTTACTATAGAGATAGGGTTTATATTAGGCCACAGTTATGGGTAAACAGGTGTTAACAAACCCAAAAACATCAGTACTAAGTGCATATTAGTCATATCCACGATTATCAGCAAATCAGCAATAAAAAAAACAACTGCTTTATTATAGTCTACATCTCCTGGTTACTGATTCCTGTAGTGCCAGCAGGACAGTACTGTAAAACATCACGACAGGTAGCTTGTATGTACTGTATGTGTGTGTGTGTGTGTGTGTGTGTGTGTGTGTGTGTGTGTGTGTGTGTGTAAAGCTTACTGTACAGGGTGGAGATGGGTGGTGGCTATGAACAAATCATACCTCTATCACTTCCGTTGTGAACAATCCTCCACAAACAAGCCTTCCCCATCCGTGCGAACACACAAACACACACACACACACACCTTCAAACTCATCTCTCCTGTTTACCAAACACACCTGACCTCATGTTCACATTGTGTTAACATGAGGACATGTTAACACATGTCCTCACCTGACCTGATGTTCACATTGTGTTACAATCCTTCGTCTCTCTGACCAACGAACCCACTGACCAACGTGGCTGTTCTTTCTGTGGCTCTGACCAATTGATTTAGGATTACAGAGCTGTATTTGTGACGGGGTGGCCGGGTGCAATTTGCTTTCTTGTCGGCATCAGCGGATTTATGAGCTGGCCGCGGAAATGGATCAATAACTGCAGAGAAGCGAGTTAGCGTCCGGATGCTGAGATCCAGAGTCAGTTCGTTCACATTCACTTACTGACTGACTCGCTGACCGACTTTAGAAACAGCCATTAACCTTGGTAAAAAGCGAATTTCTTATTTAAAAAACCCCCACTTTGATCAATGAACGGCGCTGCATAATAGACCATGACACTCAGCATTTATCAATATTTAAAGTAATGTTTGCACGTGAACTATTGTGTAATTAAGCAATAATGTACGAAGGTGTGAGTATAACATAACATGGCCAGTATGACATGGCCAATATAACTTGGGCGTCTATGGATACGACACATTGCCATTGTATATTGCTAATAAAACACATGCCCCATGGAGGCCGTTTTGCTTTAATTGGTCACCAAAGCAATTAGAACAGTAACAGGTGAGAATCCTGAATCCTGATTCGCTGTTAGCCGTGGTATATGAGACTGCGTACCATTGTTATGACACGTTACTTTTTGCTGTTGGTAACTGGTTTATAGCGCAATAAGGCATCCCGGGATTATGTGATACATTACCAATATACCATGCCCATGGACAGTCTTGCTTTAAAAAAATGTAGCCATGGTATATTGACCATAAACTACCCCGGCACGTGCCTTATTGCTGACACGTACTACGGCTATCAGCGAATCAGCATTCAAGATTAGTTGAATGACAGAAAATCTGAAAACCCAGAGATTTTGGTGGGACCAAAGCATAGACACGGTTCTCTATACACACGCTTAAACAAAATGCCACCAACGTGGTGTCAACATAAACACCACCGTTCAACAGCCAAGAGTCACTTTCAAATGTTTTTGTTAACTAAATAATTTTTAAATGACAAATTCATCAGTGTCTTTTTGTTCCACACAGGTCCTCAACTGGCAGCCTCATTGAGCAGTACTCCCAAACACCAGCAGCTCGACCGTACGGTACATAAGAAGTGCCCATCAAGCCACTCTAATTTGTGGGAGGAGCTTCAGAAAGCATGCGGTGAAATCCCTGCAGAATGCCTCGACACATTTACAGCTAGGATGCCAAAGGCCAGCGAGGTTGCAATAGCGGCAAATGGAGCGTTCCTCGACGAAAGCGAAGTGTGAGACACAATTATTATTAAAAAGTGACTATTTCTCACCACTAAATTCACTATTCATTCACATTTCCTATTCGAACTCATTTCACGTTTATTTTTTATTATTATTTTTTAAACGAGGACATTTCTAAGTGACACCAACTTTTCAGCTAAAGTTTACGTACAGATATGTAACTTAAGAACACAATTTTTTTAACGACATCACAGAAAGATCAAACATCGCATTATTGTTTGAAGTATGTGGATTCTCTTTTCATGTAACTGCACGGTCGGAGCTTTTAGGCCCGATTGACACTGTAAATTAACTTGAATAAACGCCTGCGGGGGGAAATACAACACTGGCACACCCGGGCACAGTGTGTGGGCACTTTCTTGATTTATAAAAGCCTTCTAATCTTATGCCTCTGCCTGCCAGCCTGCCTATCCTCCTGCCATCCCGTCTGCCAGCCAGCCAGTCAGCATGCCAGCCTCCCCATCTGCCTGCCAACCTGTCTGCCAACCTGTCTGCCCGTCCTCTGTCTATACATGTAGCAACATAGGGACAAAATGTACACTATTTGATGGAATTCACCTACTGTGCCTTCGGACAATGTGTCTGTGTGTGTGTGTTAACACAGTTAAACCAGTTCAGTGGTGTTTGTTAATAGTTCACTCGACTTGTCCTGCATAACACTGCTGAGGCAAGAGCTGTGCACGGTGACGCCACCATGGTCTAATAAAAGCTGTGATTGTAAAGCATTACGCCCGGGGATACATTTTTTAGGCTGAGAAAGTCATTCACCGGTCGTGTCCACTAGGCAATTCAAAGACAAAAGTGTCAATCAAGTTGTGTCACCGTGTGGGCGGGGCAGTGTGGGCGGAGCAGTGTGGGCGGGACAGTTTGTGATACATGTCAGCTTTACACTGGTGTAAGAGACTCTGGGAAATAGAGACCTCCTCTGAAATATGCTAATTTGAGACGTTCAGATACGGTGCGTCTGTTCCTCCTGCCGTTACCCTGTGACACTTTTAAGCATATAATCATTCCGACAACCAACAGGGAACAGAAACTTCCCGAAAGCGCTATTGGTGAAGAAGCCTGAGGCGATCGACCAGTGAAACAGCCGGTGAACAGTGACCCAAGCGAAGGCAAACAAGGCCGATATGTGATTGGACCTGGCCTATAAGGACGGACACGGGTGTTGCCGTGGGTTGCATGTTCTTTGCAGCATCTCACAGCTCTTTGTGGTCCACAAGATATGACAGCTATATCTCATGGAACCAGGGTTTGGATCATGCTCTGGGCGACTGCTGCTTCTGTTCTACCTGACTCTTACCATCCACTAATAATGGAGTCCAAATGTTGTAGTCCAAAAGCATAGCCAATAAAACAGATCCGTGTTCTCAAGTGAGAGTAACTGTCTTTGAGCCTTGCTACTGTCTGTCTGGGTGCATGTCTGTCTGTCACAGAGGCATTTAAAACGCACACACGCACGCACACGCCCTGACAATGACAGGCTGGTTATGTAGCAACTCCTGCTGAGGTCCTTTAAGCGTCTTTAATGTTATGGGGGCTATTGCTCTCCTTAATCTGCCTACCATGACAGCTACCATAATGCCTTTTCCCTGGAGAACCACACACACTCCAGCCACAGAAACACTTACACGAGCACGCACGCACACACACGCACACACGCACACACACACACACACACACACACAATCCCTCATACAGAGACAAATGAGAAGTAGGGTCCTTCAAACAAATACACAGCACCCCACTAAAACAGTGACACTCCATTCATTCCATTGAGCACATTAACCCACTCCCTGAAGGTGTGTGTGTGTGTGTGTGTGTGTGTGTGTGTGTGTGTGTGTGTGTGTGTGTGAGTGAGAGTGTGTGCATGGTCTCTTGTGTGTGACCCCGCCCCAGATTTCAATCTTTCTTTCCTGTATGAATATTCCCACCAGTCATACAGTACAGTACCAGTCATACAGTATAGTACCAATCATAAAGTATAGTAGCCTACCAGTCATACATTACCAGTCATACAGTATAGTACCAGTCACACAGTATAGTACCAATCATAAAGTATAGTAGCCTACCAGTCATACATTACCAGTCATACAGTATAGTACCAGTCACACAGTATAGTACCAATCATAAAGTATAGTAGCCTACCAGTCATACATTACCAGTCATACAGTACAGTACCAGTCATACAGTATAGTACCAATCATAAAGTATAGTAGCCTACCAGTCATACATTACCAGTCATACAGTATAGTACCAGTCATACAGTATAGTACCAGTCATACAGTATAGTACCAGTCATACAGTATAGTACCAGTCATAAAGTATAATACCAGTCATACAGTATAGTACCAGTCATACATTACCAGTCATACAGTATAGTGCCAGTCATAAAGTATAGTACCAGCCATACAGAACCAGTCATACAGAACCAGTCATATAGTACCCATCATACAGAACCAGTCATATAGTACAGCACCAGTCACCCAGTGCAGTACCAGTCATACAGTACAGTACCAGTCATACAGAACCAGTCATACAGAACCAGTCATACAGTACCAGTCACACAGTACAGTACCAGTCATACAGTACAGTACCAGTCACACAGTACAGTACCAGTCATACAGTACAGTACCAGTCACACAGTAGCTGTCATACAGTACAGTACCAGTCATACAGTACAGTGCCAGTCATACAGTACAGTACCAGTCACACAGTTGCTGTCATACAGTACAGTACTAGTCATACAGTACAGTACCAGTCACACAGTAGCTGTCATACAGTACAGTACCAGTCATACAGTCCCCATGGGGTTAACTTTTGACTGTTAGCGTTTGAACAGAACCTCAATACATGTCAGATTATCGGGTCCACACAGTGGTTTCTCACATTATTTTACATGCAATAGTGTGTGTGTGTCTCGGGGCATGTGTGTGTGTGCTATCACCCTTTCCATCGCTATTCACCGCAGCGGCACCAGCTGAACAAGAGAAATCAGACACTAATAAAATCCATTCTACAATCCAAATGGGACCATGTAGCCTGTGTTGGAAATTAGAAGAGTTAATTGGCCCCTAATTGTTTTACATTAAAGCGGTGTGACGTGGAGTTCTTTACAGGTGCAATTATCACGAACCACTTAGAAAACTACAGAGAGATGGTCCCACACAGTGCCCTATCCCCTACGCAGTGCACTGTTTTATTGAGTTCCAGGTCACGAATAAGTGACTATGGTGGGATTGAGTGCCATTTAGGACACAGGCATTATCTGCCAGACCTACTCCCTGACGTAGCTGCAGGTGCAGTACAGAATGTTGCCTTCATTAATGACCCCGTTTTACTGCCATGTACAGACGGGGATAAATGTGTGTGAGACCTACAGTATATAGGTGTCTTAACTCTTTCAAATATATGTGTGTGTGTGTGTGTGTCTGTGTGTGTCTGTGTGTGTGTGTGTTCTGTGTCTGTGTCTGTGTGTCTGTGTGTCTGTGTCTGTGTGTCTGTGTCTGTGTGTGTCTGTGTGTCTGTGTGTCTGTGTGTGTGTTCTGTGTCTGTGTGTCTGTGTCTGTGTGTGTCTGTGTGTGTGTGTGTCTGTGTGTCTGTGTGTGTGTGTGTCTGTGTGTGTGTGTGTCTTTGTGTGTGTCTTTGAGAGAGGTGTGTGGTTGAACCATTTTGAAGAAACTGTTTGTGGAGGATTCCAGATATCATATATGTAATAAATGTAGCAATGGTGACTATAGCCAGTGCATACTCTAGGAGTAATTTACAACAACAGGAATGCAATAACTCTAATGACATCTGATTATATATGTGATAATAATATGCTAATATATGTTTTCTATAAATAAAAGCGGTTTCCTACTTAGCACCGCCGCCATACACAATCCTCATGTACTGTAGTACGACTAAACATGACATGGACACGACCGTGAGGGGAACCGTGTGTGTGTGTGTGTATGTATATTGTATACATCACAGCGGTTAGGACACACTCACTAATTCATGAGACTGGTGCCGTGTCTGGCGAGGGAACAAAACGTGTACACTATAAACACTATAAAAACATGCAGAAATAAACGTTTGACATATCGCTGATCGCCGGACATGCTAGTCATAGCGTCGTCCCTGAACGATTTTCCTGTCTTAGGCGCACGAGGAATTTCACATCACACAATATGACAGCAGCCATCTAAGAGTCTGTAGCCAGCAGGGATGGAGACGCGCAGTGCGAGACGAAGCTTTATTAGAGATGAACCATCCTAACCACCTGGACTTGTGCTTAATAAAGCCTTCACTGCTCCCTTGCAGCTGAATTCGGCTCTATCGCTCCCAGAAAGCCCCTCTAGAGGCCCGCGTCCAAACCAAGTGGATGATTCAATGGAACTTTTGGCTGCTTCGGGGTTTCGTAGTGGGGAAAAGTCTTCAGGAAACCTGCACGAGCAAATATCTACCACAGGTTGTCACACGTAACTGGGTTGGACGGTGTAATCTCCGTGCTTTATACATTTATTTGATTGTAAACTGGCCGGTTCAAGCTTGATTGCTGAAAACCGTGATACGCACCATGAGGTGCGCGAGAAAAGACTGTTTACTGTTGTCATGTCTTTGTAATGGGTTTATTAAAGCAATAAGGCACCTTGTGATATCTGGTTTATTGCCAGTATACTGTGGGTGGGAGTTATGTTTAAAATGATCCATCTTAGTTATGTCAATCGCTGTCCTCCTTGATAATCAGTCTGTGCCAAGCTGTGCTTCTTTAATTCACTTTCTCTCATTCTCTCTCAGGTAATAAAGGACATTCCATTATATATTCTTTATTTCAGTCTCAGTTGTTCGCGGTCTCAGAGGAAATAGAGGAGACAGGCCATAGGAGACAGGCCATAGGAGACAGGCCATAGGAGACAGGCCATAGGAGACAGGCCATAGGAGACAGGCCATAGGAGACAGGCCATAAGAGACAAGCCATAAGAGACAGGCCATAGGAGACAAGCAATAGGAGACAAGCAATAGGAGACAAGCAATAGGAGTGCAGTATCAGCGTTGTCTCTCTTCATAGCAGGCAGACAGCTGTGATGAGGCCTAATGCACTATTGTTTCCCTTCACCCCGGACTACCTGATGGCACACACACACGGGCACACACACATGCACACAGGCACACACATACACAAACACGCACAGGCACACGGGCACACACACGCACACACACTTGCATGCACCCCCCTCAGGTACTGGTCCAGAAGGATGACCCGTCCTCTTTTGCCATCCTTTCACAGACATGTCAGGGTGCAGCAACATGTCAGCACAACACAATAGGACTCTGACATCTGCAGTTTACTGAGGCGTACAGGCACACGAGGGAGCCTCCCATTCAATCCTGATAGAGTGAAAATCGGACCTGGAAGTGCGATCCTCCATCAGTCAATTCCTTGCTGGCTGTGCAGTGTGTTTTCTGGGGACCCCCTGCTGGTATCAATTTGTCACACTAGTGGAGCATGTAGAGTGAGTTGAGCAGAACCAACCGTCAAAAAACAAACATTTGAAAACGCACACAGAGTCTAAAAGTAACCATCGTTACTATATTCTGTGACTCATCCGTGGGCCTTCTATCACCTCCAACCAGATGGGGTGTCCCTCATTTCCATAAAGTATTGATGAGCCTTGGGCACCCCATAAACCCATCGCATGTTCAGATTCAGACCGTTTTGGAGGTTTCTCCCCTTGCGGACCACATCCAAAAATGCCCTGGCCCATAACATAATTAGGCCCTCAGCTGCGTTGCTCAGGTTTCTACTCCGGCCCATTTCTCCTGTATGCGACGCGTTGACCGCAATAACGGACTGTTCTGCAGAACAGCGATTCGACCCCGAGCCTTGACATGTGCCCATGTTAAGAGATGATCAACGTTGTATCTCACTGGCAAATTCCCACAACCAGCCTGGCCTCCACACATCGTACGAGCACAGTGGGCTGTTATCATTACACATGAGAGTCGGCACAAGGACTTCGACAGATCCCAAGTAATACATCGCTAGTGACAGATGTGTTTCTTCATGCACACATCTCCTCACCATTGGTCCCGTGGGTGTGCTGAGAAGGATGTGGGCAGTACGGAGGTCCCAGGATGGATGGAGGGACTGAGGAATTAATCTATCCCATGTGAATACTAAATCATGCCCCGGCAACACATACGTACAATATGTACACTGTACGAGCGCACACGTGCAGTTAGACCAGCAGCTGCTCATGCCTGTTTTCAGGCGCACGCACGCACGCACGCACACGGACACTAAAACACTCTTAAAGTGACACATTCAATTATACAGCACCTGTGAACTAAGCTGAGTTGCACTCACCTGTGTTGCTCTAGTCTCTCTACACCCCTCTAGTCTCTCTACACACTTCTATGCTGGTCTGGCTGCACTCACCTATGTGGCTCTAGTCTCTCTACACCTCTCTATGCTGGTCTGGCTGCATTCACCTGTGTGGCTCTAGTCTCTCTACACACCTCTATGCTGGTCTGGCTGCACTCACCTGTGTGGCTCTAGTCTCTCTACACCTCTCTATGCTGGTCTGGCTGCACTCACCTGTGTTGCTCTAGTCTCTCTACACCCCTCTAGTCTCTCTACACCTCTCTATGCTGGTCTGGCTCCACCGACTGAAATCTTTGAATAATTAAATGGTTTAGCAAACCGGGAAATTCACTGACGGACACACAAGGAAAGAAACTGTTTACTTTAAATAAATTATTGTTTAATTAACCAGTTGTTGAGTAATGCAAAAAAAAAACACTTGCATGGATTTAAATAACCTGCTGTTTTTTCGAAATAACAAACGACAAAAAAAAAATAGGATGTTTTGACGCTGTATTTTCAATGACCAGAAACACAAATACCACATCAAATCCTAACTTTTATTTCACGAGTTCGCACTTACATGCCAATTAAGGGATATAGGTTTAATGCGTATTTGGCGTGCTGTCCGGAGGGAGGGTTCCGGGCTCGGAATCCGGCCGGGGCTCCGGGCTCGGAATTTGGCCCGAACCCAGAGTACCCCCCCCCGCATGTAAGTGGTTAGGACTAGAATTTGAGCGGAGAAGGGGTGGTGGGGGGATGCTGCGAGCTGTCAGCGGAGCGAGGTAAGACTGCCGAGTCTATATGTACCCTCTAGCTGTTAATTGCTGAGGGCTTCCACCTGTAATTAATTAGCTGGAAGTCCTCCTCCCGAACCTTGTTAGTAAACCTCATTTAATTGTCAATTGCCATTTAAAGTGCATTTGTAAATCTCAACATTGTCACCAGGCGGTGAAACAATTCGACAACGAAGCATAAACAACATGAGACGTCCGTCCATTCATGACCCCCTCCTCTGACAGCACGCCTCTACTACCAGGGTAATACACAGACCAAACAGTCTCTTATTCCCATTCAGCCGCCTCCCCACCCGCCTTAAACATACAGCTGTTACAGAGAGGGATATCCTCCATCCTCACACGTGCGGATGTAACTATTTGTTTGCAGCTCCCTTCACTTCAGTGAACATGCACTTCCTGGTGGGGCTGAGGGCCCGGGGCCGTGTGACACCTGGAGGCCCCGGGGGTGTTTCCGTTCTATCCCGTTTACTTCCTCGGGTCACTGTGGGGAAGCCAAGGGGAGTTCACCCTCTTTTTTCCCTCAGTCCGGTCGCCCCCCTCCCCATCTCTCTCCGTACGTTCGCCTGTGAGCGCTTTCATGTCTGGGTTCCGGAGCAAACGCACATTTTGTTTGGTTTTGTTGAAAACCTGCGATCAAAAGACGGCACCACTTGTCAGAACATCAAAACAGAGCGTTTGTACGTGATGTTTGGCGTGTGTGTTCCTAGGTGCACATATGGTACCTTTTCCTCTCTAATCTCTGTTGTGGTTCTGCCTACAGTTCATTCGACTGGTTAAGCATGTCCTCGTGATCTGGTCCAGCACTTTCTTCGAAACAGAAAACAACGTTTTAATGAATGCGCGTATCTGCCAAAACCTATAGGAGACACACAAGCACCCACGCCCTACAAAAGTTTACATACCATAGGAGATACAGTATACAATAAAACTTTACTAAAAACACAAAAATTGGAAAACGACCTCTGATTTCTTATCATTACACGTAAGAATCTGCACAAGGATTTAAAAAATGTAAATCATCGTCATGCAACCAGGTTAACGTATGTTTTTATTTTTTTATTTTCCCCCATCAAATATTAAATTTTAATTATTTTTTTATCGAATTGTTCAAGCTATTTGTCACGTTAAAGGCGGAAAAAGCTCAAATATTTTTCACTGCACAGGGGTGTGTAGACATTTTATATCCACTATGCTATGGTTGTAGCTATAAACCCATATCCCGTTTTCATAATATCTTTGTTCTCTCTGGAATTAAATAGAAATAAAATGCCTAATTAAAAGATGAATGGCAGTCTGACAAGGTTTAGGTTTTAATGCAGTTTGGATGTTTTCATGTTAGACGGACATCTAAACAATATCCGCGGAATTTCTTGTGCCAATATGTCATATTCTAGTATTACAAAACGAATGGACTTAGGAACAGGTCAGCGTAACCAGTCCAAACAGGTACAGCGCAATCTGACCAGAGGTAAGCATGACAGGACAAACCTCTGATGTGTCACGCACATTTGAATTTCTAGGGTCAACATCATCCCACCTGTTTACTTTAAGCCGGTGAGCCGATAAACTTTGTCCTCCTTTCTCCCTTCATCTGCAGCCACTGTAAACAACGATTTGAACCCAGACATCTGACTGATGGGAAGAGATATTGACCCAACAAGACAATAAATAACTGACTCAAAAATATTTTGCCTAATGTTTACTCTGCAGCTAGTATTGGTGACGTCACTCCCACTTCTCTGCGTCCACACCTCCTGCACTCTGTGTCCAGCCTTTTCCGTTCCGGGTCCCACATCACTCCCTTTCCTCTTCTAAAGCGAAGGTCACTCGTTTGTAACAACAGGTCGTTGGGCAGCCATTATGTTGGAACACAGAGGTTGAAGTAGACCCAGTGAACCTAAAGAAAACAATATAGGCTCTAACAATGAAGGCTGCATCCTGTTGTCTCCACATTCTCTGGTGGAAAGAAGAGGGTCTCCTGAACCCGCAACATCAGGCCAAAAGGCCACACACACATACATACACACATGTAAACCGGCCCAAACACACACACATACACGGCCCAAACACACACACACACACATACACACATGTAAACCGGCCCAAACACACACACATACACGGCCCAAACACACACACACACACACACACACACACATGTAAACCGGCCCAAACACACACACATACACACACACACAGGTAAACCGCCCAAACACACACACATACACGGCCCAAACACACACACACACACACACACACGTAAACCGGCACAAACACACACACATACACGGCCCAAACACACACACACACACACACACATGTAAACCGGCCCAAACACACACACATACACACAGGTAAACCGGCCCAAACACACACACACACACGTAAACCGGCCCAAACACACACACACACACACACACACACACACACACACACACACACACACACACACACACACACACACACACACACACACACACACACACACACACACACACACACACACACACACACACACACACGGCATTATTGCCTTCCTGTTATTCATCCTCTCCCCACCTGAGTGTTTTTTTCTGGTTGTCTAACACAACTGGCTACACTAACGTGCTTACAGGAAACTAAGGAACTGGACAGCCTTAAGAGAGGAATGCTTATTCTGTAGAAAACTCTATTGACCAAAATTCATGACATGACAGCTTTCAGTAATACTTACAACCTTATTGGGTTGCTTACAGGGCAGTAGATCACATTCATTCGTTATAAACTGCTTAGCCCTTCCATGTGACTATGATATCAAATACCTCTAGATGTATTGGTGTCCATTATAGAACCAGGACGTCCATAAGACCCATGGCTTGTTTAAACACGCCCTTAAGCAGCCTAAATGACGAAAACATGTGGAATTGAAGGAATTGGAACATGTTGACTTGAAGACCTGGGCCGGATTAAGCCACCGTGGAGAGTTATTCTTCGGAATTATGTTTCCACAGAAGTGTCACGCTGCCCCTGTGAGTAACGACAATAACAACGTGTGACGGAATTCATCCATATTGTTCTTCTGATGATATCATTAAGCGAGCGGTGTGGGCGTTCACGGGCAAAATAAATGACCAACACTGTGTCAGCGTGGGTTTTTGGCACCGGCGTGGTGTGTTTTCCTACAGATGGATGTTTACGTTCTAGAGGTTCCTCTGGGTGTGTTCTATTTAAATCACCAGAACTCTATTGTTGTACATTGGGAGAGTGGCGGAAGTGACTGGGGTTAGGTTCTGAGTCAACGTCTTCCCCTGGTATAAAGTGTTCCCCCCTCTCTCCAGTGGAACAGTATGTGTGTGTGTGTGTGTGTTTCCTTATTCGGCACACACCACAGCTCAGTCACGTATCCTGTTTTTCCAATAATGAGATGGCCAACACTGGACGTGCTTTCCCGTTTTCGCCCCTTCTCCCAGAAACAGACCTACTAACGGGCAAACACTTCCGTTACGCTGTCGTAAGGGAACAGCGTTATGCAACAGAGTTCTTGTAAAACTGCTTGCTTCTGGGACAGGCAGTCGATGTTAAATGAACTGCAGGAGGTATAATTAGAAAGGATAGAATGCGAACAAAAGATTCCGATCTTGCGCGGAAGCGATGAATTTGTCAGCGCCTCAGCGTTTTCTGCATACCTTGTCGAGAGACGACAGGATGGCCATGGTGACCGTCTGTCTCTTTGTACAAGCTGTACTGTGGAAAGTGGAAAAAAACTCTTACTGGAACCCAAGGTGACATGACAGTAACAGAAACAATGTGCATTGTTCAAAAAAGAGAAAATGTTACTTCCCTCATTCCAACAGAAGACTGACGAAAATAACATGAAACAGCTTTTTTTAGGCCAAGGTTTGAATATTTTTTTTAAATAGCTCTGACTACCAGCCACTATCAAGGCTTTGGTGTGCCTGTCCTGAGCAATACATGTCACCGCTTTATACAAAAACCTGTTAGTTAAAGTTGTGTCTTCGTTCAGAATCGATCTGACTTCGCAATCATGTCACCTACTACTTGGCGGCACTGATCAAATACACACACACACACACACACAGACGCCTATGCACACACATTTTATTGTGTGATGCTTTCCGCCTGAACTGAGAAACAGGAAAATAAAAGCCTTTCTTTTCCTTAATAAATTCCTTATTTGATCGAGTGAATTAAGGATACACATTTGACAATTGGACACTTGTGTTCGTGAATGCAAGGACATGATTGGCCTAAAGACACGAGCAAATATTTATTATACAGCGTTAGAATGGCAATAAACAGAAGTTACCGGAAGAAATTATGCTGTACAGCATTTACAAAACACAACATGATTTCATGCATTTCACTCTGGCACGCAACGCACGGTAAAATTCCAAAATAACGCAACCACCGAGGCCAGTTGACGGGAACACTGGCAGGAATACTGGCAGGAATACTGGCCCTTGCATCACGGAGACCATGGTCTTTCCTATATTGACACACTTTGATGAAAACACAGTATGTCAACATCAAACGGGACGTTATTGGCACTGACAGATAAGATCTTGCTGAGGTCATACTGGAAACAAAATAACTAATGTACTTAATAAATACACCTGGTCTACTTTTTCGAGCATGATTGGTTGGTGGAAAACGCAAAAGAAAAATGAATTATGAATTATGCGTTATGAATTATGCCCCAAAAGGTTGTCATGTTAGCCAAAACCAATTTCTCTCCGGCCTCAGCAAACTACCTCAGATGCGGTGAGACATTCATACAAGCACACAAACTCACACACGTCTGCAACTAGAACCCACACACACATCTCCAAGCCCTGGCCAAGGAAAAGGGCGGAGTGAGTGTCCTGGACTGACCTCTTCTATTTATGGTGGCCCAGAGTGGACATATTCAGCAGCAGCAGCCGCATCAGTGCTTCTGGCACCCCACCCAAACACACAGCCACTGCTGTCTGTTCCCAGCTCAGTTCCTTGTCTACCCAGCCTGTCTGACACTCTCACTGGCCAGCACAGGAATTCATGTTAGCCACCTGGTTGTAACACTTGCTGTTTTTACACGACCCTGTAGGCTCTGACAGAGGGATTTTCTGCATACATGCTGCCTCACAGAGCAATATCCAGATAATGTATATTTTTGTTTAATAAGTATTTCTCTCCAACAGGAACGGTTCTAACTAGACGGTTACCACATAACGGATTTTCAACAGTCCCCGGAGCTAGGCATACCCAACAAAAAATGTAGATTATTTTTATATTTCTGTTCAAGCTTTTAAAGCGCTTCAGAGGCGAAACACAAACAAGCAGTAAATAATCAAATATTTCACGCGTTGCTGAGGTCACGTCCAGGCGGACATCAACAAAAAGTGTCCGAATTTTCATTTATCAGGCCTGAATCACGAATCAGGAGATGGCCGTGGCTGCAACCTAATATCCGTCTCACAAAACGGGACCCGTGTGATTTACCCCGCAAGTCATTCGTCGTGTTTGTCTTAATGTTTCCCATCAACCGTCCTCCATTTAGCCAGGGGAAAATTCCATCGTCCTGCCTGGAAGTCAGGGTGTACTTGACCCCTGTCCCATGACGCCGCAGACCAGAAACAAGTTGTACAGATCACTATTCTAATTTGCGCCGTGTGACTTGGGAATTTAATCTCAAAATCTTAACTGAAATACCAAATACCACATGTCATAGATTGACTAACTGAGTTATGCGCGTCCTGGGGAACCGAACAGAAAGTGGTCTCTCCTCTTACCTTGTGATCCTAACTCCCTCGGAGGGGAAACGTGACTTGTGGTTTGTCAGCATGCGGCTCTTAGGACGAATAAACGATTAAAAAGGAAGAGAATGTGCTGAGTTCTGTCTGTCATGAGGAAGTCAGTTGTGTAGCCTGCGTGAGAAAATTTGTGAAAGGAACACGCTTAAGTAGTACAATCGAGAGGAATTGTAGAACCGGTCCATCTCCACTGGGTTTGGATATGTGCCTGCTGCAGGGCTGAACTGCAATTCAGAATGGTGTCCTCAGAAAGGGTCAACGACTGTGAGCCAGCATCTATCCATCTAACTCCCAGATGACTCCGGGGCCAGGGAACGTGCCGGAACAATCATCGCAAACCCCTCTTGTTCAACTCCTACTCTGTTTTGTAGCAGATGGCAAATACGGGCCAATCATGACCCACCTGACTAATATATTCACCCATGTCGTGGCCCTCAGCAACAGGCCATCTGTTAGGGTGTGACCACCGTCATCAACGAGTTACCTGCAGAAGATTAACAAAATAAATGCTCCGGGACTGTCATCCTAACTCTGCCCATTTGCTTGCATCTGTACTGTACTGCTACTGTAAACTATGTAATAATATACCTCCTCACATCTGTACTGTACTGCTACTGTAAACTATGTAATAATATACCACCTGTACTGTACTGCTGCTGTAAACTATGTAATAATATACCACCTGTACTGTACTGCTACTGTAAACTATGTAATAATATACCACCTGTACTGTACTGCTGCTGTAAACTATGTAATAATATACCACCTGTACTGTACTGCTGCTGTAAACTATGTAATGATATACCACCTGTACTGTACTGCTACTGTAAACTATGTAATAATATACCACCTGTACTGTACTGCTACTGTAAACTATGTAATAATTAACCATCTGTGCTGTACTGCTACTGTAAACGATGTGATAATATACCTCCCCACATCTGTACTGTACCGCTACTGTAAACTATGTAATAATATACCTCCCTACATCTGTACTGTACTGCTACTGTAAACTATGTAATAATATACCTCCCGACATCTGTGCTGTACTGCTACTGTAAACTATGTAATAATATACCTCCCTACATCTGTACTGTACTGCTACTGTAAACTATGTAAGAATACACCACCCTACATCTGTACTGTACTGCTACTGTAAACGATGTAATAATATACCTCCCCACATCTGTACTGTACCGCTACTGTAAACTATGTAATAATATACCTCCCTACATCTGTACTGTACTGCTACTGTAAACTATGTAATAATATACCTCCCGACATCTGTGCTGTACTGCTACTGTAAACTATGTAATAATATACCTTCCTACATCTGTACTGTACTGCTACTGTAAACTATGTAATGATATACCTCCCTACATCTGTACTGTACTGCTATTGTAAACTATGTAATAATATACCTTCCTACATCTGTGCTGTACTGCTACTCTATACTATGTAATAATATACCACCTGTACTGTACTGCTACTGTAAACTATGTAATAATATACCACCTGTACTGTACTGCTACTGTAAACTATGTAATTATATACCACCTGTACTGTACTGCTACTGTAAACTATGTAATAATATACCTCCCTACATCTGTGCTGTACTGCTACTCTAAACTATGTAATAATATACCACCTGTACTGTACTGCTACTGTAAACTATGTAATAATATACTACCTGTACTGTCCTGCTACTGTAAACTATGTAGTAATATACCTCCCTACATCTGTGCTGTACTGCTACTTTAAACTATGTAATAATATACCACCTGTACTGTACTGCTACTGTAAACTATGTAATAATATACCACCTGTACTGTACTGCTACTGTAAACTATGTAATAATATACCACCTGTACTGTACTGCTACTGTAAACTATGTAATAATATACCTCCCCACATCTGTACTGTACTGCTACTGTAAACTATGTAATAATATACCTCCCCACATCTGTGCTGTACTGCTACTGTAAACTATGTAATAATATACCTCCCTACATCTGTGCTGTACTGCTACTGTAAACTATGTAATAATATACCTCCCCACATCTGTACTGTACCGCTACTGTAAACTATGTAATAATATACCTCCCTACATCTGTACTGTACTGCTACTGTAAACTATGTAGTAATATACCTCCTGTACTGTACTGCTACTTTAAACTATGTAATAATATACCACCTGTACTGTACTGCTACTGTAAACTATGTAATAATATACCACCTGTACTGTACTGCTACTGTAAACTATGTAATTATATACTCAACACGCATATTGATTATAAAAAAATCCTCATCCAACTCTGTTCCCTAGAAAGGATTTGTGTAAGAGTACTACAAAGAACAATTACATACAATATCATTTGGAATAGTGGCTCTGTTTAAACTACAAAGGTGTAATGAACCAATAGCCTATTTGGGACAGTCATTTAATGTGGTGTGTGTGTGTATGTGTGTGTGTGTGTGTATGTAATAATATACCTCCCTACATCTGTACTGTCCTGCTACTGTAAACTATGTAATAATACACCACCCTACATCTGTACTGTACTAATACGGTAAACTATGTAATAATATACCTCCCTACATCTGTGCTGTACTGCTACTCTAAACTATGTAATAATATACCACCTGTACTGTCCTGCTACTGTAAACTATGTAATAATATACCTCCCCACATCTGTACTGTACTAATACGGTAAACTATGTAATAATATACCTCCCTACATCTGTGCTGTACTGCTACTCTAAACTATGTAATAATATACCACCTGTACTGTCCTGCTACTGTAAACTATGTAGTAATATACCTCCCTACATCTGTGCTGTACTGCTACTTTAAACTATGTAATAATATACCACCTGTACTGTACTGCTACTGTAAACTATGTAATAATATACCACCTGTACTGTACTGCTACTGTAAACTATGTAATAATATACCTCCCCACATCTGTGCTGTACCGCTACTGTAAACTATGTAATAATATACCTCCTCACATCTGTACTGTACTGCTACTGTAAACTATGTAATAATATGTCTCCCCACATCTGTACTGTACCGCTACTGTAAACTATGTAATAATATACCTCCCTACATCTGTACTGTACTGCTACTGTAAACTACGTAATAATATACCTCCCTAATCTGTGCTGTACTGCTACTCTAAACTATGTAATAATATACCACCTGTACTGTACTGCTACTGTAAACTATGTAATAATATACCACCTGTACTGTACTGCTACTGTAAACTATGTAATAATATACCACCTGTACTGTACTGCTACTGTAAACTATGTAAAAATATACCACCGGTACTGTACTGCTACTGTAAACTATGTAATAATATACCTCCTGTACTGTACTGCTACTGTAAACTATGTAATAATATACCACCTGTACTGTACTGCTACTGTAAACTATGTAATAATATACCACCTGTACTGTACTGCTACTGTAAACTATTTAATAATATACCACCTGTACTGTACTGCTACTGTAAACTATGTAATAATATACCACCTGTACTGTACTGCTACTGTAAACTATGTAATAATATACCACCTGTACTGTACTGCTACTGTAAACTATGTAATAATATACCTCCCCACATCTGTACTGTACTGCTACTGTAAAGTATGTAATAATATACCTCCCCACATCTGTACTGTACTGCTACTGTAAACTATGTAATAATATACCTCCCCACATCTGTGCTGTACTTCTACTGTAAACTATGTAATAATATACCTCCCGACATCTGTGCTGTACTGCTACTGTAAACTATGTAATAATATAACACCTGTACTGTACTGCTACTGTAAACTATGTAATAATATACCACCTGTACTGTACTGCTACTGTAAACTATGTAATAATATACCACCTGTACTGCTACTGTAAACTATGTAATAATATACCACCTGTACTGTACTGCTACTGTAAACTATGTAATAATATACCACCTGTACTGTACTGCTACTGTAAACTATGTAATAATATACCACCTGTACTGTACTGCTACTGTAAACTATGTAATAATATACCACCTGTACTGTACTGCTACTGTAAACTATGTAATAATATACCACCTGTACTGTACTGCTACTGTAAACTATGTGATAATATACCACCTGTACTGTACTGCTACTGTAAACTATGTAATAATATACCACCTGTACTGTACTGCTACTGTAAACTATGTAATAATATACCTCCCCACATCTGTACTGTACTGCTACTGTAAAGTATGTAATAATATACCTCCCCACATCTGTGCTGTACTGCTACTGTAAACTATGTAATAATATACCTCCCGACATCTGTGCTGTACTGCTACTGTAAACTATGTAATAATATACCACCTGTACTGTACTGCTACTGTAAACTATGTAATAATATACCACCTGTACTGTACTGCTACTGTAAACTATGTAATAATATACTCAACACGCATATTGATTATAAAAAAATCCTCATCCAACTCTGTTCCCTATAAAGGATTTGTGTAAGAGTACTACAAAGAACAATTACATACAATATCATTTGGAATAGTGGCTCTGTTTAAACTACAAAGGTGTAATGAACCAATATTTGGGACAGTCATTTAATGTGGTGTGTGTATGTATGTGTGTGTGTGTGTGTGTGTGTGGACATCTGAATGCAGGCTAAGGGTCGTCATGCGTCACATGTCTGTTAATGAACCCACTGAGCTGTCGGAAGAACATCATGTGGAGGAAGATTGGACGATGATAAGAACACGATATCACACATCTAATCGTAGTAGGAGACCCCGGCTGTCTGTCACACACGCAGCACTGACACTGAAAGACCTGACCTTTAAGCTCTGGCAGCGGGGCACGCGCGCACAAACGCACACACACACACACACACACAAAGCAAAGCAAGAGACATACCCACAGACAGACAGAAGCATACACTCTCACCCAAGACATCTTGGTGGAGAAAATCATAGTCTCGTGCCACATTGAACATTAATATTAATTGGAATACGGTCGAGTGGCGTGAAGTGTTTTTTGGTGTTTTTGTTCTGCCTGCTGAGCACAGTGCAGACAGGCCTTGTGACTCCTGCATCCGTCCGGTTTCTTCCCGTGTCACTGTCCATTCTGGCCTCATTTCCGTACAGTGTTAAATGCAAGCCAGCAGGACCGGGAGTCTTCGTTGGACCAGCCAGTTCAGCCTAATCAAAGCAACCTTGAAGTGATCTTTCGATTACTGTCACACTTGCACGTGGCCAGTGGTGTGTGAAGAATACACTTTCTGGGCCTCACCCTGTTTTACTCCTTAGTGTAGGGTAACTTGATTGCTCCGGCCTTGAGTTCATTCAGTTTAAGAGTTTTATTTTAGACAATAAAGACATCGTATATGTTTATATCTATCTCACTCTCCTTCCCTCTATCGCTCTCTCGCTTCCTTGCTCTCACTATTGGCTGATTTTCTCTGGAAGAAACCCACTGACTTACTGATTGAAGGGTTAAAGTTACACAACATTTGGCACCAAGTAAAACAATGTATTGTTATCATATAAATGAGTCGCTAATGAAAAGCTTTGGAGTGCATTGATCATTTGTCACCTCGACTCTCAAAGACTTCACGATCCAGGTCCCAGCAGACCAGAGCGTTTAACATATAGAGGAGTGGTCAGTGATACTTTATGTAGATTTTTTGTCGTTTTTCTAGTGTTCCTTTTTAGATTCCTTTCATTATCTTAAATAAGAGTACTAGTCTTGTTTTTAGTACTATGAGTTTAGTCCAAAACCACAACTGCTTCTATTAAATTTTTTTTTTTTTTAAGAACTTCAATCAAATGTTAAATTTCTTAAAGGTTTTAAGTTAAATAAGTCACAATAACATTATTCATGGCTCCATTTCTCCTTATCTGTTCCAAGCAGGCCTCTATATGGAGGTCATCGTAGACATGTTGGCATCTACAGTCATTGATTATTTTATCGTATGCGATAAAAATTGAAAAAAATACATTGTTCTTAATTTATCTAATCTGTTAAATCAACTTACTACTATGAAAGAACACCTCATCCATTATCTATGCTGGTGCTCTCTTCTTTCTCTATCTGTTGTGCAATGGGCCATCAGGAATCACAGTGGGCGATCAAGAGGAAATCCATAAATATTTTACTATGTGCCAATCGAGCAAACCAATAGCAAAGCCTCTCACGAGACCAATAGCAAACCAGGTTACTGACAATAAGGGTGTGCAAGTATTAGACCACCACTGAAGAACTGGCGTCAAACAAATACTGTTGTGTCAACTTCCTCTAAATGGGGTTTCAGATCAGAGTATCCAATGAGAGAATGATACATAAGCCAAGAGAATGGAAAGTTCAACAAAATGATACTTGTATAAAAATGACCTTTGAAACACAGGGTCCTTTAAGCTAGAAAGACGTGGCGGAGAAGCAATACATACATACACGCATACACGCATGCACGCATACATACACGCATACATACAACTTATCAAAATCCAAACCATGAATATTAACACTCAAGTCATTCAGCAGATGTCCTTATAAAGAGAGACATAGATTTTGTGCACTCTTTGAATAGCCAGATGGGACAACAACACAACCCGAAGATATCAAGTAAAATATACTAAATGAAGATGATATGAGCAGATTCAGTTCTGTAAGGAAAATAAAAAGAACAACGTTTCTATTCTTCTCACGAATCGCAAAGTGGGTGGTTTGGGAGGACATTATTTTGGGGTTGTGTCTTTATCAACGTTACACAAAAATCTACACTAAAATAGGACTATTGGTTGTATTTGTCTATTTTCCTGTTCATTACACAAATAGTTTTGTGGGTAGATGGGAGTTCTTTTATGAAAAAATTCCCTTACAGGAACCAAACCGTCAGTGTAGAGAATAACGAACGGAAATATTTAGTAGCAGAAGTATCGTTTTTCTTTAATCCATGCTATAACTTCTGAAGACGTACTCAGTGAAAACGATGTCCAGATTTATTCTGAAGGTGTGGCCAGCAGACTCCCTGTTCTCTGGATACTATAGCAACGTGCGCTGAGGAGGAGTAATGTATCAATGGAGCTGTGGAACCCCCACAGGCACATCCAATGTCTATATTAAACAGAGAAAGATGTTTTGTTCCCAGTCCGATGCAGACCAACCTCATAACCGCCTTCACCCAAGCGCTCGATTTTCCCCGTAGATCAATCCTTCACTCTACTTTCGCTCGTGAAGAAGAACCCCCTGAAAAACACACGTCAATACGGAGACGACTTTCGTGTACCGTTCTGACGAAATGATCGGCCGACGGAGTCGTACAGTGCAGACGTCACGATCAAACGCTTAAATGACGTTCCGATGCCAAATGCACAATCGGCGTAGCTTCAGAAAAGCAGCGGAGCTTTCGATTCCTGTATTCCAAGTTGCATGTGTGTCTGGAGGGGGGGACCTGCCAGATACAGTATGTCAGGGCAAAGCTACGGCAGGAATCTGTTAGAGTGCAGTAAATTATGTCTGCAGTGTGATTCATGCTCCGCTAGTGTGGCAGTTACAGCGAGGGCTATTTTGGCACAGCGGGGTGTCAGGTTCGCGTGTGGGTGTGTGTGTGTGTGTGGGGGGGTGTGTGTGTGGGGGTGTGAGAGACCTCCTCACTGTTGGAGTGATGAAGGTCCTCAGAATAGACACACATTACGTGGCTGGTGTAAACGAACACTCCTGGTGACCAAATGTGAGAACCATAGCTAAGTGTGGTTGTAGTGGGGCCCTGTTGAAAGAGTCATCGGAGTTGTCGTGTCTCAGAGTCTCCGTTCGCAGGCCGTTTGCTACACTTCGGCTCCTGTGACTGGCTGCGTTTAATTGAAGATTCATTGGAGATACAAGGTGATCTCGTTTTTTTGGTTAACTATGGCAGGATGCCAAAGTCTTCTCTATTACCATGTAAAAGCCAGGTACCGAGTACCAAGTCGTTCGTAATTTGGGAGCTAGAAATGGTCCACAATCGAGAAAAATGAATTAGGCTCACTGTCTGGCGGCGACCGTTTCCATGGCAGCCCAAACCCAAAGAGACACCATCCATCCGTCTGACAATTCCCTCATGGCTTGTGTCCCCAATGCCACCTAGTTCATGTTGAGGGAGCCCTACGACTCAGGTCAAAACTAGTGCACTTTATAGAGAAGAGGATGACATTTGGGATGGAGGAAGTGAATCCTTCTCGTGTGTTGGGTAATGTTGGGATATATATTTTTTTCGCCACAGAAAAATCGTCCGACGTATCGTAACCGCACGTGTCCCTTTCCCTCTCCTGTTCAACATGCGGAGAAGTCACATGACCAGCAGCCATGAGGGCTCAACACCCCGTACAGGAAGCCAGTGTTTTTAATAAGGGAAACTGTAAACTGAGGTCAGGTCAAGTAAGAGTTCATGTTGGATGTTGTTTCCGTCACATAATGATGTCTTTATTGTATAATAGCGCCACCATGATCGTAGCAACGTAAACGTCTAAATTGTATAGTCATCTAGGCCAGAATGTCTGGTCTGGGGACAGTTGTGGTTTTATATCAGCTGGTTATGGTTAGGAATGGTGGAGTAGTAATCTGATAGTAGATCTGTACAGAGGTGACACCCGAACCTATATCAGAGGGTGACGGTGTGTCACGTGGCCATCCGATCCAATCTCGGTCACATGACAACTTGTTAACTCAACCGCTCCATCTCTATGTCAGTTTTAGAGAGCTGTGTTAGTGGAGAGAATATGTTGAGTCACACTTTGTAGTAGCACACACACACACACACACACACACACACACACACACACACACACACACACACACACACAGACACAGACACAGACACAGACACAGACACAGACACAGACACAGACACAGACACAGACACAGACACAGACACAGACACAGACACAGACACAGACACACACACACACACACACACAGACACAGACACAGACACAGACACACACACACACACACACACACACACACACACACACACACACACACACACACAGACACACACACAGACACACACACACACACACACAACGCACATGATCACTTAGCCATCAAAAAACAAAGCCAATTCCCTTTTGAAATAACATATTTACCTATCCTACTTCATTGCTAATCTTAACTAACCTGAACCCTAACCTCAATAATCAAACCCTTATGCCTCAACTTAACCCTATAATGCCTACCATGGCAGCCTGACCCCTTAAACATGCTGACAGGTGACAAACCCTGAGCCTCTATTTCTCTTAAATTGTCCTGTATGTTCTGTTGTGTTCAGTCACAGCCCACCAGACCCACATGATCCCAGTCCCCATCACGCCACCAGAAGGAACAGCATGTACCATTACAAATACTATTACTACTACCACCACCGTGGCTACAACTAGACAATCAGACATCGTTTATCCATCAACAACCAGTAGCTCTTTGTTTTTTTATTACACACACACACACACACACCTTACAATCTGTTGTAGTACACAGAGACACCATTCTGACATGGAGTGCACTCAGATACAGTCGACGTATCTATGTTGAGGTGCTCAGACGTCTACAGGCTGGGACGGTCTGTCCCGGTCAACGGTGGCTAATCTGTGGTCGACCGTCTAATCTCCTGCACAAGATAGAGGACCGACACGCGAGAAGACCTTCGCCGTGTCCCAATGTCACATTGTTGGTAATGAGCTCCATCCTAAAGTCGTGTGTGTGTGTGTGTAGAGTTTATTGTGCCATCGGGGACGGGGAGTGTGTGTTGCACATGACAGCGACGTGATAAGATGTTGTGGACTGTGCCACATTCCTCACATTGTTGACATTAAACAGCCTCAGATTAGGAAAACGCTGCAGAGAAATGTTGCCACGGTGACAGACGCTGGGTAAATACATGAATATTAACAGACATTTTGACGGTCTTATAACGGGGTTGATGGTTCGTCCACACTACTGCCACCGAGGTGTTAAATAGATTACATTCAGATTTATAAAAAAATCCTGTTTTAATCCATTGATCAGAGAAAGGCGAAGGAAAGTCTGACCGACACATCTGTCTCAATGCATTTATGCAGGCGTAATAACCAAAGCTAAGCCTAAACCATAATGCCTAAACCTAAAAGAAATTTGCAACTTTTCCTCTATAAGAGAAACATTTCAGACAGAATTATATTGGGCACATATAGTTGAAGTCGGAAGTGTACGTACACCTTAGTCAAATACGAGTGAATTTTGGCTTATTCCTTCAGACACAACTGGTATAACTGATTCAGGTTTGTAGGCCTCCTTGCTTGCCGACACCTTATCAATTCGTTGTACCAGTTTTCACAAGGTCATTTGCTGTACTTTTGGAATTGTTTTGGACTTCTTGGACTAAAGTACATTAATGTCAAGGAGACAGAAGACGTCTCTTACCCGAGCAGTATGACGCCTGTGTTGTCCCATGGTGTTTATAGTTGCATACTGTTGTTTGCACAGAAAAGAACTGCATATCTTCAGGCATTTTTAACTTACTCCAAAAGACGAACCAGACTTGTGGAGGTCTACATTTCTTTATTTAGGTCTTGGCTGACTTCTTTTCATTTACCCATAATGTCAAGCAAGTAGACACTGGGATTTAACCTCCAATTGGCTAATTGACATCAGAAGATATGTAGAGTCAATCAGAGCCTTGTAAATACATTACATAACTTCAGGAATTTTGCAAGCTGTTTAACAGCACAGTCACATTAGTGTATGTAAAACTTCTGTCACCAAGTAGATGTCCTTGCCAAAACTATAGTTTATCAACATGAAATGAGCGGTTGAGTCCATGTAAACTCGGTATAATTTAATTGCTTATAATTCAGAAGTGTGTTGGAAAACAGCTAGTGCATGTGTGAAATCGAACCTGTTGAAGCACGGTACAGTTCTCTCATACTCCTTCTTGTCATCAGCCAAGCCAGCAGAAATGACAGGAAACAGTATGAGAGACATGACATGAGACGGGGGGGGGGTCTGTAGGGGGTGAGGGGTGGCGGGGGGTCTGTAGGGGGTGAGGGGGTAGCACCAGACGGTGCACTGCAGTGCTGTGTGATACAGAGTGATGCCGAAAGGCAGATAGAGGGGAAAAGACAGAGGAAGTGAGTGAGGATAAACAGACAGAGTGAGGAAGGGAGTGAGGATGGACAAACAGACAGAGTGAGGAAGCGAGTGAGGATGCACAAACAGACAGAGTGAGGAAGCGAGTGAGGATGCACAAACAGACAGACAGACAGAGGAAAGGAGTGAGGATGCACACGTCCCAATAGAGATCAAACATGTATGATCCAGAGCTGTGAAGAGGAGGGATGTGGAAGACAAAGTGACTGGTGATGTGAGTCAGAAGCCCGTCCTCACCACTGTATTAGTCACAATATCCTAGGATGAATAACACTAGGTTAGTGTTAGACTAGGTTAGTGTTAGTGTTAGACTAGGTTAGTGTTACACTAGGTTAGTGTTAGACTAGGTTAGTGTTACACTAGGTTAGTGTTAGACTAGGTTAGTGTTACACTAGGTTAGTGTTAGTGTTACACTAGGTTAGTGTTAGTGTTACACTAGGTTAGTGTTAGTGTTACACTAGGTTAGTGTTAGACTAGGTTAGTGTTAGACTAGGTTAGTGTTAGACTAGGTTAGTGTTAGTGTTACACTAGGTTAGTGTTAGTGTTACACTAGGTTAGTGTTAGACTAGGTTAGTGTTACACTAGGTTAGTGTTAGACTAGGTTAGTGTTAGACAAGGTTAGTGTTAGTGTTACACTAGGTTAGTGTTAGTGTTACACTAGGTTAGTGTTACACTAGGATAGTGTTAGACTAGGTTAGTGTTAGACTAGGTTAGTGTTAGTGTTACACTAGGTTAGTGTTAGTGTTACACTAGGTTAGTGTTAGACTAGGTTAGTGTTAGACTAGCTTAGTGTTAGTGTTATGCTAGGTTAGTGTTACACTAGGTTAGTGTTAGACTAGGTTAGTGTTTGACTAGGTTAGTGTTAGTGTTACACTAGGTTAGTGTTAGTGTTACCCCACATGGAAAGAACCTATATAAACATATATGTTTTAATATAGGTTTTGATATATGTTTTTAATATATGTGACATATATAAAATTGGCCGTTTTCCTATATTATATGTACATATATGTGCATATATGCACCTATATGTGCATATATGCACCTATATGTGCATATATGCACCTATATGTGCATATATGCACCTATATGTGCATATATGCACCTATATGTGCATATATGCACCTATATGTGCATATATGCACCTATATGTGCATATATGCACCTATATGTTAGGTGCATATATGCACCTATATGCACCTAACATATATGCACCTATATGCACCTAACATATATGCACCTATATGCACCTAACATATATGCACCTAACATATATGCACCTATGTTAAATTATTGAAATCCATAGCTACTATGCAACATAAATAAAAGCCCAAAATGTAGAAATGTACATTATTTATTTACTTAAGAACAATCAAATAGAACAAAAACAAGACAAAAAACTGAACATTAAAAAACGATTTAACTTGTTAATCCTCTCAGCTGCGTGAGCTTCGAATTATAGATGTGCCTATCTGCCCACGGCTGGCTGCCGGCCACTTCAATGTAGACAAACATACTAAGACAGTGTTGAACTTATGTTGCGCTCAACGGTAAATGCGTGAATTGGAAATAAACAGGCTATCTTTATTTTCAGAATCATTCGGAACAACTCAAACATGCTCACAGATCTTCAGCTGCTGCAGTCAACTAAGTCACTACGTCAAAGACGTATTACACTTAATACACAAACACCAAAACAAATCTGTTACCGTAATACAACGAGTAAGAGCGCAATACTTCAACAGACTTCATCAGGAACCCAAAGTGCTTACAGTACAGCTGCGATTGGAGACATCTTGTATGTACATGTAGGTCTTATTTGTGGATATAAAGAAGCAATACAGGAGACCTATATGGCTTGTATCCTTACGAAACAAAAGTATACTTTAAGTTCATTTTTGTGAGTATACTTAAGTTTAAAAAGTATACTATTATTAAGGTACTAAAGTACTTATTTATATACTATTTTTATACTAAGTAGACTAAATTGGCCCACTTTTTAGTTTATTTAGTACACTTTAGAGTACACTTAGTTTATTTTAAGTATACTTTTAAATACTTTAAAGTAACCCGTGTAGTGTACTTTTAGTTTATGAAGTAGACTTCTTAAAGTACTTAAAAGTATACTTTTGTATACTTAAAAGTAACCTGTGTAGTGCACTTTCAGTTCATGAAGTACACTTCTTGAAGTACTTAAGTATACATTTGAATACTTTCAAGTGCACTTTCAAGTACTTCAAGAAGTAAACCTAATAAATGTTAATTTACTATGATTTACTAATAGATTTAAACATATAGTATAACTGTACAAGCCATGTTTGTCAAGTGAACCTTAAACAATACTCAAACAATCCGTGCCATGTGTCTGGTAGGAGTTCTACTTGAAACTTTAGAATATACTTTTGTCTTCAAGTGTAATTAACATCTTTAAAATAAAGGAAATACAGTACATATTCAAAATACCTAAATAAATCTTGAGGCAAGACACACAATGTGTGTGTTTTCATAAATATTTTCATGAGATAATATTGTCAAAGCTACATTAAAGGGGGATAAACCAGCTATGAACACTTAAAATGTTGATATATACATTGTAGAACTATTTTGAACTCTAAATGTTAAAATAAACATGGTTATTTTATTTAACAATATGCTTCATTTTTGTACATGAAATGCATGCTCACATCTTTTCTGCCTTTACTTGTCTGAAGCATTCATTGTTGCACTTCTTGTGCAAGATCCTCTGGACATCTTGCACTGTTATTTCTTCAAATTTCTCCCTAGCATGCCCTGTAAAAAAAACACAAGACAACAAGCAAACATGATTAATATATTTAACCTTTTATCGGAATTTGTGAAATTGCGCAATATTAAATTAGGATTCCAAATACACACTTGCGTGAAACATACCCAGGCAGATGAATTGTCGCCCCATTCACTGTTCGTATTGTGTACGTCTTCCTCTTCACTGCTGGGATCAGTTACGTCTTCCTCTTCACTGCTGGGATCGGGTACATTGTCCTCCATGGTGTTGGGATTGTGTATGTCATCATCCTCTTCATTACTGAGATTGGGTATGTCTCCCACTTTGCTGTTGGGATCAGATACAGAGTATTCTGCATTGGCATTAACTTCCTCTGAAGCCTGAAGAAATGAGAAAGGGTAAGGTACATCATTTAATTTATACTATAGCCGTTAAATGCAACATCTTATAAACACCCAGCGTGTTACAATTTATAACACACAGCATCAAGAAAAAAAAAATTATCAGCAAACTAGTGGCTACATGGCTTATTAGGATAAATTACATGTTCATTTTTTGTTCCCTGCCTTTTACAAACAAGCTACCTAGCAACCTTGCCTAATTAGTAACTGTAGCTACCAGTTACCTGAAAAACAAAAGATGCAGATAAAAGATAAGTAATTGTTAACAAGGGCTAGTTACGTGTTGTCTTCTTACATGGCTCAGACGTAAATAGCTATCTAGCTAATGTTGATGTGAGCATTAACCATATAGCCAAGTAGCTAGTTAGCTGTTATCTCATATAGGCCTAGATAAAGTTAGAATTTAGCTCAAACTCACCTGTTCATTCCATCTGTACTTTGTCCTTTTTGGAATCCTTACACCTGATTCTCGAGTTTAAAACGTAGTTTATGGCGACTGAAACATGCTGCAATATCTCCGGTTCAACATATGATATTTTGCTCGCGCGCAAGGAACAGGAAGTGACGTCGCTAATCAGCTCCGCCTACATCCGCCTTCTTCTGATGCTTCATTGGACATTTTTCTCAGTTAATGCATGTAAAATATGTTAATGTCCTGTCTGTCCGGGGCTTTCATTCATATCAGACTTATAAATGTTCCTCAAAATACATACAGCAAAGGCGGAATTAGTTCATAGACATTTTTATTAATACTCCAATTGATTATTATTAGTATAGTATATGAATATAGGGCTTCAAAATGTTTGGCAGTAATTATGATTTCAGCTTCAGTAACAAAAAATATTTAATGTGCAATGCATTTCATAGACATGAGTATTAGAATATACAAGATGGATCTAAAAAAAATTACTTGTAATCTACTTAAAAAACATTTAGACTGTTTTTGCTGTATAATAAAAGAAAACGTACATCTCCAGAAGAAATGTGTAAAAACGTTTTTCGATTTGGTAGTGTACTTAAAAGTTCAAGTAAGTTAACTATTTTCTAAATGTACTTTTTGAAAGTATATCATAAGTAAACTAAAAGTGTACTACCCATTTTGTAGTATACTTATAGTATACTTGAATATACTTTTTTCTAAGCATACTTCTTAAAAGTATATCAAAAGTTAACTAAAAGTTTACTATTTTGTAGTATACATAGTCATCATCTCTCATCTCATCTTCAACCGCTTATCCGGGGTCGGGTCGCGGGGGTAGCAGCTCTAGCAGGGGACCCCAAACTTCCCTTTCCCGGGCAACATTAGCCAGCTCTGAATGGGGAATCCCGAGGCGTTCCCAGGCCAGTGTGGAGATATAATCTCTCCACCTAGTGTTGGGTCTTCCCCGAGGTCTCCTCCCAGCTGGACGGGCCTGGAACACCTCTCTAGGGAGGCGCCCAGGTGGCATTCGTACAAGATGCCCGAACCACCTCAACTGGCTCCTTTCTATGCAAAGGAGCAGCGGCTCTACTCCGAGTTCCTCTCGGATGACTGAGCTTCTCACCCTATCCCTAAGGGAGAGGCCAGCCACCTTTCTGAGAAAACCCAGTTCGGCCGCATGTACCCGCGATCTCGTTCTTTCGGTCATGACCCAGCTTTCATGACCATAGGTGAGGGTAGGAACAAAGATTGACCGGTAGATCGAGAGCTTTGCCTTTCGGCTCAGCTCTCTTTTCGTCACAACGGTGCGGTGAAGCGAATGCAACACCGCCCCCGCTGCTCCGATCCTCCGACAAATCTCCCGCTCCATTGTTCCCTCACTCGCGAACAAGACCCCGAGGTACTTGAACTCCTTCACTTGGAGTAAGGACTCATTCCCTACCCGGAGTAGGCACTCCACCGGTTTCCTGCTGAGAGTCATGGCCTCAGATTTAGAGGTACTAACCCTCATCCCAGCCGCTTCACACTCGGCTGCGAACCGATCCAGTGAGTGCTGAAGGTCACCGACCGATGAGGCCATCAGGACCACATCATCCGCAAAAAGCAGTGATGTGACCATCAGCCCACCGAACGGGAACCCCTCCCCCCCATGACTACGCCTTGATATCCTGTCCATGAATATTACAAACAGGATTGGTGACAAAGCGCAGCCCTGGCGGAGGCCAACCCCCACCTGGAACGAATCCGACTTACTGCCGAGGACACGGACACAGCTCATGCTTTGAGCGTACAGAGATTGGATGGCCCTGAGAAGAGACCCCCTCACCCCATACTCCCGCAGCACCTCCCACAAAAGATCCCGGGGTACCAGGTCATACGCCTTCTCCAGATCCACAAAACACATGTAGACTGGATGGGCATACTCCCAGGCCCCCTCCAGGATCCTTGCGAGAGTAAAGAGCTGGTCCGTGGTTCCCGGCCAGGACGAAAACCGCATTGTTCCTCTTCAATCTGAGGTTCGACTATTGGCCGAACCCTCCTTTCCAGCACTTTGGAGTACACTTTACCAGGGAGGCTGAGGAGTGTGATACCTCTGTAATTGGCACACACTCTCTGGTCCCCCTTTTAAAGAGGGGAACCACCACCCCGGTCTGCCACTCCTCTGGCACTGTCCCAGACTTCCATGCAATGTTGAAGAGGCGTGTCAACCAAGACAGCCCTTCCCCACCCAAAGCTTTTAGCATTTCTGGACGAATCTCATCAGTCCCTGGGGCTTTGCCACTGTGGAGTTGTTTGACTACCTCAGCGACTTCCCCCAGGGAAACTGACGATGACCCTCCATCAGCCTCCAGCTCTGCCTCTGTACTAGAGGGCGTGTAGGTCGGATTCAGGAGCTCCTCAAAATGCTCTTTCCAGCGCCCGATCACATCATCAGTTGAGGTCAACAGTGTCCCATCCTTACTGTACACAGCTTGGATGGTTTCCCGTTTTCCCCTTCTGAGGTGCCGAACGGTTTTCCAGAAGCATTTTGGTGCCGACCGAAAGTCCTTCTCCATAGCTTCTCCAAACTTCTCCCACACCCGCTGCTTTGCCTCTGACACGGCAGCGGCTGCAGCCCTTCGGGCCTGTCGGTACCCTGCAACTGCCTCCGGAGTCCCCAGGGCTAGCATATCCCTGAAGGCCTCCTTCTTCAGTCGGACAGCTTCCCTGACCACCGTGGTCCACCACGGTGTTCTAGGGTTACCACCCCTTGAGGCACCTAGGACCTTGAGACCACAGCTCACCGCCGCAGCTTCAGCAATAGAAGCTTTGAACATTGCCCACTCAGGTTCAATGCCCCCAACCTCCACAGGGATGCCTGAAAAGCTCCGCCGGAGGTGTGAGTTGAAGATCTTTCGGACAGGGGCCTCCTCCAGACGTTCCCAGTTCACCCGCACTACCCGTTTGGGCTTACCTGGTCTGTCCAAAGTCTTTCCCCACCCTCTGATCCAACTCACTACCAGATGGTGATCAGTTGACAGCTCTGCCCCTCTCTTCACCTGAGTGTCCAAAACATGCGGCCTTAGATCAGCCGATACGATCACAAAATCGATCATTGACCTTCGGCCTAGGGTGCTCTGGTACCATGTACACTTATGCGCCTCCTTATGTTCGAACATGGTGTTTGTTATAGACAATCCATGACTAGCACAGAAGTCCAATAACAAACGACCGCTCGGGTTTAGATACATAGTATACTTTAATATACTTTTTTTCGTAAGGGATATATGCACATATATGCACCTCAATTTTGACGATATGTGGCAAATATGCGCATATATGCAGCATATATTATCATATATGTGCATATATGTGGCATATATGCGCATATATGCAGCATATATATTATCATATATGTGCATATATGCAGCATATATATTATCATATATGTGCATATATGTGGCATATATGCGCATATATGCAGCATATATATTATCATATAAGTGCATATATGCAGCATATATATTATCATATATGTGCATATATGCAGCATATATGTGCATATAGGTAACATATAGGTTACATATATGCACATATATCCTCATATAGGTTTTTTCCATGTGGGACACTAGGTTAGTGTTACACTAGGTTAGTGTTAGACCAGCTTAGTGTTACACTAGGTTAGTGTTAGTGTTACACTAGGTTAGTGTTACACTAGGTTAGTGTTAGACTAGGTTAGTGTTAGACTAGGTTAGTGTTAGACCAGCTTAGTGTTAGTGTTATGCTAGGTTAGTGTTACACTAGGTTAGTGTTAGACCAGCTTAGTGTTACACTAGGTTAGTGTTAGTGTTACACTAGGTTAGTGTTAGTGTTACACTAGGTTAGTGTTACACTAGGTTAGTGTTAGACTAGGTTAGTGTTAGACTAGGTTAGTGTTAGACTAGGTTAGTGTTAGACTAGCTTAGTGTTAGTGTTATGCTAGGTTAGTGTTACACTAGGTTAGTGTTAGACTAGGTTAGTGTTAGACCAGCTTAGTGTTAGTGTTACGCTAGGTTAGTGTTAGTGTTACACTAGGTTAGTGTTAGTGTTATGCTAGGTTAGTGTTAGTGTTACACTAGGTTAGTGTTACACTAGGTTAGTGTTAGACTAGGTTAGTGTTAGACTAGGTTAGTGTTAGACTAGCTTAGTGTTAGTGTTATGCTAGGTTAGTGTTACACTAGGTTAGTGTTAGACTAGGTTAGTGTTAGACCAGCTTAGTGTTAGTGTTACGCTAGGTTAGTGTTAGTGTTACACTAGGTTAGTGTTAGACTAGGTTAGTGTTAGACTAGGTTAGTGTTAGAGTTAGACTAGGTTAGTGTTAGAGTTAGACTAGGTTAGTGTTAGTGTTAGACTAGCTTAGTGTTACGCTAGGTTAGTGTTAGTGTTACACTAGGTTAGTGTTAGACTAGGTTAGTGTTAGACTAGGTTAGTGTTAGACTAGGTTAGTGTTAGACTAGGTTAGTGTTAGTGTTACGCTAGGTTAGTGTTAGTGTTACACTAGGTTAGTGTTACACTAGGTTAGTGTTACGCTAGGTTAGTGTTAGTGTTACACTAGGTTAGTGTGACACTAGGTTAGTGTTAGTGTTACGCTAGGTTAGTGTTAGTGTGACACTAGGTTAGTGTTAGTGTGACACTAGGTTAGTGTTAGTGTGACACTAGGTTAGTGTTAGTGTGACACTAGGTTAGTGTTAGTGTGACACTAGGTTAGTGTTAGTGTGACACTAGGTTAGTGTTAGACTAGGTTAGTGTTAGTCTAGGTTAGTGTTAGACTAGGTTAGTGTTAGTGTTAGACTAGGTTAGTGTTAGACTAGGTTAGTGTTAGTTTAGGTTAGTGTTAGACTAGGTTAGTGTTAGTGTTAGACTAGGTTAGTGTTAGTGTTACGCTAGGTTAGTGTTACACTAGGTTAGTGTTAGACTAGGTTAGTGTTAGACCAGCTTAGTGTTAGTGTTACGCTAGGTTAGTGTTAGACTAGGTTAGTGTTAGTGTGACACTAGGTTAGTGTTAAACTAGGTTAGTGTTAGACTAGCTTAGTGTTAAGTGTTATGCTAGGTTAGTGTTACACTAGGTTAGTGTTACACTAGGTTAGTGTTAGACCAGCTTAGTGTTATTGTTACGCTAGGTTAGTGTTACTGTTACACTAGGTTAGTGTTAGACTAGGTTAGTGTTAGTGTTACGCTAGGTTAGTGTTAGTGTTACACTAGGTTAGTGTTACACTAGGTTAGTGTTAGTGTTACGCTAGGTTAGTGTTACACTAGGTTAGTGTGACACTAGGTTAGTGTTAGTGTTACGCTAGGTTAGTGTTAGACTAGGTTAGTGTTAGTGTGACACTAGGTTAGTGTTAGTGTGACACTAGGTTAGTGTTAGTGTGACACTAGGTTAGTGTTAGACTAGGTTAGTGTTAGACTAGGTTAGTGTTAGTGTGACACTAGGTTAGTGTTAGTGTGACACTAGGTTAGTGTTAGTGTGACACTAGGTTAGTGTTAGTGTGACACTAGGTTAGTGTTAGACTAGGTTAGTGTTAGTGTTAGACTAGGTTAGTGTTAGTGTGACACTAGGTTAGTGTTAGTGTGACACTAGGTTAGTGTTAGTGTGACACTAGGTTAGTGTTAGACTAGGTTAGTGTTAGGTTAGTGTTAGTGTTAGGTTAGGTTAGTGTTAGTGTTAGACTAGGTTAGTGTTAGTGTTAGACTAGGTTAGTGTTAGACTAGGTTAGTGTTAGTGTTAGACTATGTTAGTGTTAGTGTTAGACTATGTTAGTGTTAGTGTGAGACTAGGTTAGTGTTAGACTAGGTTAGTGTTAGTGTTAGACTAGGTTAGTGTTAGTGTTAGACTAGGTTAGTGTTAGACTAGGTTAGTGTTAGTGTTAGACTATGTTAGTGTTAGTGTTAGACTAGGTTAGTGTTAGTGTTAGACTAGGTTAGTGTTAGTGTTAGACTAGGTTAGTGTTAGTGTTAGACTAGGTTAGTGTTAGTGTTAGACTATGTTAGTGTTAGACTAGGTTATTTTCATGATAATTTGATTGATTTATTATTCTACGCTACACAAATATAATTAACATGGGTTTCTGGTTTATTCGATCACCATCTTTGCATGTAGTACCTTTCCGGTCAAAGGTTAAGTCACGAAGACCCTAACCCCAGCCCTAACCCCAGCTTAAACCCTTCACACAGACACCTGGAAATAGTATCTGCAAATTAGAATACATCTGGGGAAGTATGAAGGATACTAACGCCAAGATCCCTTTGAGGACAACACAAAAAGTAACCTGCTGACTCACTGAATAACCGAACAGCCAGAACCCCAGGTGGCTAGCAGCGGCTAATAGACCTTTTCACTTAGGCTAAGAACAGACACACACTCAAACAGGTGTCGTGGAAGCGAGGAGAGGCAAACAAGGGTTGGAGAATTAGCAGAGAAGCAGAGAAGTGAGATCAGGCAGACAGAGAGAGAACTGATCGTTCCTGGTCGGAGGTACACTCTGTAGGCGAGGATAAAACAAGGAGGGGGAAGAGAACGAAGAGAACGAAGAGAAAGAACACGGAGGGAAAGGCGAAGATTGAAGAGGGAGAGAGAGGAGAGCTGTCAGGGTAGCGTGACATTTCCCTGCGAGGACACAGTGTTCCAGCAGACATCACAGAAGAGAGGAAGGAGCCGAGAGGCTGGGGGGAACACTGTGCAGTGTCTGGCAGGTTTATCACATTGACTGAGACCACGACACACACACACACACACACGGGCAGGCGCACGCAAGCACGCACTCACACATGAAGGCACAAAATTCACACAATCACGCGGCGGTATGAATCAGCACCCACACCGCTTCAAAGGTTGAAAAAAGGTACAAAAGGTTCTCTGAATTGTTTTTCTCTGATGTGATGGATGCTATTAACGCCGTATGCACTGAACCAGCAGCAGGTGAGACCAGGGAGACACAGTCCCATTGGGAGCGGTACTAAACCCTTTAATGGCTGATGTCTCAGTATCATGCCATGGTTGTGTTGAACTAATGACTCAGCGAAATATGGTCAAACAGGATGGCGTTTAGCAAGCGACTTAACGAACCGACAGGCCCGATATCAAGCGAATTCGATGTGTTAAATCTGCTTCGATCAAGGTTGCCAAATCTCCCATCCCTAAAAAACGTGAATACACTCAGAGATCAGCTCTTCGCGGAATTGAAGCCAGAGACGTCAACAAGCGTTATTTAATTTCCAAATAGTTTTCTGACCTCCCGTCTAGCTCACTTTCTCGCTCTCGCCCCTTCACCCCACTCACACTGGCCTGCTACATTTCCGTCCTGCCTTATCTTCTGTTTCTTATGGAATATTCTATATTGCGAGGTGATGCTAAAGCCATTATATTACTAACTTGACCTAATAACATGTCCGCTGTGAGACATATTCCCATCCAGGAGCCTGCATTGCAGATCTCTGACCACATTACGATTGAAAACAAGAAAGAATGAGGCAGTGTTCCAAACGCCGACGTACTCCCCTGCTAGTGCACTAGGCTTGACAGGTTCCTTGCGGGTTCTTTTTTTAGCTAGAGCTCTACATTGCACACAGAGGGTCACTTGGGACTGGAGCCTGAGGCGATGTGAGGGCCTGATATAGATGCAGCATGGGGGTGTGAGGGAGAGAGCAAAAGGATGCATGCGTATATTTAGAGGTGACCGACTGGTATTTGGCATGTACCTGGAAGACTGATTGTAGAAGGGATGCTGTGTGCGTGTGTGTGTGTTGGGTGTGTTGTGTGTGTGTGCGTGTGTGTGTGTGTGCGTGTGTTGTGTGCATGCGTCACTATGGTCCAAAGCAAAACGAACCTGAGTATTGATTTTCCATCTCCTACAAACTTTGTGTGTGTGTGTGTGTGTTACGATCAAGTGTGTATGTGCATTTGTGTCTTGGACGCGCACAGACAAGTGATCAGTGTGGCAAGTGTTCTCTGGGAGGACAGGGCCCCAATAACGGCCAGTTATGTTAACTTTAAGTTCGGAAAACGTGGTGGCAATTACCAGGCTGGAAATATTTTACCTCAATTAAGTATCTCATTAACATCTTTATTACAGTGTGCAGACAGACAGGGTGCAGACAGACAGCTGCTGGTAGTTGGATGCATGGGTATTTGGCTAAATTACAACTACAATCATTGATGAACAAAAGCGCTTAACTTTAACAAATGGAAATGCAAACACAAAACCATTATTAGTGGTAACTTGGAATGGTCCAGCATTCATGCCAAGCAAAGCTACAATAGAATGGCTCAACCCGAGGACTCGACCTGATCAAAATGCCAGGGATTATGCAACAACGCCCATGTACATCAGAATCAGAAAAGTGTTTAATCGCCATTGAATGTGTGAACATACAAGGAATTTACTATGGCCGGAAGGTGCTTACATACAACATATAAATAAACAATATAAATTGTACTAAGGGGCTGTGGGGGTAGAGGGATAGTACAAAAAAGTAAAAAACAAGATACCGAAAAACAACAGTGCAATAGAACAAATATTTTAGTGCAAATCAGGCAATGTGCAAAAGGGAATGAGTAATAGTACAGGGCACGTGTGCACCCCTGGCCTTGTTGAGGAGGCCAGTAGCACATGGAAAGAAACTGTTCTTGTGGCGTGAGGTTTTGGTCCTGATGGACCGAAGCCTTCTGCCGGATGGGAGTGGATTGAACAGAGAGTGTCCGGGGTGAGAGGGGTCTGCCACAATCTTCCTAGATCGCCTCAGAGCCCGCGAGGTGTGCAGGTCCTCGAGGCTAGGCAGATTGCAGCCTATCACCTTTTCAGCTGAGCGGATGATACGCTGCAGTCTGCTCCTGTCCTTGACTGTAGCAGCAGGGTACCAGATGGTGATGGATGAGGTGAGGATGGACTCAATGATGGCTGAGTAGAAGTGGACCATCATAGTCTTAGGCAGGTTGAATTTCTTCAGCTGCCGTAGGAAGTATATCCTCTGTTGAGCTTTCCTGGTCAGTGAGCAGATGTTTAAATCCCACTTGAGGTCCTGTGAGAGGATAGTGCCCAGGAAGCGGAAGGACTCTACCGTATTGACGGGGGAGCCACACAGGGTGATGGGTGAGAGTGGGGCTGAGTTTCTCCTGAAGTCCACAACCATCTCCACTGTCTTTAGAGCACTGAGCTCTAGGTTGTTCTGGCTGCACCAGGTCACCAGTTTGTCAGCTTCCAGCCTGTAGTCGGACTCGTCCCCACCGGAGATGAGCCCAATGAGGGTGGTGTCGTCTGCAAACTTCAGGATCTTAACAGATGGATGACTTGAGGTGCAACTGTTGGTGTTCAGGGAGAAGAGCAGAGGAGAAAGGACGCAGCCCTGGGGGGTCCCAGTGCTGATGGACCGGGAGTCAGAGACTTGTGACCCCAGCTTGACGCACTGCTTCCTGTCAGACAGGAAGTCTGTGATCCACCTGCAGGTGGAGTCTGGAACGTTGAGCTGGGAGAGCTTGTAATGAAGTAGGGCAGGGAGGATGGTGTTGAAGGCGGAGCTGAAGTCCACAAACAGGATCCTTGCATATGTTGCAGGGGAGTCCAGGTGCTGGAGAGTGAAGTGGAGGGCCATGTTGACTGCATCGTCCACCGACCGGTTGGCTCTGTAGGCAAACTGCAGGGGGTCTAGTACATGACACTATTACAACAGTACTGAAGAGTGGGCATCCTCCCTGTCAATGTATGAGACTGATAGATATACAAGAATCTGCACACATATACAGTGATTGTTCAGATTTTGTTCGTTTGCCCACTGACAAAGACATGATCAGTCTATAATTGTAATGGTAGGCACATTTGAACAGTGAAAGACAGAATAACAACAACAAAAATGTGAAATGAGTTATTCAGGAGTCTTTTAGTGATTTTGTCTCTCACAGTGCAAATGAGCCTACCATTAAAATTAAAGACTGATCAAGTCTTTGTCAGTGGGTGAACGTAGAAAATCAGCAAGGGGTCATATATTTTCTTCCTTCACTTTACACAATCTACACACAAACACAATTCAGTCAAAGGGAGCCACGTCAGCCATTTGAACAGACGGATGTACCTGGTATTTTCAGCGTTGCAAAATCCATCCCAATCGATTTTATAACAAATAATCATATACTGTTTCAGTGTCATTTCGTAAATAAGGTTACCTTCGTCTGTCAACAGTGTCGAAGGGAATATTCAACGTGAGAAATAATAAAATATAAACTTGGGGTGTACTCTCTTTTATTGATTGTTATGCAAGGTATTGGGACAGGCGCGCGCACACACAGACGGGGTCAGTGTCATCTTCACTGACTAAACCTCAAGCCCATCTATAAAAGGAGTTCATCAAATTAGGACTATTCAAAGTAGGGTTTGTGACCCCAAAATGGGCTCGCGGAGGGAATGAAGTGAGGGTCACCGTTCTAATTTTGTCTGCAGTCGACGATAAGTATATTGATTAATATTTAATATATGAGATTACAACCATGTTGTTGAGAAAGATCATTGGATAAACCTTGTCATTATGAAATTATATTTTTCTCATAAACCGTCACATAGTGATAGCGCGCTAGATAATATAGCCTTGTCCGCTTATGTTGCTCTAAGAGTTACAAACTTTGCACAGCTCAATTGCAGGACAATGGCCAATATGCAGTACTTGTGTAAGCTATATTATTATATTACGATGTTTGCTGTTGCTTGACGAGGCTAGAGTAAGTCAACAAGTCGTACGAATAGTTCGATCAACAGATGATTTGGTTAGCAAGCCATAACAGAGCGTGAATACCACAGTTGACTGATGTTGTCGTGACATTTTCAACTGAGTGAAAGAACTCCCAGGGCCAAATGCGTATATATATGCCAAACATCCGCTGGTCCATTTTTTAGGAGAGGAAATGACACCGAATAGAACAATTATTCCTGCCATTCAAGGTGGTCGCATCAAGACAACATCTCTGGATAGTGACCTATGTTGAAACGATTTTTGAAGACACGTCATTTACAGTAAGAATAATCAATTACAAAGCCGACTGGCAGGACATTATATTTAGCCATCTAGCTAATGGATTTCGAGCTTCCACTTTCCACATCCTCACATGCTGATTATCAGTGTGCTAGGGAATTAGCCCATGTGATAATAGCAAGCAAATGCGAGTAAGGTCGTCTCAATCGAAGAAAACAATACTGTTATTCTCGAGTCCTGTTTTGTCGGGCGTGGAAGAACTATAAGTGGATGTGCTGTTGATAATAATAATAATTAAAGCGATCGTGTATTCTCGGGTCAATGCTGCGGTGTGATTGTGTGTGTGTGTGTGTTCACATTTCAGGGAGAGATGAACACGGGTAAAGCAGCTGGTTTTTAGATTGATATATCTATAGGATTATTACGAGGCAGCTGCTGTAACGGGGATGTAACTGGGATCGCAATATCTGTCCACACGCACACGCACACGCAGACGCACGCGGGAGCGATAACAGTGTATATCTATTGGGTCGCCTTAGCAGTGTACTGTGCTCAGCTCCAGGTCCTTCTGTGCCTGCCAAACCAAACAAGACCTGGCTAGACTAAATGGAAAACCTGGGGCTACAACAGTGCACATAGTCGCATAACAAATTAGAACAATAACATTAATCGCCAACTATGAGAATTTTTAAACTGCTTCGAAATTACTTTGGGAATTCTTCACAGAGGTTATTAATCTTCTACGGGATTGGGCAAAGATGAAGCAATAGAGTGCAGCTAGGGTGTTTAAAAAAAAAAAACACAGGTTCTATCACGGTATTTGTATTGAGGACAATGTGCGATTTGACTTCTGACATGTTCTCTCTTATGTTCTCTCGGCTAGTACCCTATTAGGCGCAAGATCCCACGTTCGTACGGTGTTACAATTCATTTCAATCTGGGAGCTTAAAAAAACATTCAAACAATGGAAACCTCTTCGGGGGTCTGTGTTGGTCTCGGAGAGGACCGGGCACTTGGCGTCACAGAGGCGGTCAAATCTTCAGCCTCAGCAGCAGCACTCCAGCTGTCTCTCGAAATTCTCTGCTCTCTGGTTGCTACATGGTCAGTCATTCAGAAAGCTACTCCCCGTTACAGCGCGAAAAACCCACTGCGGCTACTCCAGACCAGCCACTTAGGGGCTCAGAACACAATGCTCACGGTCAGGGTATCTTATCACACTTCGGTAGTCGCACAGTTTTCGCCGGGAAACTGTTGTCATGGCAATCCATCACAAAACAAATATGTACTCTCCATCACAATCCTGCTACTCTTAAGAGTCAAGTCCACAGAATGCAGTGATTTAACCGCAGGTCAGCCAGTGAGATGGCGTCAGCGTTAAACTAGAACTGGCCATATTTCACATTTGCTCTGCTACCTTATTTAATTTGCACATTGCATACAGTTGGTACTCTCCATTTGCACATTGCATACAGTTGGTACTCTCCATTTGCACATTGCATACTATTTGTACTCTCCATTTGCACATTGCATACTGTTTGTACTCTCTATTTTCCATTTGCACATTGCATACGGTTTGTACTCTCCATTTGCACATTGCATACTGTTTGAACTCTCCATTTGTCACTTGCACAGATGCTTTCCGCTTGTAATTCCCTCTGCATATCTGCAATTTGTTCCATTATTGAAATTGCTTATCCTTACCAATTGGACATCCTTACATTGTCCTTCATTTCATTCAGACTCACACATTGAAACACAAATGCAACATATCAATGAACATCCCAGAGTCATGCCAAACCACAAGGATCACATTAGCAAGGAGGTGTATCTACCATGCCTAGAAGATCATTAGATACACGTCTACAAGTCAAAACAATGTTTAAGTATTTAAGGTCTGCATACCGGCCATACACACTCCATTATGTATATAGTGTAACTAGCATATTCTGAACATACATTACTACTGGCACTCGATCACTTTCATCACAGTATTTAAGTATTTATGGTCTGTACTCTGTACATATTCTGACTCATTATGCACATTTTATAGTTATGTATAGTCTGTATATTGTTGTAAATTGTTTTTTTTATCCTTATTTTTATTCTTCTTCTAACTACGTAGTTGTTGCTTGCCATGTCTTAAGAATTTCATTGTACAGTCTGATGCAAGTCACTCTGTATGTATGACAATAAAACTTTGAATCTTTGAATCTTTGACTACATCAACAATAGGCAACGGTGGAGATCCCAATGTGTCCCTGTACCAGAAACATTAAACAGATCCAGAAGATACGCAGCCTCTCAGAGAAGAATGGAAAATGTCCCCAACCAAATGACAACAGATGCAAGGCTACAAGCCCCACTGGATTCACTTGATGTACACAACCTGAAGACTCAGATAGAAGTGTCTCTCCTTCAGACTCCCCGGGTGGAGCAGAATGGACGCACCCCGAGAGGAAGCCAAAACAAAGGAGGTGGTCCACAGATGCTCTTCAGCTCTGTCCTGATTAGCTGCCGCTAATTTACATAACCACAGGAGTAACTGGGAGATAATCCCGTCGTCACGGGGACGACTATAGCCTGGAATTGCCCTGGGAATGAAAGGAATTGTTGATATTGGTGAACTGAGCCGGAAACACGTATGCACATTCACATCTATGTATGTACACACACACACACACACTCATCCTCCACTCTGTTTTCCTGTGGATGCAAATGATTAATTGCTTATTTACTAAAGGACAGTTTGATTGGCATGTGTGTGAAGTCTTCTTGACAAGCTGCCAGGGCTGCCAGATCTCGTAAGTGCACCGACGAAAGCCGATGCCCCTCCGTCTCCGTATCACCGGGGCATAAACCAATCCCAAATGAGCCCCAGGGTGTTGCTGGTCCGTGAGCCCCTCCCCCTCCACACAGACCCTTAAGTCTAACCCTTAGGCTCCCATCTGACACCCTTGTGTCAATCATCCCACAAGCCACCTCCCACTTCAACACAATGACAGTACATTTCTCAATCAGTATTAACGGAGGGGGAAAAATCCGGCTTTGGATTTGGAGTAATCGTGCCTTTGATAATTATAAATAAAGCGGACTCCACATACTCCAGTCCTGTGACTGGGACAAAAAAACCTAATTACTCCAACCCGCTGGCTATTCCAGGTTACTACCCCAAGTCTCGGCCATGACAGTACACAATCATCTGAACTCCACGTAGCACAGATACAAACATCAGAATGTCTGTCTGCTGATACACTGCGGAGACAGGGTTAATCCTGAGCTCATAGCCGCCTTGCTACATGAGCTATAGGCATCATTAGGTATCAGAATTGTAATGTCAGCTTTAATAACAAGCAATCACTGAATTTGCACATTCTCGGTTATCCACTCCCAAGTAAGCACGGATTGAGAGAGGGCCTGTTATCAGTGGATAGGTTATAAGGTTAAAGGTGTGTCATTTCCTCAGTACAACCATAAAGACAAGGCAGGGTTAATGAGCGGGTGATTGGCTTGCTTTCAATCTGAGGCTGGGAGATAAGACGCTACACCCCAGTAAGATTCCGGCGCCACATCAGAAAATAACAAATACCACACCATCACGTGAGGCGTTCACATATTTCATAATCACATATTTCCTAATTATGTTTAACCTTATAGTTCCTTGTTTAGCCACGTCGTTTTGGCCCTTAAAATACAATTTATTTCAATATAGATTATTATATTATAATGAATTGCTTTTAAATGTTTGTAATGTTGAATGTTAAATTATGTTTGGGCACACAGGTGTTCGGACCAGGTGGAGCTTTCATCTGTAAAGTCTATATGTCCCGCAAGAGTGAGAATGTTCACAGAGAGTACGGAAGTACATTCTAGAACGTTCCGGCAGCTGGGAGGTCCAGCCCCACCCCTCCACACCTGCCACCCATGAAGGCTGATCAGGGAAGCCCATAAATAACAGAACGTCAGTCGCCCGGAGGAAAGCTGAAGACAATTGGAACTAACAGAGTATTAGTCTCTGTTCCCTCAGACTGCAGTGGTAACAACATACAACCAAGAGGAATTCCCTGAAATCATGAAGGCAAGATAACTTGTGCAGGTAAGGCCAACTGGACCGTTTGGTGTGTGTCCCTTTCAACGTTTGTCTCAATGTCTAGAATACAATATGTGCTCCCTCATTTGAGTTGGACTTTAGCAAGACTACGAGTTTCCAATACATTTCAAAGATTCATCACTTCGCCCAGAACCTCCAGTGTTTGGATTACATCTCAGCTATACAGTGTTCACTAAAACACGTTATATATACTATATATAAACAGTGACTGGCAGGTTCCCGAACCTTCCATGGCCAGATAGCAGGCCCCGTCCCTCTTTCACAAATTATGAAACAATGAAGTAAATTGTTTCCGTCGTTAGGTCACCTTTAGACTAACCAGTCACCTGCTTCCAAATCCAAGCAGTCCAGCCCAATCATCTGATTCAGATGAGCTGTGTTTGTGTCTATAGTCCGAGTCTCTCATCCCGAGCAGCAGTAAGACTGCAGCTGTTGAGCTCAGATAAACACCTGGTCGTCGCAGCTGCAGCAAGCGGATAGCGATGACAGACATTAACAGAAGCCGCCTCTAAACTGGCCCTATATATGCTCCACCGGGCTCGGGTTGAAAGTCATGCAACCCCATGGAGAATGTGTTGTCGACTGGGACGCAAGGAAAGACCGGTTAATCAGTCACCTCGAACCCGATGACCGGATTGGCCGGTTAGAGCACTGTGTCACGTGACCGAGATTTAATTAAGACATAAAGAAGGTATGGCGTAGGGGTGGAGAAAACGGGGAGAGAGAGTAGAGCGAGAAAGATTAGGATGAAAAGAGACGGGTCAAAGTGAGTTAAGCAGGTTTCAGGGAGACCCAGCTTGTGAAAATAGATGTGAGCGAAAATGTGAAAGAAGGGAAGGTACAGTCTGAGGTCTGAAGCGTGACCTAGATTCCAGACATAATACTGCTGGCCCCACTAGAGCCTAGACTAGAGCCTCTTAGTCAAAACAATAACATAGTGGGGCCCCGGAAAGGGGTCCGGGGGGGCGGCAAAACATAGCAGTCTAGCCTGGTCGTGGCCCCCTTTCCGCTCTCGCTTGATCCGCTACATAGCGTTCAGCCAGGCAGCAAAGTCTTCACAGGTGCTGTCCAACAACTTAGCAATTACTGGAAGAACACTTTCTGGAAGGAGCTGGACACCGTTTCAAATTGGTTCTTTAGTTGAATGGCACTGAACTTCCTACTGACCTCAGACAAACAATTGTCATAGCCATTACAAATAAAGCAAAGAAGTAAGACAGCAGTAAGACAGTAAGACTGCAGTGAAAGCTTTGTGAGGAAAAAAAGATGGTAGTTTGAATCCCAGAGCCGGCCAGAAACAACAAAATAACAACCTGTCAATAAGAAGGTACAATTTTAACTGAATAAGAAGGTACAATTTTAACTGAATAAGAAGGTACAATTTTAACTGAATAAGAAGGTACAATTTTAACTGAATAAGAAGGTACAATTTTAACTGAATAAGAAGGTACAATTTTAACTGAATAAGAAGGTACAATTTTAACTGGCATTGACATTCAAAGGCATTGACATTTTTTTGGCTATGACCTCACTCTCTGAGGGTGATTATGGGAATATGCAACAACAACAACAACAACAACAACAACAACAACAACAACAACAACAACAACATTATAACAGCTTTTTTTGTGTCTGTGAAAACTAGTTACTTAGTAATTTATTAAGAGGATTTTTTACGAGTTAGAATTTCAGTTGCTGTACCACACGACAAGCTACCACTTATTCCCCAGACAACTTCTCCCCAGGCTTCTTGTCGATGTTGACCAAACTGGGAATTATCCTGTGAAGAGGGTTGTGGATTGAGAAGTCACACGTGAAAGTCGGTGTCTTGAGACGAAGTGAAAGGGCAAGTGCTGTGATCCGTCTGACTTTCTCATGGGAACCCGTGCAGACGGACTAGAATCGTAAGACGCCAAGCCACAGCCTAAACCTTAAACCCAGTTCCAGACCAGACTGCAACATGCATCATGTTTTGCATCTCATTAATTATCTAGCCGTGAGTCTGTGACACGGTCACTTCTCTCAACCGGCTGTCACCGCTGATATGAGCAGAAAACTGGATTTCTAAATAGCATTTGCTCCCAAATATATACGTCATATATTATATATCTACTTAAGCGCCACTGGAAGGCCCGTTTTGGGAATGGGGACTATACTATCTGATTTGATTGTGCGAGGGAAACTTAGTCAAGAGCTGAGGTGGAGCATTTAATAGAAAAAGAAATAGCACTTGAACCCTGGTCGGCTTCAGAGATTTGTGACTCACTGGAGAGGCATGCACCTCATATCCTGGACAATACAGTAGCTACAAACCCTTTACACAAAAAATATCATTATTAAATTCCTAGAGATTTGCTGTGGGCCAGACCAGACAGCAAGACAGGTTGCGTCTGATTTATTTTGGCGTGGCTGTCGATGACTAGGGCCTGGTTTTTGTTCCAGAAACATTGGTTCGGGACGTTTATAGGGCAGGTCAAAAGAAAATGTCAAAGGCTTCAGATGGTAGATGGTTACAGTGAAGAAGAGAGTGGGTTTTGAGGCTTAGCACTGATGAGGAAGAGTATGCGTGGGAGGACTGTGGCTTTGGTGAAGGAGAGACAGAAAAAAATAAAGTTGAGACAGAGAGAGACAGTGGGAGAGTAATTCACGTTGGATTTGTGATCTACAATCATTTAAAATGAACACTTTGCATCATAATAAGTGTTTCTCCGCTCATGCAGTACGACACTTTGCACATGAAAACACCATTTGGACAAGGTGGTCATCTATTTTGGATTTTTGGCTGATGCAGAAAATATAGGTATCTGAAGAGATGCAGGACTGTGAAAGAGGCAGACAGCCAGGCATACAGTCAGACAGGGATACACTGAGAGACAGACAGTAAGACAGGGATACACTGGGAGACAGAGGACAGACAGACAGACAGACAGACAGGGTTACACTGAGAGACAGACAGTAAGACAGGGATACACTGGGAGACAGAGGACAGACAGACAGACAGACAGACAGACAGGGTTACACTGGGAGACAGAGGACAGACAGACAGACAGACAGACAGTCAGACAGGGATACACTGGGAGACAGACAGTCAGACAGGGATACACTGGGAGACAGAGGACAGACAGACAGACAGACAGACAGGGTTACACTGGGAGACAGAGGACAGACAGACAGACAGACAGTCAGACAGGGATACACTGGGAGACAGAGGACAGACAGACAGACAGACAGGGTTACACTCGTGCACACACATGCAATCATGACGCACTATTGCAAGTAAATGTAAAGAGTGCATAGCCCAAAAACATGTTAAAAAAGAAATATTCCCATTTTCTTGACGTATCAAAATTAAATATTGACGTGACGAAAACAATGTGAATTTCAACCGACCAGCTGTGTAAGCCATTATGACCAAAGAGTCGGCTGCCCCAGCCGTTGTCTTGCATAGCTAAAGTATTCGCCAGCTCGCAGCCTATGTGGTAGCGCTGTGTAATTAGCAAGGTTTAAAACTATCAATCAGGTCGAGCCACCACACAAACTCTTGTTGCATCCTGCATCTAAGTTAACCGCGCTGCGTTGCCCGCGACTAGCGCTAGATATATATTCAGTGGAAAAGTACAACCTCCAACATTCCACATTTAAATGTTGATCTGCCGTACTCTTGTCTTCGTTTAGACGTGTTGCCGAAGGAAAGCGAACAGTTAAAAACCAAAACATCGGTCAATAGGTGAATACAATCGTTTGGTTTTCCTCTGAACTCCTGCTCCTGGCACGTTGTTCAGGTTTTAACCAAAACAAAGAGCCCTGTGTCTGCTTTCATTTAAACTATTTTGAATTACTGTTCCAGTTGCATACAGTCCCTAGACTGAAATACAATACCCCAAATTACCACAATGAAAAGCAAACTATAACAGGGCTAGTGTAAAAGTATACAATAAGATCATGTGTGAAGACAGCGTGAAGACACAAACCTACAATTAGACTGCAGGCCAGTTATCTCCTCTCATGAGGCCTTGAGTAATTGTAAGGTGAGTTCATAAATAGCTCAACCCAGAACAGTCATATGAAAGCTGTGTAGTTTAAAAATCAAAAGGACTAATAATAGAAGAGTCGAAAATAAACACATTGACCGTAAAAGAGTGCTATTTTTGGAGACTAGTCATGCTTTTCCTCCAATTGTGCCTCACAGTTCCCTTGACTTCAGTGAATGCTTTAACTTTGTGTGTGTGTGTGTGTGCGTGTGCGTGTGTGCTTACACTTGCATCCACATAAGCTTTCCCTCGTGTGTGTTTGTGTAGAGTCACAACTTTGTGAGTATTTACACATACATGTCACATTGGGCATGCTCGGAGCTGACAGAAGAAAGGAATGTGGTCCCTGTCCCCTTTGACCCTCAAAACAGCCAATCAGGTCACGGAGGTTGGTGACAGGAAAGGGGGCGGGGACAATGAGGCTACATGTCCATGTCTTAATTACTAAGATACAAGACAATATAGCTGGTTTACTTCAAAGACTGTCGTGTATGTGTGTGTGCGTGTGTGCGTGTGCGCGTGTGCGCGTGTGCGCGTGTGATGGAGTTTGAAGTTGAGCGAGGTGTGTGAGGACGTTAGGCCCCTTTGTTTTGCTTTTGTTTTTCGGGGCACTGGTCTTTAGTAATGGTTCAGAAGTCATTGCAAGCTCTCTTTTGTTAAACATCCAAGAAAACATATCTATAATTATTAGTAAAAAAAATTGTAAAACGCAAAATGAATCGTATAGTGAATAGAACGTGTGTGTGTGTGTGTGTGTGTAGATTAGACAACATTAGTTGATATAGACGCTTAGAACCAACACGCTGATTCGGCTGAGGACGTGCACTGTATATAATTGGCTTGGTTAGCTGCCATGTGATTGCAAATGAAAGGGAAGAAATTCCACACATATCAGCAGACATATCCAGACAATCTAAAAATATTTATAGTCGAGTTATTTTTACATTAAACCAGAGCTGTAGTACTCGAGACCGGTCTCGGTCTCGAGACCGGTCTCGAGACCACTTTTTAAGGTCTCGGTCTCGTCTCGGTCTCGGTTACATTTGGACTCGGTCTCGACTCGGTCTCGGACAGTAAGGACTCGTAAATTCTTCCGAGACCAGCCGAGACCAGCGTAGAAATTATCCTCCACAATTTTTCTAGAAAAATATTTAAGTATGACATGTAGAGGCTGTATTTCCATTGGCTGTATTTCGTCCAGAGTCAGACTGTTTTTTTCCTGATGTGTACTTTTGAAGAAAAGCCCACCCCCAGCGTCGCTAGAGCGTGCACCCATTCACGTAAATACTTCAATCTTAAACATATGCTCGATCATGTCTGCACAATCAGCCAATATATTCGTTTTGCCTATATTCAGTACATTGAGCACAAATAAATAATTTGTCCGAAAACACACAGCGGTTAGTAATTAAAATACATACATAATGTTGAAAAGCTACAGCCGACGTCCTTCCATGACTTTTCCTAAATACGTGCATTTTACCTTGTCCCGTTTTCAGAATTGCAAAATCACAAACCAAACAATATATAAAACTACTATTTACATGTTTTTTTGATACCTAAACTGCCTTCCTGTCGCCAAAATCCCACGCCGCTGGGCGTTGGTACCCTAATTGCGGTACCCAGACACCGATCACACTTCACTGAGCCTATATGGCAATGGTTGAATGGGCGATACACAGACAAATACTACGAGAACACATATAGACAATAGTCTGATTGGCTTGGTTGAACTACAAAAAAAGAGGTACGTTTATAAAGAAATATGTTTCACTAAATAAACAGAACGAATTCCGCCAAATACATACAGCCCCATTCATGTGTCATGCGCCTATTGCACTCAATAATTAATAACGAATGAACCACAGTGTATTCATATAGCCTACAAGAGACTTCAACAAAATATTATTTTGTATCGAAATTAAACGAATATAAACAATAATTATTAATAGGCTAACTACAAATGGGCGATAAATGAAATTACTCATGCACACAGAAGGACGTGGGACATACATAAGTCCGGGGGGCATACGGCAGAAAGAGCATAAAACTGGAACGGTTATGGTCCGATCTATATGAAACTGAACCCGTTTTGGTCCGATCTTTATTAAACTGGAAGGGTTTTGGTCTGATCTATATGAACACTGTGCGCAGTTCAACCGGGTTAGTTTGCTGCTGTCTCATGTGCACTCGTAACAATAATGAACACTGTGCGCAATGCAACCGGTTCGTTTGCGTGTCCTGCTCAAGCAGACAAACAACTGAAGCTGCGTGCCTGTGGACGGATAAATAATTATACATAGATTTGTTTATCGGCCAATCATGCGCAAATCATTTGATTGCAAGTCGCTTGTGATCTAAAATGTGTTAGCATTTACTACATCAACATAGGACATACAGTTTGATGGATTTTCATTTATTCGATTTTTGGAAATTTTAATATCATAGCCTGTGCATTTTAAAATCATGGTTTTATTTTCGTATTTTATGTTTACATAAGACAATAAATAGGCCTACATACTCTTTTAATAAAATTCATTTAATTCAGGATGACAACACAGTAGATGATCTGATGCTGTTGGTCAAGTGTTTTTTTACATTGGTCATTGGACCAAAAACATATATTCATATTATTATCATATTATTTAGTGTTGATATGACTGGTCTCGGTCTCGGCCCCCTTTGGTATCGGTCTCGTCTCGGTCTCGGCCACCTTCGGTCTCGGTCTCGTCTCGGTCTCGGCCCCCTTCGGTCTTGGTCTCGTCTCGGTCTCGGCCCCCTTCGGTCTCGGTCTCGTCTCGGTCTCGCTTTAGGTGGTCTCGAGCACAGCTCTGCATTAAACATTCTAGCATTAAACTGTCAAGACGTGTCACAGTTACGGAATATCTGTACGCGTGTCTATGATGGTATAGTAGAGGGTGCCACTGACCCTCTGAATAAGGGTTTATAGAGTAGAGTATAGTATAGTAGAGGGTGCCACTGACCTTCTATAATGGTTTATATAGTATAGTATATACTAGTATAGTATAATAGAGGGTGCCACTGACCCTCTGAATAAGGGTTTATAGAGTAGAGTATAATATAGTATAGGGTGCCACTGACCTTCTATAATGGTTTATATAGTATAGTATATACTAGTATAGTATAGTATAGGGTGCCACTGACCCTCTGAATAAGGGTTTATAGAGTAGAGTATAATATAGTATAGGGTGCCACTGACCTTCTATAATGGTTTATATAGTATAGTATATACTAGTATAGTATAGTATAGGGTGCCACTGACCCTCTGAATAAGGGTTTATAGAGTAGAGTATAATATAGTATAGGGTGCCACTGACCTTCTATAATGGTTTATATAGTATAGTATATACTAGTATAGTATAATAGAGGGTGCCACTGACCCTCTGAATAAGGGTTTATAGTGTATATTATAATATAGTATAGGGTGCCACTGACCTTCTATAATGGTTTATATAGTATAGTATATACTAGTATAGTATAGTATAGGGTGCCACTGACCTTCTGCATAATGGTTTATAGTGTATATTATAGTATAGTATAGGGTGCCACTGACCTTCTGCATAAAGGTTTATAGTGTAGAGTATATTATAGTATATAATAGTAAAGTATAGTATAAATAGTATACTATAGTAGAGGGTACCACTGACCCTCTGAATAAGGGATTAAGGCTTTCAGCCAATCAGCGTTGAGCATTTGAACCATTCCGATATTTGTCAACTCATTAAGACTTATTGTCATTTTGATAAAACACCCATTGTAAATTAATATTTATTGTTATATTTTCTACTGAAAGGTGAATCTCGTATTCTCAGGTTTTCTGAAATGAAGGTTTCGACATGCGAGTAAAAAAGTACAATTTCTGTGTTTGTGCAGTTTTACATAATTACCATGTGGCACATGTATGTTCGAAGCATACATCTGCATTGTGCTGTTTCCGTTGTTGTCAAAACACAGCCGCTTCATTTGGCCCAAAGCGTTTCAACATTGTCTGATCAAGGCTGCCGGGTCGATGAAGGAAAGAGCACCGGCACAGCGAGGAGAAAAACGTCAACGCCATCCGTTTGGAATGCCTGTTAACGTAGCACTGTAGTCTGCAACGAAACATGAGGTAACCCAAGGGAATGGATTACACTATTACCTCCGCCGTACACATCTGAGTGGCTGGTAAAGAGTACACGTGGAAACAGAAATAGCTTTTCTTCAGAGCGCGTTGACACACACACACACACACACACACACACCACAGCCCAGCCCCCCCATCTTATCGCCCACCCAGATGCTTCTAGCCCCCCTGGGCCCTTTCATTTACCCCTATGTCAGCCAACGTCCCCCTGTCCAGCATCCATCTCTCGACAGAGGCCACAACAGGTGCAGTTTGACAGGCGAGCAGGGAAAGGGGGAGATACTTATGTGGTGTGTTCATTTGAAAGCTAATACCCGACATTACCCAATGTATATGTCAGCCAGGCCAGGCCACGGAAGGAGCAGGGCTAAAAATAGAAACCCAGGGGGGCTCCTCATGGCAACCAGGACGGGGGAACCCACCACTGTGTTCTGGCCATGAAGGGAGGGGAGAAGTTTGACAGAACATGAACCTGGCATTGGTTGAATCATTCTGGAGACCAAGGAGAAAAATGGGGTTTCGCTGAGGCAATGAGACGGCTGCAACACTAAACGTACAGTATGTGTATGTGTGTGTGTGTGTGTGTTTTCGTTGGCTGCATTGTGTGGAGAATTATATGGTGCCTTCACTACTGTGTAATCACGCTTAGCCTGTTAAGTCTTCCATGCCCTGATGTAGTGTAGAGTCACATGACCATGTTTACTCACAGGAACGGCTCTGTTAAGTCTGCTAGATCTCGACGATTTGACTACTCCCTTCTGCAGTCTTACGTCAATAGTCTGTTTCACTTACAATTTGATGTGAGATAAAGAAAGAAAGAGAAAGAAAATATATGTTGTACATATACACACACAAACAATGTATAAACTAGATCTCCAGAGAAGTATTAAGTGTGTGTGTGTGTGTGTGTGTGTACAGAAGGAGATACTGTGAGTGACGGCAAGAGCCTTTTCATATTTCACTTACACAGCTGCTTTTCAGAAAAGAGTTAAAGAAGATATGGAGGGGGAGAGAGAGAGACAGGGGGAGGAGGAGGAGGAGGAGAGACAGAATGACATGGAGAGATGGAGAGCCTTGTGCCCGTGGTGACCTTCAAACCATGTCCTGTTAACATCTGCTGAGGAAACCCCTGGTCATTACCTCTCATTAGCATAACGTCTTTCTAAAGGAATAATCAGGGCATTATGAAAATGAAATGTAAAGCTCAGTGAAACCAAACGAGTGACTGCCTATAAAGTCCAATCCAGTGGACTGACCGGAGCCCAACCAGAGGGCATTGTTCATTTACATTCAGTGAATAGGGTCCCATTTGGGACACACAAAAAGTGTGCACGCTCGCCGTATCATCTCTATCCCTGGCCGACGGAAAGGCAGGAGGTGTGACTGATGATCTGCGCCGATGAAGGTCGTCACCGAGCCTTCCGGTGAACTCCTGACCTCACCGCATTGCACCCCGAAAGACCCCAAGGTCAGCCAATCACAATAGCTACAGGCTTAATGCACTCGTAATACATTCATGCAAGCACAGATTTCATATGCCCGCAAGCACATACAAAGACGCGCACACACACACACACACACACACACACACACACACGCACACACACAGGCACACACACAGGCACACACACACACACACAAAGGCACACACACAGGCACACACGTGTGTGTGAGCACAAAGAGGATTCCAATACCGTAAACAATGAGTGTCTTTTAAGCTGTGGGGTCTTTTCTAAAACCAACAGCTGGCATAGCTCAAATCACAGTTCATAATTTTTCTCCCCAGAGTTATTGAGGTTCATAAACAGGAAGACTGCATGTTGAGGGGTGCGTGGTAGCGTAAACCTTCTATCGCTTTCCAGAACACTGGAAAAATACAGGAAAGAGAGGAGGGAAAAAACTGTATCTGATTCATATTCTAAGAGATTTAATGACGACCCACAGGCGACGGGAATACCAGCGATCAACAGCAAACATGAGCATATATCAAGGTCTGTGTAGATTAGACGTTACGTGAGCAATCAGTTCTCGTAGGCAGGAGTGAATACCTGTGTGAATTTGACACGGGCCAAATTGAGCATCCCTGAAACAGCACAAGATGTGGGGCGCTCCGGGTCAGCAATGGTGAGTACGCACCGACAGCGGTTCGTGCAGCGACAACCCAGAAACCGGCGACAAGGTGTCGGGCCTCCAGAATCATCAGTGTCCGAGGACAACAGAGGCTAATCCGTCTGGTCTGAAACAACAGGTCTGCTGTGGCACCAGTCGCAGAGAATCGTAATGATGGTTACGGGAGGAGTGTGTCACAACACACAATGTATCGCAGACGGATCAGAACGCCCATAATGACCCCGTCCACCGCCATAAGGGCATACGATGGGCAACCTGGCATGGGGACAGGACATCGGAGCTGTGGAAGAACGTCACCTGATCCGATGAGCCTTGTTTTCTTGCATATCGCGTGGACAACCGCGTTAGTGAGCACCATTTACCTGAGTGAGTGAAGGCGCCAGGATGCATTGTGGGATGGGGAGTGGGTTGCTCTGGGTAATGGAACCTTTGGTCTGGGCATTCATGTGGATGCCAGCTTGTCACCTACATACAGTTGCAGGCCAGGTTAACCCCTTGGGGGGGGGTCCAAATTCAGAGTTTAAACGCGACTTGCATGGCTTCATAAAACGACCTTTCAACCAGGTCACTTCTATGGCTAAGCATATGTAAAGGAGGTTGAGGTAACTACATGATTAGGGCAGGTTCATTGGACCTGACGGTGGTGAAAACTAGAGGAGGGTTTGATTAGAGTGCAGTAGGTAGGATTCCAACCCACAATGCATCGGTACATGTCCACCAAAGCCAGCGAGTTGGACCGTCGCAGCAGCGTAGGCCTCCTAACAGTGAGTTTAAAAGGAAAATGAAAATGTACAGTAGAGAACACGGCAATGCATTGGAGACTGGTCGGAAGAAAGGGGAGCGATTTGCACAAATCTACTTACATTCCCGTTCATACTCTGTTGTTCTCCGTCTCGACACGTCTCTTTCATCTCGTCTTTCCATTTCCCACACACACACACACACAGAAGCAGACATCTCACGGGACTCACTTTTAAACAGAGTGTGTAAAAAGCCTTCAAATTGGATCACCACTCTCATCCTCTTGCCTTATTTGCGCGTTAAACGCTCAGCCGTCACGAGACATATGAAGCAAAGCCTCGGATTGTTATTCATCTGATCGCACTGCGGGAGAGCATGGCCTCTGTCAGTGGGGTGTCTCGGAGAGCAAGACGGCATGAGAGAGCGATAGAGGAGAGGACGAAACGAACAACTATTATGGAGAGCAGCGGACAACCAAAGAGAAAGGATTGAGTGAAAGTGAGCGAGAAATCGACTGAAAAGACAAGAGAAAACACAATGAATGGAACGAGAGAGAGAGAGAGCGGAGGGAGAGAGAGACGTGGGATTCCCGCTGCTCTCCTCTCTGGTGGGGTTGGACTCTCGCTGTGCCTTCGGAAACGCAGGATATATTTAGAGCCTCTTTATTCAACCGCTTCTCCTTAGGCAATTCCTTTCCCCAAATAGTGTTGCCGATCTACAGAGGGCCAGCGTGGAAGTAACGTAGTATTACTGTTGGCAATTAAAAATGCAGAAAATATTACATCAGACAACGGATGCGTGCGCTATAATGGTCAAATACGAGCACACTAAGCAAATAATAAACAGAAGTGTCCACTTCTGTTCGTAGGCAAGAGCTGCACTGCAATATGAGGTGTTCTGGGAACTCTATCTACGACCAACAACGGTCCGATATTTACATAAAAGCACATAATTACCTCAGTGGCACAGAAAGATTTGTACTCTGCTCTGATGTCATTCACAGAGCCATGTGGTAGAGTTTTAACAAATGACTGACAGAAACATTTGAAATTGCAGTAGGTATTTTATTCCATTGTGTATGGAAACGGGTTCTGACCATACAGATCTACAGGGCACAAACCCTGTGGTGGAAAAATGTGGGGCACCATAATTTTTTCCCTGCACTCCCAAAATACAACTTGGTGACACTTTATAGCCCTGTTTTTGTGGTGTGAGGAGAAGAGTTGTGGATTTGTGTGTGTGTCTGTGTGTGTGTGATCAAGATCTATATGTACTTTTTTGGGCCAGATGTCCCTACAAAAAAAACAAAAAGCAAGACAAATGCATCTTCATAAATGTTTTGCCAAATTCAGAAATTTGACAATGACACAACTTAGGACTCATATGTCATTTTTGAGGTTACGGTTAGGGTTAGGATAAGGGTTAGGATTATGTGAAGGATTAAAATAACAGGAAGGTTCTGGGCTGGTGGATATAGAACAAGGATGGCTGGGTTTCTGGTGCCCACAAGATTAGAAAAACAAGTGTGTTTGTGTGTGTGTGTTAGGCATGTGTGTAAAGGAGAGAAGGTTAATTAATTAAAGGCTTACACAACTGAGCTAAGACCTTGTTGGTCTGCTTCAGGTCACACATGATCATCTTATCCAATAAAGGCATGGCTGCAAATGGGATTCACACCAGAGAGTGGAACAAACGTTGAGTTAGCCGTACAGTGTGGTACTGTGTGGTGTTAGCCGTACTGTGTGGTACTGTGTGGTGTTAGCCGTACTGTGTGGTACTGTGTGGTGTTAGCCGTACTGTGTGGTACTGTGTGGTGTTAGCCGTACTGTGTGGTGTTAGCCGTACTGTGTGGTGTTAGCCGTACAGTGTGGTACTGTGTGGTGTTAGCCGTACAGTGTGGTACTGTGTGGTGTTAGCCGTACTGTGTGGTACTGTGTGGTGTTAGCCGTACTGTGTGGTGTTAGCCGTACAGTGTGGTACTGTGTGGTGTTAGCCGTACTGTGTGGTACTGTGTGGTGTTAGCCGTACTGTGTGGTGTTAGCCGTACAGTGTGGTACTGTGTGGTGTTAGCCGTACAGTGTGGTACTGTGTGGTGTTAGCCGTACTGTGTGGTACTGTGTGGTGTTAGCCGTACAGTGTGGTACTGTGTGGTGTTAGCCGTACAGTGTGGTACTGTGTGGTGTTAGCCGTACTGTGTGGTACTGTGTGGTGTTAGCCGTACAGTGTGGTACTGTGTGGTGTTAGCCGTACAGTGTGGTACTGTGTGGTGTTAGCCGTACAGTGTGGTACTGTGTGGTGTTAGCCGTACTGTGTGGTACTGTGTGGTGTTAGCCGTACAGTGTGGTACTGTGTGGTGTTAGCCGTACAGTGTGGTACTGTGTGGTGTTAGCCGTACAGTGTGGTACTGTGTGGTGTTAGCCGTACAGTGTGGTACTGTGTGGTGTTAGCCATACAGTGTGGTACTGTGTGGTGTTAGCCGTACAGTGTGGTACTGTGTGGTGTTAGTCGTACTGTGTGGTGTTAGCCGTACTGTGTGGTGTTAGCCTCTGATAGCCTCTGATAGCAGGCCAGCTATGTAAGGTTGGCACCAGTGCGTAATGCCATGTGTTAGCTAGCAACTACTTGAAACTACTAGGTGAAAAGTGATCCACTTTTTGATATTTGATACTGGGTGACTCATTAAGCAAAACACTTTCTTGGGCTCAGCCAGCCTAACGTGTTTCATTTAAATTAATTGGTTGAATCCACTGACCTATGAGAAATGTAATCAGATTAAGTTGTGATTATTATGGTTAACATGTACTGGTAAACTCTAATAATAGACCTTTAACCCATTCATAAAACTGCCCATTGGGTCAACAAGGAAGTACCAGCCTCTACAGTTTAGACAGTGATCAACTGCAGTTTGAATAGTGATCGTGATCGTTCTAACACGCATCGTACATTCCACTTTCTCTTTTCAGTCTCGTTTCCTTCCTCCTTCCCCTCCTCCCCGTTTGCTGCCAACTTTTCCTAATTACTTACTGCAGCTTTTCCTCTTATCTCAACCTTGCTGCACTTTACCTCACTATCTCCGTGACGATTAGAGCCTTCACACTCCTCAGTCAAGGCTGTGTGGTCTTTACTACATGTTGACATCAGGGCCCCGCCCGGTTTTCTCAGAATTGGCCTTGCAGGGTTCAGCTCACCCTAACCTTCACACACACACACACACACACACACACACACACAAACACACACACGCACGCACGTACCTACGCATGCAGACAAGCACACACACATTCTGACTCCAGCTTGTGCCTTTTCAACATCTAGTATGTTGATTGTAGCAATATCTGGTTAAACAATTATCCACACATGTAAATGTCAAACACAATGCCTGAGGGGAGCTGTATTAAAAAGATCAGGGGAGAAAACATTGGACACACACACAGTTTGATGTAACGAAACTACAGGTGTGCATGTAAGACGGAACTAAACTACAGGTGTGCATGCACGATGGAACTAAACTACAGGTGTGCATGCACGATGGAACTAAACTACAGGTGTGCATGTACGGAAAAAAAGAAATACATTAAATCAGCTGCAGTGGGACTGTAAGTTTGCACCAAAGAAGAATTTAAGTTAATGTAGCATTACATTTTTAGGAAATGGACAAACAGGTGAATCAACATATATCCTCAGTTGTCTTTATTGTGGACAAATGTAAACTTCATGGGAGGACGTGTCAAAGCAGATCATATCAACAGTATAACCAAATACCTTCCACTCTCGCCAAGATTCTCTGATAACGTATTGAAATGTACGGTGCATTCTAGTTGTGGGCCGGATGAGAATCTGTAATGTTATCAGCCTCGATACAGTAACAAGAGGAGCAACAAAACAAACAAACGGAAGGGTCTGTCTCATGCATGTCCTATGTCTTTAATGAACATTGAGACTACCGGAGTCACAAATACAGGAACAGCCATGGAGAAAATATAGATAGTTCTTTTTACAACATGTGTTGTTTTCACCTGGATAGTGCCAGAAATATATTTACATTCAGTCATTCAGCAGACACTCTCCTTCAGAACAACCTAGAGAGGCAATTTGGGTTAAATGCCTTATTCAAAGACTCAAGAACAGATTGGATTTGAACCCGTAACCTTTCAGATACTGGCCTCAACTTTCAGTTACCTTTCACTTATATTCTAACCACTAATCTGTCCCCCAGTAGTTCGCAAAACGGAGAACAGGGCGTCATTTGAATCAGAGTCTGAAAATACATTGTTAAGTTCACGCTAGCAGCCATGCAGATAGATCCAATAAGCTTAACTAAATGCTTCTGGCTTCTCCCTCTGAGAGAAAGCTTGATTCCCATATGACGCCCTATCCACTAGAAAGTGCACTCATTTTCATCAGGGCCTCTGTGACATTTGAGACACCGACAGGAAGTGATCGGCACTTGACCTACTTTCTCTATCTGTCTGACCTGGAAAAGAGCTTAATGGTTAGTAATTGATATCAGCAGTGCTTTACCAGCGAGAAGTTTAGAGCTGAATGGGGTCAAAGTGACAAGTTGGATCTGGAGTTGGTGTCTACTGTACCGTCTCCAGCTATACGCACACAAAATATTCTTGATCAATATTAGCATTTCTTTTAGGCGACGTGCAGAACATTACCATCATAACCATTTGTTACAACATGGTGGATCAGAAAAAGATAAACTGTACAGATGAGTCCGGACAGAAGGCAACATGTACACGTATACATATTCATATATTTGCTTTTAAAACCGGGACAGTGGGACTCAAACAACAACCCATCTGAGAGCCGGAGCGCTGAATCGATAATAACGATTCAGAATAAACTAAAAACGAAAATGCTTTCCTTCCCCAAAAATAAATGGCAATTCACAATAGTCATCGTTTTTAATTACAACAACACATCTAACAATCACTGACGAAATTAAACTTTGAGCTTATACATAAATCCTACGTTTTTTTTGTTACTTTTATATAATTTGATCCGGAATAGAATGGTTTGGAAAAGCATTGGGTCGATCTGAATGAAGATCGGATAACATCATGTCATACTGCTGTATCACATCAACGTTATAGATATGGCACGCCGCACCGCACATCAAACCTCATCAGATCACAAGCGGATGATGAAGCCGAAGCCGTGTTTCCGACTTGGCTAACGCACTACTTGGCTAACAGCAGAGTTATCTGGTTTCCTGTAAACTCGAACAGACGTCAAATGTAAATGGACAGATTGGGTTTGCTTAGTTGCATTAAGTTCAGAACGTGCAAACTCCACCTAACACGCACAAAACAGACAGTGTCTTGAAGCCTGCCCCGGGCAAGTGACCTCACTAATTTGGCTACGGATAAGAGGAAAAAAGCATTAGTCTTTACGAGGTTCGTGGTGGCGCAGAGAACAAAAGAAACCAGCCAAATAAAAGACACCCGATATGAAGCTATTTGAAATGTAGCGATGGGGTCAGAACAGCCAGACTCGCATCAAAGGCTCCCTGGGTCCTCTGACGCGTGTCAATGAGTGACAGGCTAGCGTGCAGCCCCGAGGGAGGAACACGCGGTGCTGTACAGAGAACATTTACTCACTGCTACAGCTGTGAGCCTGGGAAGAACACCAAGCACTATGGGCTGGCATCATGTCAAGCACACGGTCACACCATCAGCCAGATGAACAGTAACCACAGCAAAGTGCTCGGAGTCATACAGTCAGCACACCGGGCAGTCTGATCTTTGTATTCAGCCACTCCCTGTGCGTGACCTTTAACCTATGCCCTTCAGGGTGTGGATCCCCAACCTGCAGAAACATAACACAGGACTATAGATAGTAATTTTGTTCCCGACTTCGTGCTTCCTAAATACTCGGAGCTGACGTCTCATTCAAAATCACGAAAGCAGCCAAATTGTTTCTAATATCCATCCTGTGCTTTGAAATAATTTATTGATAATGTACTTTTTGTAAATCAACATTTTCAATGAGACGTGACACGTTTCACCCAGAGAACACAATGAAGCCAATTAAATTAAATTACAAACGCACATATTGGTTTCTCTATGGAAACAGTCTGACAACCACCAATGCCCAGGTGGTGCCTTTTACATACCAGGATGCTCGTCACATGGCAGAGCTGACTTGAGTTTGTCCTTTTGGGTCCCATTCGACGTCATCGCGAAAGATAAAGGAAAAGGTGTCCTCTAAGCTGGGTTGACTAGCTGACAGAAACTTAAAGAAAAACTCACCAACTGCTGCGACTAAACCAAGTTGTTACTCCACCTTTTGCTGTTGCCGAGTGTTGGGGTAGGTGGTGTCGGCTTTGAAACACTGTGAAACACACAGCTTCATGTTCCACTACAGCACAAGTAAAAACAGTGAAATAATAATCAGACAACGTATCAGAGAAGTTAAACAGAAAAGAAAACAAATAATTTGAAGTATAAGACGTTAGGTGCAATTTGCTGCAAATATCCTGGAAAGCCATGATATTACCTAAAACTGAGTCAAAACGCTTGACCATTCTCTGCTTCCCAGACCGCTTTTCAGGTACAGGTGTGCATCGTCAATGGGTGACAGTCGAGCTGCGTTCAAGACTGCAGCTGGGGTTCGTTCAAGAGCCCGTTATGCAGCACCGGGCCAGGAGATTCCCCCTGGGGCCTTGGCTCCGATGCGAAAACAGGAGAGCGAGCAATCGCAGCCACAATATTTATATTCATAAAAAATGCCTGGCAGAAACCAAAACATGTGTGTGTGTGTGGATGTGTACATAAGGGCAAATTCCTACTGGGGGGATGAGTATGTGAGTGAGCAGGAGTGTGTGTGTGTGTGTGTGTGTGTGTGTGTGTGTGTGGTGTGTGTGTACGGATTGATACTCCTAAAGTGTGTTTATGATTGAGTCTGTATTTGTGTGTGTGTGTGTGTGTGTGTGTGTGGTGTGTGTGTATGGATTGATACTCCTAAAGTGTGTTTATGATTGAGTCTGTATTTTTGTGTGTGTGTGTGTGTGTGTGTGTGTGTGTGTGTGTGTGTGTGTGTGTGTGTGTGTGTGTGTGTGTGTGTGGGTGTGTGTGTGTGTGTGTGTGTGTGGTGCGTGTGTATGGATTGATACTCCTAAAGTGTGTTTATGATTGAGTCTGTATTTGTGTGTGTGTGTGTGTGTGTGTGTGTGTGTGCTTTTGGCAGTCATGACCATGGATTACAAGCAAAATCCTCTTGGATCAGTGACCCTCCTTGTACTAACTCCATCCAACTCCTGGCTCATTGTCGGTGTGTTTGCTGAAGGCCCTGTGTGGTCCCTGGACTGGTCGGCCTGTCAACACAACTGATCGCCGTTTGATATTTAAAAGTACGTCCTAATAACACTTGTTTGCGTGTACACGCCTGTGTGCACAGGGTTTGGCTCTTCTTGCGGTGTTGGCATTTGGTAGCTACCATCGTTGCATGCTCGTAGCCCCGTCACTTCATATCGACCTTAAACAGCCCTCGTATCACCACACGCCTGACAGTGGATCATCAGGTGGCTACTGTGAAGTCACCTCGTCTGGTTTGACGCCTCTTGGCTGTCCTTGTAGGCTGTAATATAGCCGGCGTCACATTGACCAGGTGCTCCCTGTGCACACGTGTGAAATTCCCATGAAGAAGACACCACGGGTTTGTCAGCAAAGCCCGTACAGTATCTATAGCAGTGGTGGAGCCGGAGGGGTGTCCGAGGTGGGGGGGAGGGGTGTGCTGGACACCACTGACATCTCATTGGCCACCCCGGGTACCACCCCGAAATGTCATTCGCTACTGGCAGTTTGATGCTGATTGACATCTCATTTTACCTCTTGTTGAAAGATGCATTTATTTTGCTGCGTCGCGGCGCATTACTGAAATCGAGGACGAGTAAGAGAGAATATTCACGTTTGTTGCGAGATACAGAGCCAGTCACACAGAGACAACCATATAGAGCCAGTCACACAGAGACAACCATATAGAGCCAGTCACACAGAGACAACCATATAGAGCCAGTCACACAGAGACAACCATATAGAGCCAGTCACACAGAGACAACCATATAGAGCCAGTCACACAGAGACAACCATATAGAGCCAGTCACACAGAGACAACCATATAGAGCCAGTCACACAGAGACAACCATATAGAGCCAGTCACACAGAGACAACCATATAGAGCCAGTCACACAGAGACAACCATATAGAGCCAGTCACACAGAGACAACCATATAGAGCCAGTCACACAGAGACAACCATATAGAGCCAGTCACACAGAGACAACCATATAGAGCCAGTCACACAGAGACAACCATATAGAGCCAGTCACACAGAGACAACCATATAGAGCCAGTCAAAAAGAGCCAGAACACAGTTATATTATATCTCTCTTACACGAACACGCACGTACACACACACACTTGGCTTTTCACACAGTGAATTCTGTATCACTTTTGGTGGTTTAAAAATGACACTCCAAATGGGTTATTTGTAAAATATGGTTCAACCAATTGTTTTCATTTAAGGAACCAAGGGATGTTTTCCCCACAATGTTCTGGCTTATAATATATAACACATAATCTGCGAAATTATGAAAATGTATACTAATAGACGTTATTGTGACTGCCAGTCGTGTGGACTGGTTCCACATCCTGCAGTAATTTTGAATTATAAGTTCCAATTGGTGGAGATACTAAATTCCAATAGAAGTGACAAATTTTCAAGCCAGCCTAACCCCAACCCTTACACAGGGCTCTTAAGAAATATCAAGAGCGTTACATCAAAGAATGCAGAGAAGTGCACTCGTAATGTACAGAGTGGTTTTGCATGTGTGACGAAGGAAAAGTGTTGCAGAGAAATGTATAGCTATGGTGCCACAGACAACAACTGTCAAGCACACACACACACACACACACACACACACACACACACACACACACACACACACACACACACACACACACACACACACACACACACACACACACACACAAACACTCTGCATTGATTGAGAGGGTTAATCCATAGATTTAAAGCAGGCCAGGGTTCTATGCGTTTGGGTTAATCAGTGTCAGTCTCAGCCCAGCCGTGCAGCACATTAAGCAGAGGGCAGAGAATGATGAGAGACATTACTCTTACTTCATCCCGCCAGATCTCTGATACGCTGCTATTTTATTCCTCTGGGCAGCCGAGTTAAAGCTGATGTATGAGCCAGCCGCACACGCAGAAACGCCCATGTATCTCATTTGGTTAGCTGCACGAGTGAGTCGAGACGCTGGACGGAGTGAAATTAGGCAAAAGCTTTTTTTAAGCAGTTCAATTCATGAATGAACTTTTGAATATAAAAAGGAGGATTTTCGGGTTGGCTATTAATTGCGTACTACGTATCAAAGAGCTTTACATTCTTTGTAGGAAGAAACAAACGTTTGAAATCATTTCGCTTCATTTTGACTGCGGTGTGTACTGATGATGGCCATTTTATGAAGGCGTAAAAATGAATTATCAATTGAGCCAATTTTACCGAATTTGAATTTTGTGAAGCCGAGAGAACCTTGCACTGAAACAGACCAGATCATATCAATATTCTTTTAGCAGGATTAATCACGCTCAAGGCGGATTAGTTAATTAGGCTCTACGGCTGAATCTCAAGTGCTTTATTAATTTTAATATTTTACATTGATCTTTTTTTGCCCATTCCAGTTTTGCGACGTCCAATTTACTCCTATTTGGAAAAGTCAAAGATTGATGTCCTCCAATCCGCATTCATCAAAACACGTTCATTCCTGCGACCCAGAGGATGGTCCTCCGGTCAACCGAGTGAAGGCAGCAGAACTGCAGAAGGGAGTTTGTAGTAAACATGGATCCACACCTTTCAATTAGAAATGGAGATTTGGACATTTTGGACAAATGATTTGTGAGCATCAGAACTGTAGCATACATTTCGATGATGGGTGCACAAGTATTGTTTGTTATCTTTAAATAACTTAAAAACTTTCAAGTTGAAATCGATATTTTTTTCACACAAATAAACCTAGAACTGAACATGATGCTTTGACGCCAACATGGTTATTTTACACCAATAAGTGTTAATTTTGTAACTAATGTTTGTCCTGACATTAAATAACAAGACCTACCACAAGATCAGGACATTTTGTAAGACAAAAAAGCAATGATCTTCCCTGTTGTTACTGTCTGTGTCTGATAGTCCTTCGTCCACAATGCTACCCTATTCTATTCATGTTGGCTAATAGGGATCAGGTTCAAAGAAGGACACTACATAGGGGAAAGGGTTACATTGTGGACACATCCTGTGTATCAGAAAGAGAGATATCATAATAGGAAACAGCATCACAGAGACAAGCTAATCTGTAATAGCAACTGGGTTTGGAAAACAGTACAGCACATCTGACTCAACATCACCTTATTGAGGAGGAACACTCTGAGTACTTGTATGTTACTGTATCAAGGCATGTACAGTTTGGCCAAAAACAGAGACGAACAAAGACAGGAATATTCCACAAACTGACGGCTGCTATGTCATGCTAAACAACCAAATTAAATTGATCTGGTTGGTTGTCATCTATTTGTGTTTTGGGGATTTGCGTAAAGATCCACTGTCTCTATTGTGTCTGACGATCAAACGGAGGTGGGGGGGGGGTGGCGACTGACACACACACACAATCTCCTTTGAGGCTCGCTGGGATGTATTTTGCGTGTGGGTGAAAATACACAATGTTCTCTTGAAGCGTGGCATCACATTTCAACACGAATGCCACACAGAGCTTAACCACTGATTGTGGTTCGGTTTTACAGACTGGTATTCAGTCTGGCACCAGTAGAGTTGACTTAGGTGTTCGCCACATAGCACTGTTCCGAGTCCTAGGTGGCTCAGGTTTAAGCAACAACATCCCCAAATAGATGTATCAATTTACAGGCAGACTTTCTCTGTTGATACTTTGCCATGTGTACTTTATGCATATTACATAAAAAAAATATTTGGAAGAGAATAGTTTTTTCAGAAAGATTTGTGGGCTGGATTTGAACCCGCGCTGCTGGTGAATATATGTGCACTGAAGGCAGCAGCTTAGACTACTGATTCTTCCTCACTCTGGGTGTATCTGGGAAATTGGTTTAGCTTACTGCACACACCAGGTGAGGGTTTTGTAATTAGGTTTGTATTTAAGCTGAGTGTTGGCCTAGCTTTCACATTGTTGGTTATATATGTACATAATTTCTATGCCACATCGATGTCTTTATAGGGTGAATGTTATTGCGTGTTAATGTTGTTGTTTGTTTCGCTGTGTAACGCAATTTCATTTAGAACCGGTGCAGGTTTTTCGCCGTTCTCTGTATGTTTTCGTTTGATAACCTGGGTTTAAACGGTTATACGTGCGTCTGGCTTTTATCCTGCATGACACCTACGCTAGTTTCGTGACAGAGGAGAGTGCACGGTACAGGAAAACTGTGTTGTCAATAAGGACGTTTGAAAATTTGGGAAATACCTTTTTTGTTTTTCAGACAATATGTATCACAATGTAATTCCATGAATCCATAAAGAAGGACAATTATATCTATTTCGTACAGACATTTTGACATTTTAACACACTGAGTTTCATTTGACAGGTAGGTCACAAACCACTGCAGAGCGTGATCAGAAATCCCAGTGCACTTCAAGCCTTGCAAAAAGACATTCAGCGAAATGCCTGAAATGCTTTTGACAGGTCAATGAATAATGGTACATTATGCAGTTTGGTATCCAGCGCCCAGTAAATATTATTCAACCATTCAGACATATTGTGACAGTGATGTGGCCAGATTTGAAACCTGAAAATATAGTTTGGCCTTTTGCTGGTTAATGGTTTGAATACTCCCGAACATTTGTCAGAAACGGCTGTTTAGATTTAGAAGTTATGACAGAGCAATGATGTCTACAGTCAGTAGTAACGCGATATTATTAGGAAGGATCTAAATAATTTCTGAAGTAATTAAAAGTAACTGGAAAAACCCTGAACACTGTTTGAATCCATGTCAGCACTACTCTACTGTACCTTTGCCACAGAACAAGTTACATGTGACATTGTTCCCAGAGGGAAGGACAACAGCAATGGAAAAAAGGTCACCTTGACACGAGGTCTGAACTGTGTACACAGTGTCCTGCAGTTCATAAATCCTAAACAAAAGAGTAGATTAATGAAAGCACCTAAAAAAATGTCTAACACATTCTGGTATGGCACAGTTTTTCTTTAAGTTTCCATTACGCCAACTTTTACCAGGGTGAACGAGGGGTAACATGACACAGCAACTATAAGCCCGTATTGCTAATAGAAACATTGACAGTGCCAGTAGCAAAATCCTTTCCTGGCACGTGTGTGCGTGTGTGTGTGTGTGTGTGTGTGAATGTGTGTGTGTGTGTGTGTGTGTGTGTGCGTGTGCGTGTGTGCATGCGCGCGTGCTTCTACCTGGGTCACAAATCTCCAAAGCAAACTCATGTGTTTACTACGCATAACCTGGGGTTAGGTGGAGTGTTCGGGCTTGGGTTTAAGGTTAGAGTGAAGGAAAGCGTGAGTTTGAATAGAAATAAATGAACTGTCCTCAAACAGTCCTCATGTGCAACACACTGCTGTGTGTCTACGGGTGTGTGTAGAGGGAGCAATGGAAAGTTTGCTTAAGCTGGGATGCCGGGTATCCAGAAAGGGAGAAAGGGAGGGAGTACATAAACACAGAAATTGAAGATAAACAGCATGAAAGTCAAAGTGTGGAAAGTTTGCGATAGCCATAATCATAGTTTCCTAATCGGCTCATGCCTGGAGAGGGCAACTAGCTGGAAACATCTGACCTGTATGTGGTCAAAGCTCAAGGCTCCACTGTGTCTGTCTGCATGTATGTTTGTGTGTGTGTGTGTGAGTAGTATGTGCACTAGGGTGTGTGTGTGTTTACATCAGGGCTTTTGCAAACACACATGCGAGGCCCTAACTCACAGGATCCCGAACTTTTCCCTCAACGAGCCTCCTTTTCACATTTGTTTCGAAAGCCCCTGATGGAAACACGCACAGAGTAAAGACGTGTAAATTGCTGGTAAATCCACGTAGATTCACAACACACGTGATGACGATTAAAATTATGAACATTCCAACGATAACTTCAGAAAAGGCATTTTCAGTTCAATATGCCAATTAACTTGGCCAGTCAAGAACGTTTAACCCTTTGGCCTAATCAGACTCCCTAGTTGCTATGACAGCAGGCTTAGAGTCATTGTCTTGACTTGACGATGAACTGGTTTCCAATGCGTTTTATGGCATTTGCATGTACCATAGCAACATAACGCCCCTCACTTATAAGTATTTATTATATAAATATCGTTCAGATCAGCTGGTATCTCTGTTTAGCTTTTGGTCCAAAAGTTCTTTTTTCTTGAATGTAATGTCTTGTGGGTTAATCTCTGTCTCTACTATCTACAATGCATTTTTCCAGATCTCCTTCTGGCCATCCTATTGGTGGAACTTAACTAGTCTAGGCTGTGCAGTCTCGATGTTTGGCCAGTAAAGACTTCTGGCGATTGTAGTGGCTGACAATATCCAAGTTTACCACCTGACCTGTCAGTGCTCAAAGACAAAACGTTTGCGCGTGAAGTTTGTTTAAAGTCCTCGGGACTTTGGTCCGAATTGGGTTCTGTCGTCAGATGCTTTGAAGAGGGTTAGGGTTAGTAGAGGCTTGAGTCGATTTTGTGTTTTGCCCTTTTATGATTTGTAACAGGTATGTGTAAATGTAACAGGTATTTGCGAATTAAGGCAGTCCTGATTTTATTAGTCTAGGCCATGGTTACAATTTGGAATTCACGATATCAGGATTGGAGAAAAGTGTATTTTTATCAATTTTTTATGGGCCTAAATTTTTATCAGGTAATGTAATAATGTTTGTTTTAATTTTAAACTCAAAATATGAGTCAAATTACAGAGCAAGCAGACAAACATAATGCAACATTAGCTTTGTAGAACTAACCTGATTAATGCCAAAATGTCATATGGCAACAAGATGGTATTTCCTCATTTATGCTTTCAGCCACAACAAATACTGTTATGTCATCAATCCGACCATCATAAAACCATTCTGTTGATGACACTGGGTCGTATAGTCTGGGTTTCACTTTTGAAACTCTTTCTAAACAGTCAAGTTCCCCAATCCTCAAGAGAAGTGGAAATTGAGACAAAAAGCTTTGTCAAAAAAGACTGAGGGAGAGATCAACGCAGTCAGGAAACAAGAAAACAAGACAAGGAGGTGGTCCTCTTCGCCCCTCACAGGTGTTCCGTTCCTTTGAAGAGGGGATCCCACCAAAAGGAAAATAATTGAATTAGCACCATTCTGGTTGCCATGTCAACCCGTCAGTTCTCCCATTCTCTGCTGAGTGTTCCTGGGTGTAATAATTACCTCAGTTCAAGGACCTTGCGTAAGTTCCCAGAATTCAGCTGCCTCTCACAAACTGGAGGAGGGAGAGGATAGAGGTGGAGAAAATGAAAAGGAAGTGAGTGAGAAAGAGAGAGAGAGATTTAGGGAGACAGGGAGAGGGAGAAATAAGGAATTGGGAGTTATATTTCTTGGAGCTAGTTGTTAATTTAACTTAAATTATTAAATGGTTAGGATAAGGTAGGGTTAAGGCTACAATTTTAGTTAGGGTTTGGGTTGAAGCTACACACCAATGCTAAAATTGTTTGCATAGTGTTGTTGGTTGATGACCTCCTGATTAAACAGTAGCATTAGTTGTCATTATTGTGTTTTTTATTATACATACTCTCCTATAGTTCTTTGATTGCATCATTCATTGTTAGGAACTAATGCTTGTAACCACCAAACAGTTGTTCCATCTAGTTATTTTACGATTAATAGATGGATAAGAAACGTCGCTGATTTTCATATTTTCGGTCAGCCTGGACTCCCTTGTATTCAACCGGTTGAAATAAACTGATTAATTTTCTTCATAGAGCACTCAACATTCATTATGGTTAGATTAGCCCTTATTAAAGCATGTGTTTCTGTTTTGAGGACATTCATTACAAATTCCCCTTGAATGTCTCTTCAGATTTAACACAAAACCCCTGACAGAAATTGCTTGGGGAAAAATGGTCTCCTCCTGCCACACAGTTGTCTCTTACACACCAACCCAGTTTTAGTGAACAGCGCACGGGCCGCGGCCGTATGGATCAGTGACCGGAGTTGGACTCCGACTTATATACATGGTTGTCCAGTAAATGGCCTGACAACTCTGTGCTGTGTAGTAAAAGCTGTCTCTCTGTCAGGCCTAAAGCAGGTCTATAGCTGATAGTTGTTCATAAAGGTCATAGGTCACATGGTTATTACAAAGCATTCTAAACAAAACATGGATGATGATGGGATTCCTCAGGAAGAGCCATGACGTATGTGGAGATACGGTCAAAAAAAAACAGTAGCGACAAAGGGTTAAACCTGGCCCTGTCTGTTTCATGTAAACTGTTGAACCGTGGTAATGGCTATGAAACTAAAATAATTTGCTCTTCATTACAGTTTAGTCACACGATACACACACACACACACACACCATCACAAGCGTTAAATATTGAAACGTCTCTGTGAGCATTTAACGTTGACCTTGCATTCAGAGACTATTGACTTGTGAGAAAAGCGACGGACAGACATTTGCAAGAGGTCCTTATTAAATCACCCCATAGATCGCCTTCCCTCTTATCTACAACGAGGCCGGGACCATAGCTCGGACTAGATTATTTTGATTACTGCGCACTCACCGGCTAATTGTTGTCCGAGGGATGGGAGAGGAGTCTTTTTTTCTAAACTGCTGAGCGTGTCGATGCCTAATGACAAGCAATTAGCTTTCCGTCATTTAGGGATTTTACAGAGCTGACGCTGAGGCACTGCCATTATCATCCATGGCCTCCTTTCCTCAATGGTTCTGAGGATCACTGGACTGGTTCAGTCCAGTACTGGCCTAGTCTACTGTACAAAAGACCCAGAAAAGCAGTAGGCAGGTACAGTGAACAGGTAGGGACACAACCCCTTAAATCCGATAAACCAGAACACTACTGCTTTGCTGTCCGGTCGAGTCCAGGCCCAACACTTTGACATCAGAGAAACACACAGTATTCTGGATGGCTACTTTTCCATAACGACAATTACAGAAGCCATTAGCGGCCCCTCGGAAGCCACATACAAGGGAGCTTTTCCTTGACAGAGTGAGCAAGTATAGGTTACTAACCTCTTTGCTGATGTCCTCTGATCCAGTCAATGTCACGCAACTCCGGCTGCAATGACACACGCCGATGACATTCGGCTCTTCGGATGTGCGGAAATTGATTATTTTTACGTGCACCATCGTCTCCCTACTCCACTGTCGTCATCCAAGCTCATTTAAATTCAAATAGCCGCAGTAGCCGTTATCATTGATCACATGCACATGTTCACGCAAAAAAACATACCAAGATGAAAAAAGCACGACACTTCAGGGTACGACCACCTGGCTGTAAAACCACCCCTGGGGATTCTGCCACAAGAACGACCCCGTTAAGACGACGGCTGAATATCAATCGCTTTCCATCTGCTGGTGTTGTTGAAGATGACTCCTGAGTTGTGTATCTCTGCTACCTATAGCGTCATATGTCGTATAAAACCCACATCATGTAGACAGCGGATCAGCAGAGCGTGTCCTAATTGAGGGCTCGGGTGATAAGGCACTTATTTTGCCGTTCACCTCCATTGTCCTCCTTTACGTTTTTCTTTTCGAGAGCAGTCGGGTGTAAACGACCGGAGACGGCCGCAGAGAGACCGCGTCAGAGAGACCGTGTCAGAGAGACCGTGTCAGAGAGACCGTGTCAGAGAGACCGTGTCAGAGAGACCATGTCAGAGAGACCATGTCAGAGAGACCCTGTCAGAGAAGACATGTCAGAGAGGACATGTCAGAGAGGAAATGTCAGAGAGACCATGTCAGAGAGACCATGTCAGTGAGACCATGTCAGAGAGACCATGTCAGTGAGACCATGTCAGAAAGACCATGTCAGAGAGACCATGTCAGTGAGACCATGTCAGAGAGACCATGTCAGAGAGACCATGTCATAGAGGACATGTCAGAGAGGAAATGTCAGAGAGACCATGTCAGTGAGACCATGTCAGAGAGACCATGTCAGTGAGACCATGTCAGAGAGACCATGTCAGAGAGACCATGTCAGAGAGACCATGTCAGTGAGACCATGTCAGAGAGACCATGTCAGAGAGACCATGTCATAGAGGACATGTCAGAGAGGAAATGTCAGAGAGACCATGTCAGAGAGACCATGTCAGTGAGACCATGTCAGAGAGACCATGTCAGTGAGACCATGTCAGAGAGACCATGTCAGAGAGACCATGTCAGTGAGACCATGTCAGAGAGACCATGTCATAGAGGACATGTCAGTGAGACCATGTCAGAGAGACCATGCCATAGGTGCGGCAAACAGGGGCGGCTTTTCCTGCTTTTGTCCTGGTGTCACAGCTACTGCGGCCTATGGATTCTGGAGGCCAACGGGTTTGGTTCCCGGACAACGTGGCAGGGAAGCATAATGGCATCAGCTGCCTTCACTCAATAAATAATGAGCTGACCATTACCGCAGCAGAGCCGAGAAGAGGCTGGAGAAAAGAGAGTCGTGAAGACCTCTGTGGAGTCTACAGCGGCACACATAAAGCAGAGCTGCAGGGTGTGTGTGAGTGCGTCGGCACATATGCAGAGTTTACATAGTGTGCGTGTGTGTGTGTGCGTGTGTGTGCGTGCGTGTGACGCAGACTGCTGACCATGCAGCCCTTCCAGAGCTTGGTTCCACACAGGCTTGCAGTCAGCACAATGCCAACACTGAGCCAAGCCAATGGGATCACTCAGAATCACGGGTCAGGAAATCCAGACGCCACTTGTAGCGCCAGATCCTCTTTTCTGCCTCTCATACCTCAGAATACCATGAGAGTCTCTGTTTGACGTGACAAGTGGCAGTGTGGGAAGTCACAAGATGGTAACTCCACCAGAATGTTTGAATATACCAGATAAGCCTATTTTATGTTGATATCATTTGCCTATGACCTCTGACCCCGGCAGCTTATTTTCAACAGAGCACAGTGATGCGGTGAGACGCCGACATGGGTTCATGAACAAATAGATCGCTCATAAACCCCTTCGCTCACAGCCTACACATGGTACTCTTGGTATTAATCCAAACATTCACATATAATCACGCACTTCTATGAAATTGGCAACCACCAATTAGATTCTGAGTCTCGTAAACGCACTGCTCACAGAGCAAAATGGTGTGTCTTGTTATAACCTGAGCGTAGGGGAGCACGTCCTGTACCCGAAAGGAATGCCAGTAGCGAGCTCCCTGCATCACACGTCGTTTTGCGGTTAGGTTAGGTTGCCTGTGACGTTAGCAAGGGTCAGTCCTGGTCAAACCTTGGAGGTGACACCAGATGCTTTTTGGAATCGGTGTTGGAGGGCCAATAAGAGGCCCTGGTCCCTGCGGTCGAAATATTAAATCCAAACGCTCAAGGGGAATTAAGGGGACATTCCAAGGCCCAGGTTTCTGTCTTCTGGACCGGACATTTAACGGTTGTCCCGATTCTCTGCGGTCATAGCATTGTAACGTAAGATGGGGTGTTGTCCCTGGGGTCTACACGTTTAATCTGGCCCTGACATAATCGTAGCCAATTAATCCAGCTGGCTCATAACTCCAGAGCCTTTGCCTGTGTGACTACATTATCGGGAAGTACTAAAATGAATTTTATTCCTGACCTATACGTAAGCTGATCTGGATAAGAGTTAAACAAATGAAATATAAATGTACCCTTGTACAGTGTTTTCTAACATTTGATCGCAGTTTTTCTACTCCAAAATTGTACTGGTCTTAGTTCAGATTTAGGCAGCATGCCACTGTTTTGTTATGTTATGTTATGTTAGGCTAATCAGGATCTAGGCAATAATATAACATAATATATATATATAATAATTTATAATGCAGTAAACCATGTTGGACATCCAAATTATCAAATGGGATTTGGTTTTTATCAACACTCCGGCTTGTTTTCTCCATCACATCAGCATTGAACGGAAAACACAGAACCGTTTCTCAAATGACCCTGTTTCAGGTCAAACGTAGTCCACGAAGTGGGAACTAGGGTGCAATTTGGGACGAGGACACTGAGGCGAGTCAAACACTGGTGTTTCCAGTTAGGCTAAGAAAATGTAGGGGGGAGAAACATGAAACGGTTCCCTCTTGCACTTGGGTAATAAATCTGGTTCTGGTTCGGTTCCTCCCGAGGTGGGGTTACAATTGAATGTGCTCTTCTTTTCAGAGGGTTAAAGGTTGTTTTGTGGCGTTGGAGAACAAAAATAATTCCATGCAATATGTTTCAGATGAATATCTTTTGACCACACAAATATCTCAAGGATCGTTTCGTGTATGCCAAATGTGTATGCTGAATATGGAACATTCATTAGCAACAACATAGTACATACACACCTAGACTGAAAGCTAACAACATCTAGCCATATTGTGTATTTGTCCCACTCTTCCCAGCGTTGCCTTAACTGTGTCATGTCTGAGGACTTCCTGTCATGCACAGCCACTTCAAGACTGCCTCAGCATTTCCATGGGATTTGGGGTTTGACTCAATCATTCCGTTACCCTCCAATTTGTCTTTTTGGGCCATTTTTGTGTGGCTTTACTTGGGTGTTTTTGTTCATTGGCTTGTTGCCAATCCGTATTCAGTTCACCTGCAGCTATTTTATCAATGACCTCACATTCTCCACTACAATATGGAAAGCGCTGTTAATTCATTTGTGGCAAGCTGCCCAGGCACTGAGGTAGCAAAGCAGCCCCAAACTATAACACAACCACATCCATGCTTCATGGTTGCTAATAGTTTTTTTTTCTGTTCAAGAGTAGAGTTTTGTTTGGCGAATAAACTTGAGTAAATTGTTCCCACAGTTTTGAACTTTACTCAGGTGTGGTCGGGCAAATGTCAAGCGTGCCTTGACATTCTTTTTTGAGAGCAGAGGCTTCTTCCATCCCGACCATACATGTAGGCTAAATTTGTGCAGTCTCTTTCTGACAGTTGACACTCATGCGAAAATCATAACATTGATTGTGGCAAGACAGGCTTATCTCTAAGAACCTCTTGATGTATCCCTGGTTTTCTTCGATTGAAACTACTCTGAGAATCTTTCGATAAGCTTTTGGGCTGAACTTGTTCGAACAACCTGTTTTATATTGACTGCCAGTAGTCTGGATTTTTCTCCATTTGTAGAAGATCTGCTGACAGTGGGATGATGTAAATGGCTTGGAAAATGCTCTGTAACCAATCTGTGGCTCATGAGCAATAATAATCTTTCTTCTGAAGGGTTTTGGATAGCTGCTTTGATCTTGGCACAGAGTGTTAAAACACTTGGTTTATGGTTAAGACCAAACCGAAATACATTTGTAAACGTTATGGAAGGCTGGACACACTTAGGTTACTTTCTAATGACTTCTAATTGTTTGCATCAGTTTTTGTTGCACCTGATTCAAATGGTGTTTATACAATAATTGTTTTTAATTGCATAAATTATTTCAATGGGTCAAAATGTCCACAAAAAAGGATACGTTCCAGGGGTGTAATTCCTTTTTAACAGTATATTTAATAATTCAAAAAGAGAGGCGTCAAAAGACTTCCTGTGACATCCTTTATAAAGGGTATTACGAATGAAGTAACACATATGTCACGTCTATTTTTCATCACTATGGGGTAAGATTAATAATTCCCAACTGAAAAGTGAAAATAGTCATTCATTTATATATATATATATAATTAAAGGGGAACACAAAAGTAGTCTATAGAGCAGTAATTAAGAATTTCCAACGGTGTTGAACTTGCTTGGTTGAGGATGCATCTCCCCCCACTACAAATCTACATTAAAATTGCCTATGGTTTAAAAACATGAAAGATTAATTCAACTTGGCACACATGCTCTGGGATAAATGTTTATCTAACGCAGCAGTACTCATGGCTCTCCTGGAGACACGTCTCATCATTTTGTTGTGACACTAAACTAGCTTTTCTGAAACAACCGGTCATGGGCCTAACAATTAATAGACACATTTATTCAGGTGTGCTATCTTTTGAATTAACCTATTACATGGAACGGCTGGTGACCCTCTGGAGACATTCCAGAAAAACTACCCATATGATATCCAACACAAACTGGTATGATTTTATCTCAACCTGTCTAAATTATGTGCTGTGTCGTAGAGAAGCAGCATTCACAAAATTACATAAATATATGAATGTATGTTACATTTAAGTTTTTATCTGTGTCATTTAGATATACAAATAATGAACCTTACGATACATGAACTTTGAAGATGAGAATGGATATATATATAATACAAATAAACAAACACTAACACACTTGACAAAAAAACAGCCCTTTGAAATCTAACACTTTTACAGCTCACAGGTACAGATAGTACATTAAATGCTAACATAACTATGCCACTTCTTATACTGCCAACACCAGAATTGTCTATACCGTGTGAATATCCATGAACACAGCAATTGGCGGAAGGGCTTCCTTTGCAGAATCTAAATGTGATGCTGAGGACGAGTGACAGGAGGAAGTAGTCTTAAAGAGCTAATGAACAGTTACAGTTACGTAAGATTAGAGTTACACTGCAGCCAGATTATCACAGAGTTGACCTGACAGGGATTATATAACCCAGGCCAGGTCTGATGTCCAGACAATAATCCACAACGGGACTTAAAGTGCGCACACGACCCAAACCTCACCCCCTAGGGCCAAGGTAGCGAGAGGGCCAAGGAAGAGAGGAACATGGAGAGAGACGAATAAAGACTGTTAAGTAGCGTAAGAGTGAGTAACAGGGATTATAGGAGTGAGAGGTGATTTGGAGGGATAAAATGTATAAGAGAGAGAGACCGGAAAGAGGAAGAGAGATTATAGGAGAAACAGGGAACGATTATAACTACAAGAGAGTACATGAGAGAAAGTCCCAGAGTGTTATTATAAGAAGATCACAGCAGAATGTTTGAGCCCACTCATTAGAATGAAATAGTGTGTTGATAATCGTAAGGGGATTGCTACACCTACATTTTTTAAACCAGCCCAATATGCATAATGTCTTTAAACTTCATCAAATTATTAAAATCCAAAATATAAGGGCCAGTGACTTGTTAACAGCATGCACATCGTCTTTTTTTCTTAACCCCAACACAGTGCCAAAACACCTGAACTATTCTGTGAGTCTGGCTGGGGAACAGGACGACTACACTCTGTCCTTAATCACGGCTGACGGGAAGAAAAATATTGGACGGGTGAATCCTCTGTAGCCACCAGGGCCAAATGGCAATCCAGGCCGTGTCCTCAGGGGGTGGGCCAACCAGTTAGCGGGTTAGAGGTGTTCACCTCCAGCTTCATCCTTCTCGGAATCAGTCTGCAGTACACACCTGCTTCAAACAGACCACCATCATTCCCTTACCAAAGAAATCTTCTATCACGCTTAAATGACTACCGCCCTGTAGCACTGACCTCCATCATCGTGAAGTGCTGCGAGCGATTGGTCAGAACTCACATCTGCTCCATTCTTCCTGACACCTTGGACCCTTTTCAATGTACATGCCTCCCATATAGATCTACGGTCGACGCTATCACCCTGGCGGCCCTATCTCGACAGAAGAATCGTATTACACGTGTGAGGATGCTATTCGCAGACTAGCGATCAGAACGTAACAATATTGTGCCTGCTAAGCTCGTTCCTTAGCTCACTTCCGAATGAGCAGACCCCTGGGTGGTGAGAATGGGCAACATCACATACACTGCGCTGACCCCGAGCACCGGAGCCCCTCAGGGTTGCGTACTCAGTCCCCTTATGTTCTCCCTGTACACGCAGGACTGTGTGACCACACACAGTTCCAACATCATCTTTAAGGGTGCAGATGACACAGGTATGACAGCTGCCCCGCTCCTGATTGCAAGAGGGTGGTTAAATCAGCGGAACGTATCACCGGCTGCTATCTCCAGTTCGTGCAAGGCTTATACCATACAGGATGCTTTAAGAAAGCACAAACATCATAAAACACTGTAGGCAACCAGGCTCTCGTCTAGTAGTCAATACCGGAGCATTAGGGCACGGTCTACCAGACTCACAAACAGGCCATAAGATCTCTCAATCAGCCACAGTATCATATTGATCAATGGATATTTTCATGCTCTGGTCACTTTTCATGCACATTCATAGCACATTAGTCAATTTTAATGGAACCATTTATATGCACAACTAATCTTATGCTTATAGATTTTCAATTAATATTGTCCATATTCCCATTACTTTCATTTGCTACAATTGCTAATAGTTCTTAGTGCGGTATATTTTCTGCTATTGTCCTTTTTCTTGAATATTATTTCTAGATTTTTTTTTCTTGAATGATTACTGCATAGATGTCTCGATAACTTCATTGTTCAGAATGACGTTATGTGATTCAGTGCATTTGGCAAATATTTTTTTTTACTTGACTTCATTCCCAGCATGCATTGGCATGGAGAGCCCCAGTAGAACCAACCAAGCTGGATGGATTTCAATCAGTCACCAAACGAATGTGGCTACCCGGACTGGGCTGCGTGGGCTCAGGCTTAATATATCACTGCCCACCCAGCAGCTCCGATGTGGACAACCCTCTGGTTTTATATGACGTGAAAGACAACTCATCAAATCACAGATGTAGAGCCTTCAGCCCTGAACCCTTATCAAACTATGTCAGCTCTCTGACACAGATTTCCTAATGCAATTGTATGTAATTAGAGCTCTCTCTCGCTCTCTCTATCTCTCGCAGTTACTCGGTTACTTGCTCCACAGCAGCAGGAAATCAAAGGAACCGTGTTCATAAATAAAGGCAACAGATAATTTCCCATGATGAGAGTGCCATAGACAGCCACATCAGGCATGTGTTCGATGTTCATGCAGACTGATGCTTTTGATAGATGCCTCTCTAATGAAGATATTCCCACCAGAAGCCATGATGCTGCTGTTGACAGTATCACAGTACACTTCTCTCAGGAAATATATTTAAGGGGCTTAAATGTATTATAAGTTGCAAGTAACTGATGGCATATACATATTAAAATGTTTTGTATTACATGCCACCGAACAAAATAATGTGATCATACTTCTGAAAAACTTAATGATTTGTTGGTCAAATTTCAAAATCAAATAGGAAGTCTGCATAAAAAAATATACAGCTAGGTTACACTCCAATTGGCAAAAGATTGGCAATTTTGTTTTTTGAAAATATGCAGATTTTCCCACAATGTTTCAATTAAACTGAAACATGGATTAAAAGTGTTTTATGATGTAGTTAAAAAAACATTGGGCTTTAAATAACAAGCTCAGTAAACGATAACATTTAAGAAATTAACCCAACCAAACCTAGAGCGAAAGTTATTTATAGGGTTCATAGATTTTTCCTTATGCAGCATCAATATGAAAAAAAGTGAAATATTTTTTTCAATCTGAAATGATAAGTGATTTATACATGTGTTGTTATAGACAATATCAGTAAATGCTATATATATATATATGATTACAATTTTGTTTAATTTTTTTCCACTCAGTGAAATGCATGCATTTCTGTTTGAATGTGTGTCAATTTGAGAGAAATTGCAATCCTGACATCAGATGAAAGCATGCAATTGAGTACTGACTGTACTGAATTATCCGCTTCCCTTGGATTAGTCATTGTTGCTTTTGCACCAAAAAAATTATCATAATTGACAAATCAAGAATGATCCAGAAGACGGCATTGGTTCCGTATTTGTAATTAATTTTCTGCCCTCTCTGTGGCATGTTACAGCATACAACTAGCCTTGTATGTAATATTAGTAATAATAAAAAAAGTCTAAATGTGCCCTAAAGTCAACTGTCTCAGGGGTGAAATGGTTTGTTGTCATTACATTCTGCTCTCAATAGCTCTCTGTGCGTAGGGAGTTTATGATTATTTTAACCTCCCATCTGACACTCCATATGTAAGGCCTTCATGCACTGCATAAAACCTACAGCTATGGTTCTGCCAAGCTAATAACGTTATTCAGGTGAGTAAGCATGTCATCACACGCAATGACCCATCTTACTGGTTGGAAGAGCAATACGGGGTGGAAAATCTGAAAAGCTACTTTTGACTTCCAAACCTAGAATTTGATTACAATGCGTGACTTTTCGTACAAAGAAACACCATGACTTCAAAATGATCATGCGACCAGAGTGGACATGTATAAAATGCCTGCCTTAGGCTGCGCTTGAAATTGCCCCCAATTGAGTATACAATTTGTTACTTTAGCCCAGGGCCTATAGTGCTGGGCCATAAGACTGGGCCAGAGGTCTGTGTCACAGGGTGCCATTTCAGATAAACTTCATACATTTGCATAATGCCTGAGCTGAGAAGATCGATAAGGTTCCAGGGAAGTCTCTTAAGTTATGCACGTTCTCCGTGCTCTTCAGTGTACACAAATGTTATCGCCAGAGCAGTGGAGATAAAAGGAGCAGGGAAGCACACATTACATACACGAGACGACTTAGTCAAGGTTGTCTGAAAACTGTACAGGATGAAGAGAAAGTACAGCTTTAGCCGTTTCTAACGTCCATTTGCCACGTTTTCCCCCTTCTGGATATAACGTAAGGTCTGTCTTGTGTTATTAATGACCAAAGATGTTTAAGTATTCCTCAATAAATTGATTAGGTCTACAATTTTGTTATTCATCATCTTTAAATGCTCGTTGACACTGAAACACAAAGATAAAGATGAATAGTGAATTTTCATCGGTTCATCAAAGCTTGGCTCTGGGCATTGAGCTGAATGGCCAGCCCTGGGATAGCATATTAATTGCTTGGCTGTGGTGTAGGGCTGCACCAATTGCATACTAGGGATTTAATCACATGACTTTTGCAGCACAGTGTAAAAGTCACATAAATTATTTTAGGGAGTTGAAATGAATTACCGTGTTTCCATGCTTTTACGAAGGTATCTCTCTGTGTCAGGTAAATCTTAGACAGAAGAAAGTATTATTTTCACTGAGGCATTGTCATCATGACAATACCACAGGTGTCAGTGTTGATGTAGGTGGCGGAAGGATGGAGCCAGACAACCCACGGAAATGCTCTCGAGTCTTTAATACAGCACGGAAGAAACCCGTAGTATACTCCAAGCCACACAGGCAAAGTAGAAGAGGCGACGCAGCGCACAAACGAACCACTCCTCACACGGAGGTATAATAAACAAAGAGCCCCGAGCTCACAACAAGACTCGGGCTGCACAATATCACACGTAACATGTAACAATTCCACACAAAGACAACCAATACAAAGGGAGCTTATATAGACCTCTAATGAGGTAATGGACACCAGGTGAGTGATGACGAGACTGAACAAGGTGTGCAGGGAGGCGGAGCTTCGGTGACGACTAATAGGCCGGGGAGGACGACCGCCGAATACCGCCCGCAGGTGGAGCTGCCGCTTCTCCCGTAGGAGTCATGACAGTATCCCCCACCTGACGCGCGGCTCCGGCAGCGCGTCGACCCCGACCTCGGGGCCGACCCGGAGGACGAGGAGCTGGACGATCAGGGCGCCGACGATGGAACTCCCGTCGTAGTTCTGGGTCCAGAATATCCCTCGCCGGCACCCAACATCGCTCCTCCGGCCATACCCCTCCCACTCCACCAGGTACTGGACGACCCCCCCCCGACGTCTGGAGTCAATGACGTTGTTCACCCTGTACGCCGGGACCCCCTCGATGTCCAGGGGGGGCCGGGGGGTCTCCAGCACCCTAGATCGCTGGAGGGGACCAGCCACCACCGGCCTGAGGAGAGAAACATGAAACGAGGGATTAATGCGATAGTCAGGTGGCAGCTGCAATCGATAAGTCACCTCGTTAACTATCCCCAGGACTTTAAATGGCCCCACAAACCGCGGACCCAACTTCCGGCAGGGCAGGCGGACGGGAAGGTTCCGGGTCGAGAGCCAGACCCGATCCCCCGGGGTGTAAACGGGCGCGTCACTGCGCCTCTGGTCAGCGGCTGCCTTTTGGCGCTGTCCAGCGTGCTGAAGGTGAACGTGTGTGGCGTCCCACGTCACCTCAGCCCGCCTGAACCAGTCATCCACTGCCGGTACCACGGTGTCAGGCTGGCTCTGCTGCCACGGTGCCAGGACCGGCTGGTAACCTAGAACACACTGAAAAGGTGTTAGCTGAGTAGAGGAGTGACGGAGTGAGTTCTGGGCATACTCTGCCCACGGCAGAAACTCCGCCCACTCCCCCGGCCGGTCCTGACAATAAGACCTTAGGAACCTCCCCAGATCCTGGTTAACCCTTTCCACCTGCCCATTAGCTTCGGGGTGGTACCCGGAGGTCAAACTGACCGAGACCCCCAAGCGCTTCATGAACGCCCTCCATACACTGGAAGTGAACTGGGGGCCTCGATCTGACACAATGTCCTCCGGAACCCCGTAGTGCCGGAAGACGTGTGTAAATAGGGCCTCGGCGGTCTGCAGGGCCGTAGGGAGACCTCCCAGAGGCAGGAAGCGGCAGGCCTTTGAAAACCGGTCCACGACGACCAGGACCGTAGTATAACCTTGAGAGAGAGGGAGGTCAGTCACAAAATCAATACTCAAATGAGACCATGGTCGCCGCGGAATGGGCAAAGGATGAAGCTTACCTGCCGGAAGGTGTCTAGGTGCCTTACACTGGGCACACACGGAACACGAAGACACGTACAACCTCACATCCTTGGCCAAACCAGGCCACCAATACTTATTGGTAAGGCAACGCACCGTCCGACCAATACCTGGGTGTCCCGATGACACCGATGTGTGGGCCCAGCAGATGAGACGGTCGCGAACATCCAGCGGTACGTAAACGCGCCCCTCCGGACACTGAGGAGGCGATGGTTCCACACGCAACGCACGCTGGATGTCCGCATCTACCTCCCACATCACCGGCGCCACTATACAAGAAGCAGGAAGAATAGGTGAGTTATCCACCTGCCTCTCATGTGTGTCATACAGTCTGGACAGCGCATCTGCCTTGACGTTTTTGTACCCGGGATGTACGATAGGGTGAAATCGAACCGGGTAAAAAAAAAAGCGCCCACCTGGCCTGACGAGGGTTAAGCCTCCTCGCAGCCCGTATGTACTCCAGGTTACGGTGGTCAGTCCAGACTACAAACGGGTGTTTCGCTCCCTCGAGCCAGTGTCTCCACTCTGTCAGAGCTCTGACTACCGCTAACAGCTCCCTATCACCTACGTCATAGTTTTGTTCCGCCGCACTGAGCTTCCGCGAGTAGAACGCACAGGGACGTACTTTGGATGGTGTGCCCGAACGCTGAGACAGTACCGCACCTATCCCAACTTCCGATGCATCCACCTCCACTATAAACGGATGTGATGGATCAGGGTGAGCCAAAACCTGCGCAGATGTGAACAGCGTTTTCAACGTACTGAATGCGCAGTCCGTCTCGTTCGTCCAACGAATACGAGACGGCCCCCCCTTCAACAATGATGTAATGGGAGCTGCTACCCTGCCAAAATTCTTGATGAACCGGCGATAGAAGTTGGCGAATCCCATGAACCTCTGTACCGCCTTAACCGTGGTTGGAACGGGCCAATTACGCACGGCCGCCACGCGATCAACCTCCATCTCCACCCCCCCCGTGGTTATGTGGAACCCAAGAAAGGAGACTGCTCGCTGGAAAAACAGACATTTTTCCAATTTGGCATACAGGTCATGCGCCCTCAGTCGCTCCAGTACTCTGCGAACCAGGGAAACATGTTCAGCCCGGTCGTCCGAATACACCAGGATGTCATCGATGTACACGAACACCCCGCGACCGATCATGTCACGAAAGATGTTGTTCACAAAGGACTGGAAAACCGACGGAGCATTCATCAGCCCGTATGGCATCACCAGGTATTCGTAATGACCTGAAGTGGTGCTGAATGCTGTTTTCCACTCATCTCCCTCTCGGATACGCACCAAATTGTATGCGCTCCTGAGATCTAACTTAGTGAAAAAGCGGGCCCCGTGCATTGACTCGATCACAGATGAAATCAGTGGGAGAGGGTACCGATAACGAACTGTGATGCTGTTCAGCGCCCGATAATCAATGCACGGTCGCAAACCACCATCCTTCTTTTTCACAAAGAAAAAACTCGAGGAGGCTGAGGAAGTGGAATGGCGGATTATCCCTGACTCAATGCCTCGGACACATACGTCTCCATCGCCTGTGTCTCTGCCTGAGACAGGGGATACACGTGACTATGTGGCGGTACAGAGCCTACCTGCAGGTCGATCGCGCAATCCCCCGGACGATGAGGAGGTAATTTAGTGGCCAATTTTTTTGAAAATGTGTGTGCCAGATCAGAATACTCTGGGGGAATACGCACAGAGGAGACACTGTCTGGACTCTCCACCGTCGTCGCACCGACGGAAACACCCATACACCTTCCCTGACACTCCCGTGACCATCCCGTCAAGGTCCTCTGAGGCCATGAAAACTGAGGGTTGTGTCGAGACAGCCAAGGCATGCCCAACACTACGGGGAAGGAAGGTGAATCAATAATTTGCAAAGAGATCATTTCAGAGTGTGTGTGTTGTGTGATCATTCTTACTGGTACCGTCACCTGCGTCACCATCCCCGAACCCAGCGGTCGACTGTCCAGACCCGTGATGGTTCGGGCACAGGCCAACGGCACCACCGGAATCTGTAACTGACTGGCATAGGTCTTGTCAATGAAATCCCCAGCTGCGCCTGAATCTACGAGCGCCTTACACTGGGGAGACAGAGGGAAAGTGGGGAAACATACGGTGATAGTGGTGTGGGTGTCAGAGGACCCGGACGGAGTGTGGGGTGTTCTTACCTTCCTTGCCACAGGAGTGTCAGACCCCCTTTCTCCGGGTGTTGAGACCCGCTGGTAGCAATGGGAGGCAGAGTGCCCTTTCCTGCCACAAAGGTGCACTCCCGAGGCCGCGCGGTCCCCCTGGACGCGGCGCCTCCCACCTCCATAGGCTCGGAAGCGACAGCTGAGCTGAACGGAACGAAGGGGACGGGCCCGGACCGTCCGCGCGTAGTGAGGAGATTATCCATCTGTATGGCTAGTTCGACGACCTCCTCGAAGGAGAGGCCAGCGTCTTTACAGGCCATCTCCCTACGGACGTCCGGGTTCAAACGTACCCGAAAGATGTCAATGTAGGCCCGTTCGTTCCACCCAGCTCCCGCGGCCAGAGTCCTGAACTCCAGCGCGAACTCCTGCACGCTCCTCCTCCCCTGCCTCAGGAGAGCAAGACGCTCGCCAGCCGCCCTTCCCTCGGGCGGCTGATCGAACACTGACCGGAAGTACGTAGCGAACGCCCCGTAGTCCCGCAGGATAGGCCCCCTCTCCGACCAGATGGCGTTGGCCCAAGCGAGGGCCTTCCCCGAGAGGCAGGTGATGAGGGCGGCAACCTTCTGTCGCTCGGAGGGCGCTGGGTTCAGGTCCTCCAAATACAGCTCAAGCTGGAGGAGGAACCCCTGGCAGCGGTCTGCCGCTCCGTCATATGCCGCGGGTCGCTGTAATTTCAGCACCCCCACTCCCGAGGGCGGGGAACTCGGCAACGGGATCTCCGCGGCGTCCACAGGCTCGGGAAGTCGGTGAGCCAACCGGTTCATTGTCTCCGTGAGCGCGGTGATGGCTTCCCCCATGGCTGTCAGCGTGGCCGAGTGCTGTCCTAGGGTCCCCTGGACGTCTGGTTCCATGGCTCCGGGTGCAGGTGTGGAATTCTGTCAGTGTTGATGTAGGTGGCGGAAGGATGGAGCCAGACAACCCACGGAAATGCTCTCGAGTCTTTAATACAGCACGGAAGAAACCCGTAGTATACTCCAAGCCACACAGGCAAAGTAGAAGAGGCGACGCAGTGCACAAACGAACCACTCCTCACACGGAGGTATAATAAACAAAGAGCCCCGAGCTCACAACAAGACTCGGGCTGCACAATATCACACGTAACATGTAACAATTCCACACAAAGACAACCAATACAAAGGGAGCTTATATAGACCTCTAATGAGGTAATGGACACCAGGTGAGTGATGACGAGACTGAACAAGGTGTGCAGGGAGGCGGAGCTTCGGTGACGACTAATAGGCCGGGGAGGACGACCGCCGAATACCGCCCGCAGGTGGAGCTGCCGCTTCTCCCGTAGGAGTCATGACAACAGGGCTAGAAAAACAGAGATTGTACAAAACAAACAGTAACACAGTTACCAGAATCAAAAACAAGCAACAGTCAAAAGACGGAAAAAAACATCTGCTCATAATTTGAAATAATATAGTTGTTATCAGAATGGACGAAAACATGTCTATATGGCTGCACTCTTCACGAATACTCTGCAAAGCTTAGCAAACTGGCATACAGCTATAGTCACCAGTGGTGAACTAGGTCACATGTGGTGAACGCTAGGTTTCCACTCGGGGTGTTTAGTGGTGTGCACTCGTTAGTTATTTAGGTGGCTAGTTTGCTTTGTACTTTGCTTGGTATTATTCTTAAATTACGATCTGTGTAGTTGAGTGCTGTTGTTATATTTGAGTCGCTGTTATGTTAGGTGTCCCTTTATTTAAGCACAGTTTCCTTTTCAATTCAGTGTCTCGTTTTTCCATTCGTGTGTTGTGTTTATTTTAACAATAAATACCACAAACGTAATCATCTGTCTCTGCATTTGCCTTTATCCTGCACTATACCCGAAGGATCCATGACACAACTTGAATAGAAAATTGCTTAAACAAATTATTTATCAAGTTATACTATTTATCTGTCAGTTTTGGAGTTTGATATTCAATTAAGACCACTTAAATTGATACAGCTAGCACATTTGAAAACAGAACTTGCAACTGGCTCTATGAAACGTTACATTCAAGTTGTTGATTCTTAGATAAAGCAAGCTGATGATCAGAACTGTTAACTATAGCTTGTTAGTAGCTATGAAGTAAAGACCATAGCAGTGTATAAGATGTAAGATAACCATATTTTTTTTATTGAAGAGCAAGATCATTTTTTGTGGTGGCGCCACGGATATTTCATTGCAATAACTTTCGTTATTTTTTATATTTACAAAAAATTAATCATAACATCGTATTAAAAACGAATAATAAAACTCAACCTGATGGAAAATGAATAGACTGAACATGTACACAAATATTGCAACGGTGGAGTTGTTACACAAAACAAATTAAATTGACTTACTTACTGCATACCTGTGTACACTGTTGAACCACTCTTTTCTGCTCAGATATGCTCTATTGCTCTTTCCCCATAACCTCATATCGTATACTCCCATGCACTCAAACAACCAACCTGCTAGAGACACTTTATTCTGTCTACCTGCTAGACACACTTTAATCTTTGTACATTCTGTATTTAGATACTCATTGTATTTTATATATATGTTATTACTGTATCTATGCTGCTCTACTGTTCTTCATATATCTCATCCTGTATAACTTGAACCTGTATTTCTTACTGTGTCCCACTGCTATTTGCACTCTTGTGTTCTGTGTATTTGTGAAACTGTATGTTGTCCTGCCAATTTTCTCTCCTTATCTTGGCCAGGTCGAAGTTGCAAATGAGAATTTGTTCTCAATCGGCCAACCTGGTTAAATAAAGGTTAAATAAAAAATAATTTAAAAAAAACTCTCTTCTGTCATTTCTTGTTTTTTCTTGCTAATCTTTCTTCCTCTGAACCTAACATATAGCCATCTGCTACATAGATAGTAACCAACTTCTCCTAGGATTATCGTAGTGAAACTGAGGTTGCAGGCTTGGGTTATACATATGAGGTTGCATGCTTGGGTTATACATATGAGGTTGCAGGATTGGGTTATATATAAGAGGTTGCAGGATTGGGTTATACATATGATGTTGCAGGATCGGGTTATACATATGAGGTGGCAGGATTGGGTTATACATATGAGGTTGCAGGATTGGGTTATACATATGAGGTTGCAGTATTGGGTTATACATATGATGTTGCAGGATTGGGTTATACATATGAGGTGGCAGGATTGGGTTATACATATGAGGTTGCAGGGTTGTAAAACTACTATGGGAAATTTGATTATTTTTACTGACTCAAGTTAGTCTTGCAGTAAAATGTCCAAAAATATTTTGAGTCATTTCATTAACTTGTATATCAGTCACTCGTGGGTATTTTTGCCTGAATAAGCAGAGGGTTGGTTAAAGTTCTGCTAAATCTCTGTTGGAAAATACGGCACAGTCATTAATCAAATCACTATTTCAGTATTGGAACTTGTGTCCAATTTTCATTTGGAAACATGCATATAATCCTGACTATTTGATATATTTCTCGGCACAAACAATATGTTGGATTCCAAAGTAATCATGTTGAACAAAGTCATTGCCAACTGTTTGAATAAACCATACAGTGGAACACTTACTGTAAACACTTACAAAAGACTCGTTACAACCGAGACAGTAACAAGAGTCATCCAAGACAAATTGATCTTTCACTATCTGAACATCACTGGTGCAATCTTTTCGTCACGTTTCTTCACCATGGGCAAAACACAGATCAGGAAAGTTATACAAAACATAAATAAACATTGTTCACAAGAGGACATATATTCATTTTAAACCTGCACGATGAAGGTGGCAAAGAAGAATCCAATGATCTCAAGTCCCCCCCTGCACAGTCTATTGTAATGTCCCGGTAATCAAGGTTCAAAATCAATTGGGTTTAGAAAATGTATTTGCAATCGCAATTACCTGTACTTTAATTAAATGGAATACTTTGCTCGATTCTATATAATTTTATGTTGGTACATTCTTTCTATAGTATTTTGTAATTTAACATGTTAATGTTAGCCATTTGGGGGCCTTAAACAGATGGTCGTTTGCGGGCTCCACTCCCTTAGCAGTTTGGGGCCCCATAGGGGTAGGGGGCCCCGAGCGATCTAAGCTAATACAAATGGTGCTTATGCTACAACCGGCCCTGATGTTAGCCCATCTCTGGCAGGAATTTGCCTTTTCTTTTTTTGTCAACCATCATTAGAAAACAGTTTTTGTTACAATCTCAGTCATCGCCAATTATTTGTTTTTTTTCTACGTCAGTGACAAATAGGAAAGTACATCTGAACCACAGGAACATACGTTGTATTTGTTCACACGGTCATATGTCAAGGTGACACGTTGTTTGACGCGAAACGGAAACGCGAATCATACTCCTGAATGGCATCAGGTCTGGTCTCTCAACCGTTCTGTACCCCTTCTAAGAGACTACGTAGCGCTGCTGTGGTAAGAGAGGTGGGGAAAGACGCGCCTCGGAATTCCCGCCACGTGGGCTCAAATCCCCCCCTTTATCAGTACGGGCCTTTCCCGATTGGTTCAAATCGAAAACAAGGTATTTACATAATCCGTCTCTGATTGGTTGTTTTCTCTCGGTCGCTAGTGAACACACCGCAAAGCCTACAGACGAGGTGTCCGTCTGCGTCGTGTACTATAAAAAAGTAGTGCGTGTATACATAGCCTTATTCTTAAGAGAAAACACAATAATATATTTCTATGACACATTAGTTGTGATATAATGTTTACAATGTCCACATTCGAATGAACCACTGTCGGATATAACAACGATTTGCGGAAAAATAACGAGCCGCATGTCCGTGGCGGAGGGATATAACATCCCGGACACAAGTCAACATATTGGCGTATAGAAGTAGTCGGGAGACCGCGCCAAAGATCAGAGTATGCGTGTACCTCGGAATATTAACACAGTTGTTACGATCTCTCATCTTCTTCTATAAGACTAATATTTATACGTTCTGCGAGTGTCACTCGTCTTGTGTGTCTCGGGAAGACCTTATTGTTTCAACTGCGGCAAACAGGATTAGAGGATTCTGGTTGTATACGGCGTTTCCGAATCGGATAAAGACGACGACTCGGTGTTTTTCTTTATATTATCTGCCTCGGTGCCGTGGAGTTGTAGTGGATATACACCATCGATAAGCCTGTTTCCAAGCATATTCTGCTCCATTGGACTGGTCGGGATCTACCTTCGCGGATAAACGAGGATTTCGTCGGTCTCGCTCGAGTATGTTGCTGTCAAAGTTTGGTTCATTCTCACACATTTACAACCCGTCGAGCATGGACCATTTGCCGGTGAAAATACAACTCCAGACAGGTAGGAACCGCTGTCTCTGTCATTCTCTCACTGTTTTTTTTGTTTATGTGCACGTGCACTGCGTTTTATAACAGGGAATAATATTACATGCATGCATACTACGAAAGGCAAATCGATTTAAACCTAGAACTGAAATTGCATGTTTTGGCTCTGTGGATGGACACATTACAGCCAACACTGTCATTAAGCAGTGCGGGTGCTTCAGCCAGCTTGCATGACGTTTATGTTTTCCATTTTTATTTTTTTAGTTAAACTGGACAAGGAGCCTTTCGAGAAGGTCTACCAGGTGGGATCGGTGCTGGGCAGCGGGGGGTTTGGCACGGTGTACGCGGGCAGTCGGCTCTCTGATGACGCACCGGTAAGGACGGGATTCCGCAATGTTTTGATTTCGGCAACCGTATAATTACCGCGACGGTGTGTTTTTTTCTTGCCATGCATCTGATCTGTTTTCTGTTTCTTTATTTATTAGGTCGCAGTGAAACATGTGGCGAAGGAGAGGGTGACCGAATGGGGCACTATTGTAAGTATCTCCCCGAGTCGGTTTGTTTTGGTCTCCAGCCATGCTGCGTGTTGTGTTTGGTGATCGACCCTATAGGCAAATCAACTAATGTGTATTTTCATTTATTTTTGTATAGAATGGAGCAATGGTGCCGCTGGAGATCCTGCTGTTGAAGAAAGTGAGCTCGTCGTCGTCGTTTCGTGGGGTTATAAAGCTGCTCGATTGGTACGAGCGACCCGACGGCTGGCTGATCGTTATGGAGCGACCGGAGCTCGTCAAGGACCTGTTCGACTTCATCACCGAGAAGGGCGCCCTGGACGAGGGCACGGCGAGGGGGTTCATCCGCCAGGTGCTGGAGGCGGTGCGCCACTGCTACAGCTGCGGGGTGGTGCACAGAGACATCAAGGACGAGAACCTGCTGGTGGATCTGCGCACCGGAGACCTCACGCTCATCGACTTCGGCTCGGGGGCCATTCTCAGGGACACGGTCTACACGGATTTTGACGGTAATGTCGCCATGCATGGCTCAATGTTATTTTCGGTGGTTGCTTGGTTTCGAGGGCGTCGTAGTCAGTCTGCGCTTTTTTTCGCAATTTCCTCCGTGAAATGATTTGAATCCGATAGGAGGTCGACGTGTAAAACCTTTGTGGGCGGTAATGTATACTATTGGCATTATATTCGGGGTGTATTTCTATTTATTTTAGATGTCTATGCTATTCGCCTTATTTGATTGTATGCTGGATATTTGTCTCCCCCTGATCTGCGGGGGCTTCCGATCTGTGACGCAGTGGTTTGTTTTCCTCATTAAGGGTTTTCCGTCTTGCGTCAGTTCTGGTTAGATGCGTGCGTCTAAATAGACATGGTCACTATTCTGTCTACTATGTTATCGTTATTTATGGTAGTCGTGTTTGGCATATACGGCAATATAAATGGTGTATAGACATGGAATTAGATTGTGTTAGTTAACAGAAATGACTAATTTGAGAGGCTTCAGTTTTTTCGTCTTATTGGGTCAGCTGCCACGTAACATGTGTTTGTTGTGAAACCTGAGCCTGGGCTGGTTCACGTGATGACTCACGTTGCACACGAGTTGTTTGGTATCCAAGTTACTCCTGCCTGGAGGGAGAGAGGGAGGGGTGAGGCAGTTCGGATACTCCTGCCGGGAGGGAGGGAGAGGGAGGGGGTGAGGCAGTTCGGATACTCCTGCCGGGAGGGAGGGGGTGAGGCAGGTCACCCAGTTTAATGTGCTTTGTTGTGGTACAAAAGGCTTTATAACATCGGTATTAGATAAGCTTGTAGGATTTTACAACTACCTGCTATTTTTATCAAAGTTAATATTTGTTCTTTCTCATGTCTCGTGAAATGAAGTTTAGCACAAAATTAAAACATAACTAATTGGCCCCACCCCCTCTGTTTTTTGTCTTCCAGGTACAAGAGTATATAGCCCGCCAGAGTGGATCCGCTTTCATAGATACCACGGGCGCTCAGCAACGGTGTGGTCTCTAGGGGTGCTGTTATACGACATGGTCTGTGGAGACATCCCCTTTGAGCAGGATGAAGAAATCCTCAGAGGGAAGCTGTACTTTAGGAGACGAGTGTCTACTGGTGTGTACTGCCTCCCTACAATCATACATGCGGTGTTAAAGAACATTTCCACACATGTGTCTTTCTGTGTGCATTTTAAGTTCTGACCACAGAACAACATGCTAATCTGTGGTGTCTCTCTTTCCCTTCACCCTCCTTCCAGAGTGCCAGCAGCTGATCAAGTGGTGCCTGTCGTTACGGCCCTCAGACAGGCCTACCCTGGAACAGATCCTTGACCACCCGTGGATGCACTTGGCTGGGGAGGTGTCGCCGTCCTCCAAGCCAGAGGACGGGGACATCCGTCTGAGCACCATTGACACAGACACATCGTCCAGCACGAGCTCCAGCAAGGAGAGCCTATGAAAGACAAGAGAGACCGGGTGGGAGGGATAACTGGACTTGAAGGGCTCTGGTCCTGATGCCCCACCATGGCTTAGGCTGGCAGATTTTATTTTTTCCTTTTTTTAGGGAATTATTATTTATTACAGTTGGTTCTTCCTTTTGACTTTTTTTTTTTTTTTTTTTTTTTTTACAAGTCGTTGTTTCCAAATGGGGAACATTTGCTGTTTGGGCGGTCTTTACCAGTGACTATTTATTTTATACTTTATTGTTTTCAAATTTGTTACAATGAGGCTGGTTTAAACCCCCCGATTCACACAGGCATGTCTGCTCTCATAGAGCGTGGAGAATACCTATTATTTAAATGTTTTAATTTTGATTTGGAGTGCCTTTTTGAAAGCTGCTTTTTGGGGCTTTCGTCGTAACCTTTGAGTTATAACACTTTCGGGCCGGATTGTAAGTTTCCCATTCTGTCATGACGGTTTGTCTTTCTCTGTAACTGTGTGGCAAACTACACTACACTACTCAGAATGCTTGGTGATCATTCAATTGGGGACAACAGGCGGGGGGTTGTTGACAGTTAACCATGGAATACTTGAAACGCATCTCACTCACAATACGTCCCGTAACTACGCTGCTCACTCCTACTACATCTTCAAAAGAGATGTTAGGATTTCTCAATCTGATTCTTTATTTTTTTTATGTGTATAAAAATGCACCCCCCCCTAAAATCTCACTGCTGACACTACATTGCTCCTGGTCTGGTGTTATATGCAGGGCCTAAGTGTGAAATGCACAATCAATGCAATATTCATGGACGCGGTTATGTATTTTTGAATACAAATATTGTACAGTGTTTTTCTTTTTTTACATTTTGTTTATACGCCCTACTCCCCCTCACATTAATTTATTCGTAATATGTAGACATTCCACATTCTTGTGGCTATTTATTTATTTATTATCTATGCTTAAGAGAGAGCGAGTGAGAGATCCCCCTGAATTTGCATATCTTTAGATGGCCTTTTGTTCGCATTCCTGTATTTTTTTTTTTTACACTTCAACATAATTTCTGGAGATTGTGGATGGATGCACTGAACCTGTTGTCCATATAAAGAGGAATAAAACAAGGTTTACTCAAAATTAGAAGAGCTATGAATGTTATTTAACTCCATTACGGTGGCGTCTATGGTGATGTTAGATTGATTGATTGAAATACCTTCATCTAAAAGGACATCTGTGTTTTCGGCCTGCATTACATATGTGCTGTGTCCATGCATTTAACTCTGAAAGTGTATAGCTATTTGATGGGGTAGGGTTATATATGTGGCTAGCCGGGTGTTAGACGTTCTCTTTCACTAGCTGTACGACATGTGAACAATGATACAGATCTGGAGATGCTATTTTTTTATATACAAACATTTCAATAAAATCTTTTTTTTTGTACAGAAATCGTTCTAGTTTTGTCTTCATTGACCTGGCAGTGTTTGTCCGTTTTTCCGTTATTAATGAAACTCCTTAAAAATGGAATAAACTTTCAATATGCTATTTTGCTAAATATTTTTTTGTCATATACACACATCCCAAACTGCAGAACCTGTCGATCAGAACCTAGTTGTGACTGCATTACTAAAGATACCCATACATGCCTTCTACCAGGTTGATTTGACTATCTTTGAGAATAAACATTTCACTCATAATTCAGGCACCTAAGTTATTTCTGATGCTATGGAAACATGCTTAAACAACAGCCTCTAATAGTGGAAATATGTGAAGACTGGACAGGAAGGAGACAGAAGCCAGGGGCATGCGTCCTCAAACTCTCAACACAAACCTGAACCAACCCTATAATTGCTTTTCCATTTTATTCCGCCTGCCTGCCTGCCATACAATAGCAATAACATAACTCACTTTGTTTTTTTAGAGCGAAGCAGTTGGCTGTGAGTAATTGAGAGAGAGAGAGAAAGGGCTGGACTGGTCATCATTTTCTGTGAGTCGGTGTTTTCCAGGAACTGATAGTGGGAGATGGAGGAATGAGCTTTGTTGATGTTGTGGTGTGGAGGTGCTGCCCCCTCTGGTGACTCAGAGCATCTTATGTGGCACTTCAGGTTATGCTAGGTCACAATGTATAGACAGAAATCTACCATATCGGAACCATTGAAGGCCATATGTACAGTGGACCTTCTCTCTAAACTATATGGTGGATGCCAGGCGTTATTGTATGCCAAGCACGCGTCCACATTGAGCGTTATTACAATCTGGAACAAAAATCTAACCTTCATTGATCTACACAAAGTTTGACAATGTTGATACTGTTTTTTTTCTCTTCAAATTCAAGTATATTATAATATATGAACTGCAAATACAAAAAGACTTCACACCCGCGGGGGGTTTGTTCCAGTGCAGATCACTGACCTGGAAGATGCGTAAACTCACTGACACGGTTGTTTACCTGGTAACTAACACGGCCCTCTTTGTCAAACAAGTGCCGTTGCAGGTGATCGTACAAGATGTTTTAGTTGCTTCCCAACGCTTTGCTACGTCACAGCCCATTCCACTCCATTGCACGTCGAGCAAGACGTATTCCTTAGAAGAAATCTCAGACGCAAATTTCGTTCTTCAAAATCAAACTATGCTAGTGTGAAAATAGTAATTAGCTAAACTGAGTCCACCTGTGTGGAATGAACGTGTCACATGATCCCAGATTGAATACACCTGTTTATTGAAAGAGCCAGAATATGGTAGCGAGCGCACAAAAAAACACAATATAAAGACCACAGAGCTTTCAAAACGAGTTCAGAAAAAGGTTCCAGAGAAGCACCAGTCTAGGTTGGGCTAGTATTCTCAACTTTGAACATCCCACAGAGCACAGTTAAATTAATTATAGAAAAAGGTTTTAATGGTACTGTATGTCACAACCACGACTCTGCTCAGAGCCGTCCGCCCACCAAAACCTAACAACCGGGCAAAGTGGTCTGTGCTCAGAAAAGCCTCAAAGAGACCAATAGTAACTCTGAAGGAGCCATAGAGTTCCAGGGCCAGGTTGGCAGAACCTGTTAGTGTGTTAACTATTACCTATAGAAGCACCACCTAGTTGGGCTATTTGAAAGACTGGTGCAGAGAAATGAATCGACGAAGATCTGTCACATCAAATCCCGTTGTATTTAGCAATAAGGCAAGTAGAATGAATCGAGACAATGGCAAAAGTTTGGCCGGATGAGATCAAAGTGTGATGTTCTGGATGTGAAATGTTGTGTGGGGTGGAATAGAGACTTGAGATGCTGTAATTAGTTACAATAAAGGTTCTACCTAGTTTTTTTATGTGAGAATCCCAATTGAATCAATGTTCCAGATTGTGGCAGAACACATTGTGTTAAAGGATTCTCTCACATTGAGAGACAGAATGACAACACAGAAAATCCAGAATAACGCATTTCAAATAAGTTATAAATTCATTTGCATTTATATTTGAACCCTTTGCAAAACACGACTTAGTACTTAGTGGCAAAACCTTTGTTGGCAATCACAGAGGTCAGACGTTTCTTGTAGTTGGCCAACAGGTTTGCACACATCTCAGTAGGGATTTTGTACCACTCTCTTTTGAGATCTTGCATGGAGCACCAGACCAAGGGAGATTGACAGCTATTTTGTGTTTTTTCCATTTGTCAATAATCGCACCAACTGTTGTCACCTTCTCACCAAGCTGCTTGGCGATGGTCTTGTAGCCCATTCCAGCCGTGTGTAGGTCTACAATCTTGTCCCTGACATCCTTGGACAGCTCTTTGGTCTTGGCCATGGTGGAGAGTTTGGAATCTGATTGATAGATTGCTTCTGTGGACAGGTGTCTTTTATACAGGTAACAAGCTGAGATTAGAAGCACTCCCTTTGAGATTAGTAGTCCTCCTAATCTCAGCTCTTTAGCATAAGACACCTGGGAGCCAGAAATCTTGCAATTTGACAGGGGATTAAATACTTATTTCACTGAGTTATTTGAAATTTGTTGTTCTATCGCTCACTGTTAAAAAATATCTACTATTAAAAGTATAAACTGATCATGTCTTTGTCAGTGGGCAAACGTACAATATCAGCAGGGGATCAAATACTTTCTCCCTTCACTGTGGCAGAAGCAAGTATCACTATGTATAATTAATGTATGTTAAGAATGGAGTCTCTATGCATATGTTTAGTGCTACTTGTGTGTATAAAGGAAGTAAAACGTCAAATGAATTGCATTGAAGAATCACCGGATCTATCTCTACCAGGCCAATATACTCTTTATGTTTGGTCGTGGAGGAGACAAGCTCAAGACATTGACATCTGTTTTTCGCTGCCCCTCAAGGCCTTTGACATGTAAATGACCAACTTGTCTTAAACAAGGCGCCTTCTGTTAAGACCACAAGATGAGTAGCGCGTCAGTCTCACCATAAAATCCCCATAAAACCCTCAGTAAGCACATGTCACGCTGCCGCCGCCTCACGCCGTTATCGTCCAATCAAAAGAGCCGAATACATGTTTAACCGTTCCTCAGTGCTGCTCCCACTAGAGTTCTAACATTAGTCTGCTGAACTACGCTAATCCCCGAAAATAAAACAATGTCCGTGAGTAGAAAGAAGAGAAAGCGTATTCGGCCTTGAACCACTCTGGGCCAAAGTGGCTCCTCGGCTGCTTACGTAACTAAACACAACGATGTTGCAAACGTCTTCAGACATTCATTCTGTTCATCCTTCTCACTAAAGTACACGAACATGCGCGAAGACTGGAACCTGCCAGTGTCAGACGAGTCTGGCTACGCGACGAGGGAACAGAAAGGGCGAGAAAGACGCTTTGCCTCGCGCGTTCTCTTTTCCTTCGACGGTCTCGACAACGTAGCGGAACTCTGAACCACAGCGCGATCCGCTAACTGAGCCGACAACCTGACAGACACGGAGGACGTAGCCAGATGGACTCTCGGGGCTGTGACGGGCACAGATGGGGTGGTGGGTGGCATGCCGTCCAGGCACACCAGAACAGAAGACACACTGTCACTTCCACAGCCTGGACGTGGAAAGACGGAGAGAGAGAGAACGACAACCTAAAAACGATGGGGAGATAGAAAGATAGGGAAACAGATCAATGTAGAGAGTGAGTGAAAAAAACGGATAAAACAATCACACCAAATGTACACACCAAATGTAGCATTGGGGAAATAGTAAATAAACAAGTCTTATTTCATATATGTTTGCATACGAAATGCCAGGCTGCAGAGAGGATTCCAAGCAGCGTCTTTAACATATGGCTACTACAGACTTCTTGGAAGTATTGTACACAGAGAGCCTCCTTCTCAGATATTGCCCACCGCGATGGAACAAACTCTGCCGGAGAGAGTGCCTGTTTCTGAGAATGGACAAGCTTTCACCACCACAGTGAAGGACCTCATTGTTCTGATGGTGTGAGAGGGCCAAAGGCTGTTTTCGTTTGGTAAACACAAGATATGTTCAGAGGAGAAGGGGCTGGTCGAGGGATGTAGAAAGCCATGGACCCTGGTTCAAAGGAGACAGAGAGGAGAGCAGACAGAGAGAGAGGAGAGGTAGACGAGCCCTGTCAGAGAGAGAGAGAGGGAGAGGGAGAAGTAGAGGTAAAAAATAGTTAGAAAGCTCCTGTTACCATGCTCCCTGAGACACACACGTCAACCCCAGCCGGTAGGTCCAGGAAATGCTCTAACTATTAACACAACACTGCGCGCGCGCGCATGCACACGCACACACACACACACACACACACACACACACACACATCCTCACATCACATCATTTGAGATCACTTTATTAGATTACATTGAACACTTTTCCTCTTTCGGCGTGTTTTGAAATTTCACTCTTGGTGCTGCAAAGCATCTCAAAATGTTCACCCAGAATGCACTCTGGCAGCTTCCAGAAAAGTGTCAACATAGGATCCTTAATTTCCTGGGTGTTCCATTCCAGAGCACAAGTCATCCCTTCATTCCGTATCTCATATATATATATATATATATACATATGTATTGTCCTTCTGAGATCGAAGTCTTCACTTCACTAATGACTCCACTGTCCAGGACTTAAAATCATGGCTCACTATGACCCGGACTTTATGTCAGAGTGTTCTTTCAAGACCTACAAGAGTTATTGTTAACTGGGACATACCGTACTAGTGGAAGAGAGCTTTATTGTCTTGTACCTCAGGGACAATCTGAAAGCACTACGCTTTATATAGGTTTATATGGCACAAGTCATGGATTACTTACCATTACCAAGTGGAACTAAGATGCACATTTAAACTCTGGCAACAGAAACATACTAAGCCCACGTGTTTTCATTCAGAGGTATTTCATCTTGAGCACCCAATCTGAAAAGAACAATTGACGCAGGCAATATGTTTGTACGATGAGATCAATCAACACCCTTCCTGAAGCTACTATGGGACTCTATACTGGAGAGGGGCGTTAACAGACTATTCAAGAGTCAAAACCCAAGGAAGTCAACTGGTCCTGGTGGAGTCTCTGCCTCCATCCTCAAGCACTGTGCTGATCAGCTATCTGCTGTGTTCACAGACATTTTCAATAAATCATTGGAGTCATGCAGCGTCCCAGCCTGCTTCAGATCCTCCACCATCATCCCAGTCCCCAAGAAACCAAAGACCTCTGACCTCGCCCTGACCCTGATGGGGTAATGAAGTGCTTTGAGCAACTGGTGCTGTCACACCTCAAAATCATCACAGATTCAGTACTAGACCCACTGAGGTTTGCCTACAGAGCCAACAGGTCTGTGGACGACACGATCAACATGCCTCTCCACTTCATTCTCCAGCATCTTGACTCCCCGAGAACCTACACCAGAATCCTGTTTGTGGACTCCAGTTCTGCTTGCAACACCATAATCCCAGCCCTTCTCCAGGATAAGATCTCCACCATGGGAGTGTCCGTGTCAACATGTAAATGGATTACAGACTTTCTATCCGACAGGAGGCAGCACGTGAGGTTGGGGAAACACCTGTTGGACCCTCTGACCATCAGCACTGGCACCCCTCAAGGATGTGTCCTGTCCCCTCTACTCTTTGCACACCAACAACTGCACCTCCAGTCACCACTTTGTCAAACTTTAGAAATTTGCAGTTGACACCACTCTCATTGGTCAAATCTCTGATGGGGATGAGACCACCTACAGGGGGGAAATCGACCGGCTGGCGTCCTGGTGCAGTCTCAACGCGTCATCCGCAGAGCTGACCATTGGTTGTAAGTTGCCGGCCCTCAATGATCTGTTCAAAGCCAGGTCACTAAGGCACCCTCCCCCCAGTGGACATCCGGCACTTTAACTGGACAACACCCTTCTTTTGCACAAATGTGTATATATAACAAAGAAAATGCACTTTTGCACAATTGGATACTTCACCCTGAACAGTGCCCTTCCTTTGCACAACTGTATATTCAACTAGATATTGCTCTTTTGCACATTTTCATACTTGAACCTGGTCATTGCAATCTGCTCAGACGTCTAGACACAGCTCCTTTGCACAATTCAGATACATATTACACTTTCTATATTTACCCAGTACATACGCCAACTAGGCAGGGCCTCTTGACTGTTCGCGTTGTGCGTTTTTGCTCTTTTTGTAGGTACGTCTTAAAATGTGTGTTCTAAATGCTGCAGCCAGCGGTCAGAAAAAAATCCTTGTGTGTGTGTAAACAGACTTGGCAAATAAACCCGATTCTGATTCTGATGTCAAGGAGACTGGCACAGTCTGTCGTGCCCTAATTATCTCAAATATGCACTTTTTGCCATGGAAACAAAGGGGAGTTAAAAGTAATGACTAACCTTTCCAGAAGTAATAACAAGCTCATAGACGTCTCCTCAGAACAGACAATCATGGAGATGAGCCCTCTGTTTCCTGCCGACCCCAGAAGTGGAAGGAATGTCCAAATGCCTCATAGCAATATGCATCTCCAATGGGATGCCTGGAATGCCTGTCCTTGGTTTCTGAGGCCTGGTCAGAAAGTGTAACTGTTATTGTATTGGTTACATTGATCGGAATGTACAAAAAATATGTTGTTATGAGCAACATGAACGCAAACATTTAAACTAATTCATTGCATTTCAACGGGATGCAGGTATAAATTCACCGCCAGGTATATTCAATAATATAGAGATAGTCACTCTCTGGTTCAAAGTCTGAGGGAAAGAAAAGCTCTAGTTTTCTTTCATGTCCCGGACACTCACGTCACGTGTGTTAGCACCACGGCGGTGGAGAAGAAATAGTGCCTGATTACAAGCCGAGACAACAGCCGAGCGATCTCCGACCAGCTCTTTCTTAACATCTCAACCCTCACCCTCCCTCTGGGTGCTAGGCTATGGTCCTGATTACAGGGAAAGCCGCACCACAGGTATGTTACCAAGACGACCACTTCATACCGGGTGAAGCTAGTAGCGCCGCAACTGGAATGCACTGGAGCTCGAGGGCTGTCTGGAGAGAGGGGAGAACTACCAGTGTGTCCAGAATCGGCCCATTCATTTCTGGCTTTTCGGTTCAACCGCGAACAATCACCGCCGCAATCTGGCTGCATAAAGACGCGCTATTGGACGGCACGCCTAAAGAGAGTTTACTGAGATTTGGTCTGAGATAAATACTGGTACAGCAGCGAGATTGAGCTGCGAGCGTGATAAAAAGAGAGATTGCGTGTGTGTGTGTGTGACCCAGTTAGACGTGGCCTGCGTCTACACCACTGCTGGTCTCTCTCCGCTTCAGGAAGCTCCTCCTCTCCCCCAAACGAACTCAGTGGCATCCCAATATCATCCTCGGTTCTCCCTCGTTCCCTTCATCTCCACACGGAATTTGCCTCCCCTCATCCGTTGCGTAATAACGCTGTGTCTGGTCGCTTTGCATCTCATCAGGACGTACAACGGGGTCAGCTTTTTTCCCTCGGAGAGCGTGGACTGTGAAGTGAACAGTGTTCCTCCCCACAAGCCGGGTCACCACGCTACTGGTCCACCCGAGTTCCCCGCGGGCGCCTGCATGAGCAGCGTGTCGCCATCACGTCACTGGAACCCAGTCAGGAACACAGTGACCCCAATGTAGGGACTGGAGCGAACGGAACCACAACCCCCTCCACCCCACCACCACCCCGGGGAGTAAGGTCACTGACGCACACACAGTTATTGCCCTGGCAACTCTCTTCCGTACCCTCAGCAAAGACATAGTTTCATCCGTGGACTCTTAGGAAATAACACGCTACTTAAAACTGAAAGGGATATCAACTGTCCTCAAAAATTAATTAATTTTACCACTAAGTGTAACCAGTACATCAATTATTTTTGTTACCGCTAAACGGTGGGTCTGAAGCTAAAATGGATCTACTTGGGGATGTATATACGGTAAATCTCTTGTATATTTTATTCAGTCCCAAACTATGACCATTACTTGGTCCTTTAGACAAGTCATTAAAGTCAGTAAAAGATACGCCCCTATTGCAATATACCACATACTGTATACAGTAAAAACAGCACTAGTAAGCTGTACTCATAATAATTCAATGACTATTTATAATATAGATATTTTTAACTCTTAAAAGTTCACTGTTGCCCAAGCGACTGCTATGAGTAGCTTTAAGTCTGTTTGATGTATAAATCATCCTGTTGTGTGTGTACGTGTGGGTGTGTCTGGCTCTAACAAATCCACGCACTCCCTGGCACGTCCATAGACTACTCAATAAAATCAAAAACAATGTATGATTCTTTATGATTTTGACTTCATGATTTCCAATCATTTTCAAATATTTTTGGCATACCTACATAGGTCTTAAAACGTGCTAAAATAACCGTTACTAAATGATCCATGGACACGCAACGTGACAAACAATGACCACGCAACTTTGCCCTCACTGAATGACAACGTGCGAACAGCATTGGTTTCTTGCGTATGGGAGTATCTATTCATTTGGTTTTAACCGTCTCCCTTGTGCCATGCTCATGTCTCACTTTTGCGTGTCGTGCTTCCTCTTCACGTATGTGCTTCCTCTTCACTTTTGCACGTTGTACTTCCTCTTCATGTATGTGCTTCCTCTTCACTTTTGCGTGTCGTGCTTCCTCTTCACTTTTGCGGGTCGTGCTTCCTCTTCACTTTTGCATGTTGTACTTCCTCTTCACGTATGTGCTTCCTCTTCACTTCTGCGTGTCGTGCTTCCTCTTCACGTATGTGCTTCCTCTTCACTTCTGCGTGTCGTGCTTCCTCTTCACGTATGTGCTTCCTCTTCACTTCTGCTTGTCGTGCTTCCTCTTCACTTTTGCGGGTCGTGCTTCCTCTTCACTTTTGCTTCGTTGTCAAGATCTTTAAGAGCTTTAAGACTCTGCCCATCAACATCTAAGCGGGAAACTATCCAGTTGTTTTTAGCAAGATGAGGTACTGGAACAAGACAGCCTGGCTTTGATGATTCTACCCAGTGATTCATTTAACTATTTCAGGCCAGGTGAGGTGAAGCAGTGCAGACTAGCGTATGACAGGGGAGCAGTGGAGCAGAGGACCCACTTATTGCTCTCACAAACCGCTGTGTGGGCTTAATTCCATTTTGCTGGTCCGGAAAAAGCTGCAGCTGCATGTTGTTATAGTTCAAACGTAACTCAACAAACACCTCGTCCACTTTTCTGAACGTACCGGCCACCATTTGGTTTGTGTTTCCAAGAAAAACCGCGGAACAAAAAGCCGGACCTCCTGTCTGAGCGACGCTGTCTCGACTTCCACTTTCTATTGACGATGTAAAGTCCCGTCATGTGCGTGAAAAAGCACGGCTCTGCACAAGTCATCCTGCATTAGGCCCAGTTAGCCAATGAAACCCCTCTGAGTAGTTCGATTGAAACTGTCAGTTACGTCGTCAGTCACTAGAGCGTTTCGTCTCACCCCAGTTCAGCAGACGCTTGTATACACGTGTCGTTACACCGGTCGGAGCCGGGCCCTTTGCTTTCTGTCTGTTGTTTGCGAACGTCATCACCGGGCCAATTAGATTGAATGTCTGTTGTTTGTAAGGAGTCTGATCCCATAAGGTTTCATGTCTTTCTGTAGGTCTCCACGCCGATTCAGAGGACCGTATTTCAACCTTCATCCTCCTCTCCAATCCATCTACACCGATCGTCTCCTCTTGAGGCTAAACATGTTGTAGAGACAATCATCTCGCTCGTTCTCTCTCCTGCTGTCACACTGTTGGCTGTGTTGTGCCTTCAGAATATATGTCCCTCCCTGTGTTGTAATTGTGGCGTTATCCTCAAACATACGCTTGTTTGCAGAATGTGTATTCTTACATCTGATCGATGCCTTTGACATTTTCCCCGCTGCCTCGCTGGTCACCGGGACACCAGACCGCATCCCGTGGTGAGTTTTTACATTCCTCCCTCCGATCCCCAGCCCATGTGATCACACAGATGCTCGCATGAAAGTAAATATGGATTTCCCAGCGAAAGGCACCGAATGCCGTCCTCATTAATACCACAGACAAAGCTGTCCCAGATGTCCTTTAACTGCCTCGAAATAATTCACAATGTTCCCAGAGATGGAATCCAGCAACAAGTTTGCAACAGACTGACCCTGAATCACTGGGCAATCAGTGAGTGTTTTGGATTATGTCTGGACTAGATCCACGAAATACATTTTACGTAGACTCATACGAAACAAACAAATTCCTCATCGGATTGAAGGAACGCCAACGCACGCCTGGGTATAGTCCATTGTTTACGCTCATTTACAATTCCATTGGTTCAGAAAGTGTTTTCGTCCTGTTGGGTCGTGCCGTTTGTTGCTTGTTGTGTCAGGCTGTCTCACTGTGTCTTGTAAAGGTAGTAAATCGCCTGGCACATTCTGAACCAAACCTTTGGCTCTTGTCTATAAAAAGACGTGCCCCTAAATTTAAATGTTAACCTCCTTTACTATGATAATACAAAACAGAGACATACTCTACCTTTAGAAATGTTTCCAGGAAAGAGGATTTCCAGGCTATAGTTTCTTAGCCACAAGTATGCACAGTGCTGAGCACAATTGTTTTTCCCTTGTTTGTTTTTGCAAGAGATACTAGAGTGAGGTTTTTTATGTTACACTATGTAAGTAGCCACAAGAAACACAATATCTTAGACGATTCCACCCTTTGTATTGATTCTGAGCGCCAGGGGAGCTCTGAAACATGAGGTGAACCAAAGTGTGTCAAATAAATCCCCCAAAACAAGTACAAAGCATGATGTCCTGTAATGAATCGCGGGTTGTGTAGCAGTTACAGGAACGGGCAGGAAGCAATCGTGGAGTTTTACAAGATAATTGTGCTTTTATTAATAAACACACACGGACTTATACATAAACAAGAACACGGATATCACCTCTACACGGAGACGAGACCATTGCATAAAGACAATGACCGACAAAGACCAAACCAAACTGACGAACTTAAATACTGTGACAATCAACCAGAAACGAAATCAGCTGCATCGAAATCACAGGTGCCAATCAAAGGTCCTTAATTATCCCGACAAAGAGCAGCAGAGACTCCCAAAGTCTTAATTGTCCATTATAAAGACTGCATGGGGAGTTTAAGTAAACATCTCCCTCATTCACATACGTTCCCAGCCTACGGATAAACAGGGACAATAAAAAGGTCTTCACCACAACAAGCATCTCAACCATAGACAGGACAGCCATATCTTATCCACTCACACAGACGGAATTCCCCCAAATCCTATTCAAATCATGGAACAAAACAATTCCCATATAAAATGATATTAGATACACAAGTGAACACATTAGATATTTACCCAGATGTCGTTAGGGTATCATAGTCAGATTACATGGTGACATTAGGAAAACTTTCCATCGCGCCGGTACTAAAAAACATACATTTCACAGATGTACTATTTCTCCAATGTATTTTTTTGATAAAACAACTCTTTTTATAAAATGTAAAAAACATTTTTAGCTGAGACTTTCAAGACCAAATAGCTCTCGCTTGTTTTTCTACTAAACACACAAAAGCATCTTGTGAGCCAAGTAAAGATGACTGAGTACCGGGGTGTAAGGATGACACAGCATGACTGTTTAACACATGATAACTCCGTAAATGTAACCACAAATCCCCCCCACACACTCAATAGGAAGCAATAGGGAAATATCACAGTCAGTTGACGCGTATCTCATAAATGCAACTGAAGTGCTGCACGTTTATGTATCACCCGCTTTCTAAACAGTCCAATTCTGTTTTTACAAGGCTTTCATCATTAAATTACAAACCATAGGCAGTAGCCAGTTTCTAGGTCCATTTTTCTCGCAGCAAAAACGTTTGTAAACGGGGTAAAGGAGGAAGGAGGACACTGCTGTTGTGGCTTCTTGTTTGAGGGTAGACATCTTTGTTGGCCAATCACTTTTAAACTGTAGAGGTTAACATTTTGTCTTCCCCACTACTGTTTACCTTCACTAATCTCCCTCTCCTTTTTCCATCAGTCCCATTGTGTGTTACCTGACTTATTTGTGTGTGTGTGTGTGTGTGTGTGTGTGTCACCTGGCAAATGATGACGTCCCAGGTCGTCACCGCTCTGCTTTACACACCTCTCGGATTTCAACTAGGCCGGGTTGTTCTCAAAACACAGGCCTCTATATCCTCAATAATAAGCGGGCATTGTTCCCTGGTGCTGAGAGGAAGCCGGTCGTTACATGACACCCACAACACCCAGCTTGTTATGCGTGTTCGGTATCGGTAGTGAGGAGACAAGGCCAGTTCCACCGTGTCCTTTATAGTGTAACCTGTCCACGAGTTGTGTTTACATCACATGACCGGGTAGTTGTTATTGTCGAACCTGCTGGACGCTCCCGTAACGGACAAATGGAACGGTAACATGGTTGGAAACTGGTACAGACGTTCGCGGCATTTCGACTGGTGCTGTGATTGATAAGAAATGTCCATAAATTGTCACTGTTTGATCATATGCTCATAAAAAGAAAAAAATTGGGCCAAAGGCAAAGGCTATTCCCTACAAGAGAAGGAGAAAATAATCTTCTCTGGAATTTCCGGAATACAATGGAGTGCTTCTAATCTTGTTTCGAACTTGCGTAGTTTTATAAAATTGTAGGCAAAAATTTCTAGACAAGCAGCCGAGCTGGCAGAGCTTTCTCCCAATAGAGCTACGCTACTATGGAATGATCTGCCGGATAGAGTTAGAGAGGCAAACATTTAAATAGGTACCATCATCGCCTCAGCAAGGTTTACAATAAGGTGTAGTCTGGCCCAGGGGTATGAAGGTGAACGGAAGGCTTGGATTTCACATTCTTATCGCCCCTGGGATGTCCTCTCTCCAATGCCAATTGGGGGGGGGTGGAGTCACCGGGTCACTACTGTTCTTCATGGCCGTCCACGTCAATGCAAGTAAACTCTGTAGGTGATACTCGGCCCTTTCCCAGGGTGGTTGCGGTTGATTGGTGCCCCTGGGTTGATACTTGGGAAAGAGGGTGGAGCGATTTCTAGCCTGTCGGGCCTTGTCCTGGGTTCACCTCTGGAGGGCCACGGATGCTATATCATTGTGCCAGGGAGGTAGAGGACTAGGGCCTCTCACTTTTCTGTGTGTTTTGTTTTGGTTACACTTGTAAAGCACATTGTGAGAAACTTCTGGTGTAAAAAGGACACACACATATATATGTATATACACACACACACACACACACCTACTTTCTATTCTGTTCTTCCCAATCAACCAACACATATTTTGTCCGGCAATGTTTTTTTTGTGTCAAATCGACACAAAAATATAGACCCAGTGAAAATATGCACAAGGTTGATCACAAACAATATGTATTAAAAAGATAATTCACACCAAAACACAGCTGGCACTTAAAAACACATTGTTTCCTTTTTGTTGCAGGTGTCCTCATTATCAAACTCTGTCCGGAGAGATAGAGAAATGCAACAGAGATGAGGCACCGAAAAAACACCAAAACCTGAGGACAATTGATGCAGTTATATCACTACATGACCTTCACTAAATTAGTTTGGAGACTTTTCTTTTACCTCTGAGCATTGGTTTCTGCATAAGGTTATTTCTTAAACCCTGTTACATAACTAAATAGATTTTTCACAGGATGTCTTGGCCCTGGGTCATTTACAACTGGTGTGTACACATATAGCCATGTTGCAACCAACACTTTTTATTTAAGAGACATCTCAATACCACTTTGAAAAGCACAGATGTATCAGACAGGAACCTACCTACCTGTCTGTCTGTCTGTCTGTCTGTCTGTCTGTCTGTCTGTGTGTGTGTGTGTGTGTGTGTGTCAAAACTGGAGGGGGGTTCTTTCACTTACGGGAACTTGTCACAAGACTACCCTGTTTTCAACAGAGACTTTCCTGGCATGGGCTTGTGACATCTCCCCTAGCAGCGGTGCTGTTACTCAACTGGGATTGACACAAAACACGGTTCCCCGTACAATCTGTTCCAAGGCCTGTTGAGAGGAAGGGGATGGGAAAGAACATGAAAAAAAAGAGAGAGAAAAACCCACAACAACAGAGTGTTCAGTAAGAACAGTTACAGTAAACTGTGATTTCTTCATGTTCTGAGGGATTTCAGGTTGAACTTCCTGTACAGCAGCATCTGTAGAATAACGTTCTCTGTTCACGGTGTACTTGTGTGTCATAGATAAACAGAGAAACGTGTGTGTGTGTATGTGTGTGTTTATTTAGGTAGGTGCATGTGTGTGTGCGTGGGTGGGTGTTTATTTGGGTAGGTGTGTGTGTGTGTGTGTGTGACCTAGGCGGAACCTAAATGCACCTTTGCATTGAAAGTGAAATTTGCATTGTCCATATTAACCTTCTGATTTTATTGTAGTCGCTGCCTTGTATATGTCAATGTTAACTCAACTGATCCGCTAAAAGGTTACGGCTATCACGTTACCCACCGGCCGCTGTTTATCCATGTGCTTATTTCAGGAGCTTTTCTTCCACTCATCATCATAAATGGTTCGCGATGACATCATAGGCGCTGTCTAGGGTTACCACAGGTCTTCCTGTGCAGTGCATCGGTTTGCCTTATGGATGACTACCTGTTGTATCTGTTGGAAAGTGTCTTATTTGAGGACCTGTTCGTAAGAGTGTGTGTGTGTGTGTGTGTGTGTGTGTGTGTGTGTGTGTGTGTGTGCACTCGAAGTGACGCTAACCTGACGTGTCACACGCGACCAACATCCTGTAAACACCCAGCTTCATTGTCCGCTGTTGCCGTGGAGACCAGGTTTATTTTCCAGGTGTTTGTTCTGGCACTGTTCACTTGCGCAGTGACGTACGTCATTGTCACCACCATCCAGCCTGTGGCCGCGTGGTTCACGCGAACGGAACCGTGAACGGAACCTCCAGCTGTAGATGGTTCTGGAATAATCACAGAGTGTTCTGATGATGTCATGAAGATCCGCCTTCCGCCAGCAGTGACCTATTGATGAAGTGGCAGTGGTGTATTGCCTAGTGGTTAGTAAAAGGGCAAAGTTAGGAATTATGGAGTGCCGTTTGCCAGTTGCCTACGGAGACACGTCTGTGTTTTAACCTTCACCCCATAATAAGTCATATTAGGACCTTGACACACACACACACACACACCCACACACACACACACACACACACACACACACAACCCTTTTAACCCTTACCCTGCAGCCTACTCCAATACATTTTTATCTTTGATGAAAATTCAAAAGTCCTTTTAATAATACATGCACTGCCGATGGCCGCTGGTATAACATGTAAGCATAGATTGTGAACTGAACCAGAAGGGGAAAAACGCAAAGTAACGTGGAAGGAAAAGTGGCTGGTCAGCATTGAGTTGAAAGCCGAAGTGACTGGAATCGAAGACTCAGAGGCACACAGCTCATAGGATTAACTGACAGGCTTTGTGGTTTATGGAGGGGTCAGAGGTCAGATCTGGGTCTTGTTGTTGAGATGGAGATACAGATAAGATATACAGTGCATCTGGAAAGTCTTCTTAGTGCTTTGCTTTTTCCACATTTTGTTATGTTATAGCCTTATTGCACAATGGATTACGTTCCTCTTTCCCTCCAAGTTCTACACACAATAACCCATAATGACGACGTGAATTATCTTTTTTTATCTTTGCAATCTATTAAAAAAATATATGTTGTAAATTAGTATTCACAAGGACACAATAAATTTAGCTCAGGTATATACGGTTTCCACTGATCATTCTTGAGATGTTTCTACAACTTCATTGGAGCCCACCTGTGGTAAATTCAGTTGATTGTACATGATTTGGAAAGGCACACACCAGTCTATATAAGATCCCACAGTTGACAGTGCATGTCAGAGCACAAACCAAGCCATGGAGTCCAATGAATTGTCTGTAGACCTCTGAGACAGTATTGAATCGAGGAACACATCTGGGAAAGGGTACAGAAAAATGTCTGCAGCATCGAAGGTCCCAATGAGCTCCGTGGCCTCCATTATCTGTAAATGGAAGACATTTGGAACCATCAGGACTCTTCCTAGAGTTGGCCACCCGGCCAAACTGTGCTATCGGGGGAGAAGGGCCTTAGTCAGGGAGGTGTCCACAGCCCGATGGTCACTCTGACCGAGCTCCAGCGTTTCTGTTAAGAGAGGTGAACCTTCCAGAAGGACAACCATCTCTGCAGCACTCCACCAGGCATGTATGTTAGAATGGCCAGACGAAGACATTTCTTAGTAAAAGGCTCATGACAGCCTGGAGTTGGCCGAAAGGCACCTGAAGGCCTCAGACTATGAGAAACAATATTATCTGGTCTGATGAAAAGAAAAAATTGAACTCTTTGGCCTGAATGCCAAGCGTCATGTCTGGAGGAAACACCTAGCCAAAACCAATCCCTACATTGTTTGACCCAGAGCTGATGGGTTAGGTTGGGTCGTCAGGCTGTGTTTTCATGTCATCTTGACTTCTTAACATTTTTAGGATTAAAATGTGTGAAGATCAACAGTGCCAAACACGATTGTTTGCAGACCCTAAACTAGAACATCGACTTAGTAAAAATAAGCCTGGGTTGTGTACATCCAGTAGCCATATCACCCTATAGCCCAAGACTGGTTGCCCACTGAAGCTAAGCTGAGCCTGGTCAGTACATGGATGGGAGACCTCCTGGAAAAACCTGGTTGCTGCTGGAAGAGGTGTTAGTGAGGCCAGAAGGGGCTGCATTCTGGTCTGTGTGGGTCCTAACGCCCGAGTATAGTGACGGGGACACTATACTGACAAAAAGCACCGTCCTTCGGATGAGACGTTAAACCGAGGCCTTGACTCTCTGTGGTCATTAAAAAACCCCAGGATGTCCTTCGTAAGAGTAGGGGTGTAACCCCGGCATCCTGGCCAAATCTGCCCCTTGTCCTCTGTCTATCATGGCCACCTAATCATCCCCATATATATATATACTAATTGGCTTAATCATCACTGTCTCCTCTCCACCAGTAAGCTGGTGTGTGGTGTGCGTTCTGGCGCAGTATGGCTGCCGTCACGTCATCCAGGTGGATGCTGCACATTGGTGGTGGTTGAGGAGATTCCCCTTCCCATGTAAAGCGACCTTGGGTTTGAGAAAAGGCGCTATATAAATTGAACGTATTATTATTATTATTATTTACACACTAACTCGTTTTTCTACAGGGACTTGTTCCTTCCATTAGTTCATTTGACTTACTTGCTGTAATAAATTCTACAGCAGGATACATCAACGTTTCTCCTGCATAGAGACACTGCAGGTGTGCTTGGGACCAGCAACGGTCGAGTAAGGCAACATTAACAAGAAAAATACACACTTAGAACAAATACATGATCACATGGTGCGCCAAAAACATGGAAAACACAAAAATATTGAGCTCAAAATGAGCACCATCACAAATCATTCTGAAAATGTCAAGCAATTTATAAGAACGCCAAACATTTCACTAAGAAAGGCTCACATCTTATTTAGCAGGGTTAAGTCATCACTGGCATCCTATAATTCTTCCATCGGGATTTCCTTTTCAGTCACTATGGCGTTATTCCCTTTAAAACTTTAAGAGCTTTATTTAACTTTGAAAGAAATGTAGACATTCTAAGAATGCTGTTGGAGTAAAATGCCCTGCCGACCAGGATTAAAACCAGCAACTTTTGTATTTATGAGAGCACATAGAGGTTACTATAACAACAAATGAAAATCTTGCTTTCTTGGTGGAATTGTTGTGCATTTATATTTTGGGGATTTTTAATAAGGTATTGTTGGATATTGTAGAGAAACATATGAAGTCTAATCAAAATGATCGTCTGGATGCTGAAGTCCAATAATTCAATTGGACATTTTTCTCTGGAAGGTGGTTGGCCTCTCCACAAAAGAAAGTTACAACTAATATAAATGTGCAAACTGCCGAAATGACGAAGGAAGCTCATCCCAGCCCCATAAAACCAGGTGTACATAACCAACCACAGCCCCATAAAACCAGGTGTACATAACCAACCACAGCCCCATAAAACCAGGTGTACATAACCAACCACAGCCCCATAAAACCAGGTGTACATAACCAACCACAGCCCCATAAAACCAGGTGTACATAACCAACCACAGCCCCATAAAACCAGGTGTACATAACCAACCACAGCCCCATAAAACCAGGTGTACATAACCAACCACAGCCCCATAAAACCAGGTGTACATAACCAACCACAGCCCCATAAAACCAGGTGTACATAACCAACTACAGCCCTATAAAACCAGGTGTACATAACCAACCACAGCCCCATAAAACCAGGTGTACATAACCAACCACAGCCCTATAAAACCAGGTGTACATAACCAACCACAGCCCCATAAAACCAGGTGTACATAACCAACCACAGCCCCATAAAACCAGGTGTACATAATCAATCCCAGCCCTATTAACCAGGTGTACATAACCAACCACAGCCCCATAAAACCAGGTGTACATAACCAACTACAGCCCTATAAAACCAGGTGTACATAACCAACCACAGCCCTATAAAACCAGGTGTACATAACCAACCACAGCCCTATAAAACCAGGTGTACATAACCAACCACAGCCCTATAAAACCAGGTGTACATAACCAACCACAGCCCCATAAAACCAGGTGTACATAATCAATCCCAGCCCCATAAAACCAGGTGTACATAACCAACCACATCCCAATAAAACCAGGGCCCATATTCATAAAGAATGTTAATGGTAAAAGTAGCTCCTAGTGGCCAAATTCTAAGAAAATTCTTAGAATTGTGGGCGTTTACTCTTAAAATTTAAGAAAAATCCTAGTAAAGATAAAATAATTCATAAAGCATCTTAATATCTGGACCTCTTAAAAGAGGTCTTAAGGTCGAAATTGTTAGGAGCACGGACGAGGAATTTTAAGAGGCTTAAGAGTTTCTTTAGCAGAGGAGAAAATGGCCAAAAGACGAAGAGGGAGAAGAAATGTGTTGCAGACAATGGATGACATTGAGTAAATAAGACGCTATATATTAGATCATGCAGGGATCATGTTTGTGACTGATCTTATTAGAGACGCACTAACATCTCAGACACAGCGCAGAAATACCATAGTGCCAGAAATGAAAGTAATCACTATGTAGAGTTTAGTTTAGTCTTAGTTTGACGCTCAAATATTCCCTTAATAAATCCACAGGACAATTCGATCAAGTTTTTTTCGTTTTCAATTTTACTTCGTAACAAATAATAATTGGCAAAGTATCAACGTATCAAAATACTGAACGACATTGAAGTGAAAATACGACTTAATAGTAAACAAAAAATAGATCCATTCTTATCCATGTCTAACTCCAACTAACACAATATAGAGTTAGATGTCTATAAACTGTATGGCTCCATTCTTATCCATGTCTAACTCCAACTAACACAAAAGAACCTTCTAATTATTTCCGTGAATATCAAACCCAATTAAAGGTGCGCACAGTTATTAGAAAACAACACTAATAGCCACCTCATCACAATTCTTACGTGGCATTCATATATAAATATATATATATTTGTATTAATCAATAAAACTGCATTTATGAATATAGCAGGCTTCACTGGTGTTGTCGGAGTAATTGATGGAACCCACATCCGAATTATTGCACCGTCGGAAGATGAGGACGTTTATGTTAAGAAAAATAGGTACCACAGCATAAACGTTGAAGTTGGAAAGAGTAGAACTATTTTATCATTCTAAGCCAATCAAATAGGAAGTTAAAAGCATTGTAAATATAAAAATGGATTTATATACACATATAGTGTGTGTGTGTGTGTGTGTGTGTGTGTGTGTGTGTGTGTGTGTGTACGGCCAAATAGGAAAAATCACAGATGTCATTTTAGAGTGAAGACGTAGAATAGACCCTATACTTAAAATCACTATTTTTTTCCTTCTTGGACAACCAACCAATCACAGTTTTTAAAAGATTGTGACATACATAGCAACGGGGTCAGCCCCGCCTCCTCACTAAGATAAACGTTTTTTGTCTTCTCCTTGCTCAGAGTTGCTCTCAGATCGGTCCCGAATCGCTCTTAAGCTAAGACTCCTACGTAAAAGTTTTTAAGCTAAGAGTTTTCTGAGAGGATTATCAGATTCTTTATGAATACGGGCCCAGGTGTACGTAATCAATCCTAGCCCCATAAAACCAGGTGTGCATAATCAATCCCAGCCCTATAAAACCAGGTGTACATAATCAATCCCGTGTAATCAATCCCAGCCCTATAAAACCAGATGTACATAATCAATCCCAGCCCTATAAAACCAGGTGTACATAATCAATCCCGTGTAATCAATCCCAGCCCTATAAAACCAGATGTACATAATCAATCCCAGCCCTATAAAACCAGGTGTACATAATCAATCCCGTGTAATCAATCCCAGCCCTATAAAACCAGATGTACATAATCAATCCCAGCCCTATAAAACCAGGTGTACATAATCAATCCCGTGTAATCAATCCCAGCCCTATAAAACCAGATGTACATAATCAATCCCAGCCCTATAAAACCAGGTGTACATAATCAATCCCGTGTAATCAATCCCAGCCCTATAAAACCAGATGTACATAATCAATCCCAGCCCCATAAAACCAGGTGTACGTAATCAATCCCAGCCCCATAAAACCAGATGTACATAATCAATCCCAGCCCCATAAAACCAGGTGTACGTAATCAATCCCAGCCCCATAAAACCAGGTGTACGTAATCAATCCCAGCCCCATAAAACCAGATGTACATAATCAATCCCGCGTAATCAATCCCAGCCCTATAAAACCAGATGTACATAATCAATCCCAGCCCCATAAAACCAGGTGTTCGTAATAAATCCCAACCCTTATAAAACCAGGTGTTCGTAATAAATCCCAACCCCATTAAACCAGGTGTACATAATCAATGCACGAACGGTGAGCATGCACACAATGCCACGTCAAAGTCTAAATTAATCTTAAGAGGAGCTCCAGGCCTCCATGACCCTTTATGACCCCACCACAGGCAATACTTTATGCCCCAATAGACCCACAAGCAGTCTTTGGTTTTTCACTGTGAGATATTGGACAGTAGCTAGGTGTGTGGAAGGACGCGCACACATTTACATTCAAGTCCTTTAACAATAACCTCTTCTCCCAAGCCACGTGCGTGCATTCTTTTGAATCTCTTTTGTACTGGTCTTCCATGAGAGCTGAAAACACAAATTTGGCCCGTTTCTGAGGGAAAAAAACTATACAGAAATGATTATGTGAACGACAAAGACACATGTGTTGGTGTAACTTCAGAGAGCCTCAAAATGGCATGGGCCTTGAAGAGGAAACAATGAAATTATTCTCTATAGTGTTGAGAATCTCACTTCACAAGGGCTCAATATTCATGGTGATTTGCCATTGCCTGAGAGAGGTGTCGTGATGTCTTTGTGCGGAGGAATGCGTGTTCCTAGGCGTCGGTTACAACAAAGTAGATGTGACGCACGACCAACTTCTCAGTCGTTCACATTGAGAACACAAACGGTGAACACAATAATTAATTAGACAGTGACTATTTTTTGCCCAAAAATTCAAGGACCATGTACAAACGGTGCTGCCAGTTTATCAAATATATATCCCTGAAAATAAAGCTGACAGTCTGCACTTCAACGTTTTAAAACTCAAAGTGCTCGAGTACAGAACATGAAAAAAACGAAAAACTGGTTACCATCAGTCACATGAACGCCTACAGACGTGTTACTGTGTCAGAGCCGTAGGTCACATGAACTGCTACCGACGTGTTACCGTGTCAGAACTACCGACGTGTTACCGTCTCAGAGCCGTCAGTCACATGAACTCTTACCGACGTGTTACCGTGTCAGAGCCGTAGGTCACATGAACTGCTACCGACGTGTTACCGTGTCAGAACTACCGACGTGTTACCGTCTCAGAGCCGTCAGTCACATGAACTCTTACCGACGTGTTACCGTCTCAGAGCCGTCCGTCACATGAACTCCTACCGACGTGTTACCGTGTCAGAGCCGTCGGTCACATGAACTCCTACCGACGTGTGTCTGTGTCAGAGCCGTGGCTCACATGAACTCTTACCGACGCGTTACCGTGTCAGAGCCGTCAGTCACACAAGGGTGTCATTTGGTACGCAGCTGTAGTGGATAGCTGGATAAACACATATTTGGAACCGAGGCCACAGCAGATGTTGCGCCCCTATCATGTTGTGTGACCCTGTGATATAGCTGTTGTTGGGTCTGCCCAGGTCTGACCAGGTGTCGAGCAGGGGAGGTGGTGGGTGGGAGGTGGTGGGTGGGAGGTGTCCCAGGGTAAGGAGGACACGGACCGGGTGGGTCAGCGAGGGCAAACGTTTTCTCCGTGCAGCTCTTCCTCAACAGTTTTTTTCCGCTCTCGTCAAGGCCATTATCCGGGGAGCTGGCCGGCGTCGCTACATGAATAGAGGTACAGTTCTTTGTTTGGTTAAAACAGAAAGAGGCTCGGTGCCGAGAGGTCATCCGGGTCGTCAACTGTCAGCCGGGGTGTCACACAAAGAACCGAGCCCGTCCTGGCCCCACCTCAGCGGGAATGTTAAGAATGACGGTGGCGAATTGTGTTGTCGTACGGCCTGTTGTCTGTCTGTTGTATCCAGCCAGGGCCCGTAGTGGGTCTTTGTCATTGGTCAACAGCAGCAGGCAGCCTTTGTCATTGGTCAGATTGTGTTCTGTGAGCATCAGCAACCTCAGCAGCAGCCCTCTCATTATACTAGGCCTGGAGCCTGGCAGCTGCATTGTCACAGTCTACAGTACTGTAAGACAGACACACATCGAGTCTACAGTACTGTAAGACAGACACACACCGAGTCTACAGTACTGTAAGACAGACACACACACAGGGTCTACAGTACTGTAAGACAGACACACACACAGGGTCTACAGTACTGTAAGACAGACACACACAGAGTCTACAGTACTGTAAGACAGACACACACCGAGTCTACAGTACTGTAAGACAGACACACACCGAGTCTACAGTACTGTAAGACAGACACACACATAGTCTACAGTACTGTAAGACAGACACACACATAGTCTACAGTACTGTAAGACAGACTCACACCGAGTCTACAGTACTGTAAGACAGACTCACACCGAGTCTACAGTACTGTAAGACAGACACACACACACACGGTCTACAGTACTGTAAGACAGACACACACAGAGTCTACAGTACTGTAAGACAGACACACACCGAGTCTACAGTACTGTAAGACAGACACACACAGAGTCTACAGTACTGTAAGACAGACACACACAGAGTCTACAGTACTGTAAGACAGACACACACACAGAGTCTACAGTACTGCAAGACAGACACACACACAGGGTCTACAGTACTGTAAGAGACACACACACAGTCTACAGTACTGTAAGACAGACACACACACATGGTCTTCAGTACTGTAAGACGGGGACACACACAGTCTACAGTACTGTAAGACAGACACACACATGGTGTACTGTAAGACAGGGACACAAGAGAGAAAAACATCAAACACAACCTTTATCTTTCATGGAAAAAAGCACCATGCAATAAAAGTTGGTATACTGCTACCTTTCTGTTTAAAACCTCACACAGCTAACATTTGCATCAACTAGCACCAACTGAGATGTACCGTTCCCATACATTTGACCACCCAAAACAAGCCGACAACCTTCCTCCGTGTTCCTGTGTTGTACGACAGACACTACCAGGTGAAGGCATTTGGCATGGAGGCGGATGCTGTGTGAGACTGGGGTTTTCCATTCAGATAAGGGAGCCAGCTGCCGTACATTAAGGCGAAAAACACCAAAGATTTTGGATTCCCATCAACAGGTACTGTAACTGATCTTTATACATGGGTATGTGCGTATGTGGTGTGTGTTACTGGATGCATGTTAGTGTGAGTGTTTACCAGCCAATATATCTATAGGTAATAACCAATTTCTCTATTGATACACACATGAGTATCTTTTACCGACTGTAATATGAAATATAATTTTCTAGACTAGGGAGTTTTGAGTTCTCCACCCAGGCTCTCTGGCCGTCACTACACTCTGTGTGTCCGAGCCAGGCATGCCGACGGGGAACAGCCCGGGGACCAGGCAGGCCGACGGGGAACAGCCCGGGGACCAGGCAGGCCGAGGGGGGAACAGCCCGGGGACGAGGCAGGACGAGGGGGGAACAGCCCGGGGACCAGGGTTCGAGCTCTGGGTGTGGAAACTAGGGCCTGGTGCAACAGAGTTCCAGTGTCTGTCCCAGAGCAAGGTGACGCCAAGCACCACAGAGAGCTCGTTGTTAAGCTCCGTGCAGCTCTGGGAAGAGCCGGTCTGCCATCCAAATGGCATGCTACTCCCAATAAAGTACACTGGTTTAGAGCAGGGCCCTTGACACGGAATTAGGCCATTTAGAACGCTGCTTAGCAGAGCTGGGGGCAGAGCTTTGTGTGGTGGGAGTCTCTGCATCTGGTTCTAGTTAGGGAATCTCTCTGTAGGCCTGGAGACACACACACACACACACACACACACACACACACACAGGCAGTAAAGATGCATGTGCAGACAGGCACAAACCCTCTTCTCCGTGAGCAGCGTGAGCTACAGGAAGGCACAAGGAGGACGCACGAGGGGAGCCAGTGGATGCAGGGCCTGGCGGGAACCAAAGGATCGGAGGCGACAATTGTGAAGCGGAGGATTGTCAGCTTGACATGAATGAATGTGAGCGTGTGGAAGATTGAAGAGATTAGCAGTGAACTTGTTCTGGATTGACCTCATGACGTGCAAGCAGGTTCTGTCACAGGTCAAATCAACTCACATACGAGGTGTGTTATCATGGCAACACGCTCAAGTGATGTTTTTTGTCATGTTCTCTCTCTTTTTACTAACCATGTCCCACACAAAATGTTTCTTTCACCATGCATTTTACATAATTCCTCTCATCTAGTCTTTTCTTTTTACCAAGTGTTCCTTTGAAACGTGTTATGTCAGAAATGTTTCTGAAATATGAGTGCCGCTTTGTTACACAATGTCCTTTCTGATTCTGAATGAAAGGCATCCATCTGGGCCTCAGTGTGTTGGTTCCTGTTGGCCTTAGAGTGTGTGTGTGTGTGTGTCTGTGTGTGTGTGTGTGTTCATGCTGTTACGCGTGTTGGCTCCGATGGGAACCCGTGTAAGTGTGGATTCTTTTGCGTGGGCCGGATGGAGAATCTTGGCCAAGCGAACAAACCCAAACTCCATCAGCAATTATATAAACCACTGTGATCAAGCTGTTCGCTAGTCACACGCGGTCGTCCATTCAGGCATTTCTCTACAGACGATAAGAAACAAGAGCTCATCACACAAGCATTTCACAGAGGTCAGAGTGCAAAAATGGGTCACACAGGGGTTGTACTCGAAACGCCTTGAGAAGAAATATGCACAACATACCGGCTAATCTTCTACCAGGTTGTCAAAATGGCCTAATGGGACGCGTTAAGGATTTAAGAACCATTCGTAACGACACAAACACAGAGAATGGACTGGGGCTGGGAAGGACCAGTCTGTGGGGTTGTAGAACAGAGAGAAGGTAGCCGAAGTGGCTGGACCACTTGTTCTTCTCCCAACTAGGTCTGTGTACACACAGACACAGGCACAGGCACAGGCACACGCACAGGCACACGCACACGCACAGGCACACACGCACACACACATCAGGATTAGGTCAAGGCTGGCAAATGCCTGTTCCGTTTTTCCACAGATTCTCCCAGGCCAGCCTCTATTGGCACCGGACACAACACAGAACCATTCTTCTCGGGTAAAGAGGAGACGAAAGGAGAACGGAGTAATGATTGAGTCAAAGGGAAAGAAAGAATGAACAATTTAAATCGCAGCAGCAACCACAATTACAGGTGAAATAACTTAACCTTGAAATAGCGAAAGGATCAGCATGCTTTCGCGTTGCATTGCGTTTATTTATTCACGTTGTTCCAGAGTCAAATTGTTGACGTCAGCGGGACTGAAGGATTTGAGTACATGTTCCCTAGGCCACAACCGAGGGGATCTAGTTCTAGAGGAGCCCACACTGTACTAGGGGTGAAACAAGGTACATTGTCATAGCGCGGGTTGCCAAGAAACAACAACAACTTGTACTATTTCTCTGCACCCTCGTGTGCCGTGTTCTGCAACAGTCAGTATGCTGCCACCCTATTTGAATAAACCGACCGTTATTGAGTTCCACCTCTGGACAGACACTCTGTAGCCTGCGGGTGAGGTTCTTACACAATGTTCGCCATGTGAAGAAAATAACAATACATTGGCTTACTGTCTTACACGACATGTATGGTATTATTTATTAAATTAGGCAGCTGGTTTGTGTCACGCATGTTGACGGTAGCCAACAACATGAAAACCTATCGTCATGGATAGGCAGAAAGACACGCTAGATTAGTTTTAGTATGATAGGACGGCTCCTTTATATTCTTAATGTGCGATAACGATACGGCTACCTTTAGTATCAGCCGATATCGATACTAATCCGACTCCATCTATTCCTCTCTTTTAATCAACTCAGCTGTTAGCAATACATTTGTTTGGATGTCCTTTGCTTAACCTAACCATCTAATCTCACGTTCTAGCTAGTTATTTTCACCTGACACGTGTTGCTGGTCTCACGACACACCTGTCATTACGGCATGTCGTTCAATGCATTTAGGTCATAGGTTAACGGATCGGATAATTATAATTTTTGGGCCGAAATCCGATCCAGTGTTTTTGGTCAATAACGGATCAATGTCGATCCTAAATATCGGATCAGTGAGTCCCAAATCTTTAGATGTTTTTTTTGTGAATAAATAATAATCTGAGACTACACATCCTTGTGATGAGATTGTCAGCCTAGAGACAAAGGATGGTGCAGATCGAAAACGGGTTGGGGGGGCGGGGCAATATGGATCAGAAACATTGTCCTTAAGGTCTATTTAGCAGTTTCAGTTTAATGTGTCGGTTCATATATGTGGTGGGTGCGCTGATTTTCAGTGCTTGGAGGGTAATTCAACCTGGAGTGCTCTGACTGGGAAGCTCCTTTATAGGTTACGTGAGGAAAGCTGGATCCGTGGCTGTAAGCTGGCCCATAAACCAAAGTGTTACGTCCTGAGGCATTAAGCTCCAGTAAAAAATACATAATAAATACATCTTCAGACAGTCTGACAAGCAAAATGTCAACAGCTGGTCTGGATTTAAATAGTTAATAATGCCATGTGTAAGTGACACGGACTCAACTCAATGGACACGTTATGTTTGTGTCCCAACAAGTTCGCCACCTAGTGGTTGATGGGCCTGTGAGATCGGCTGAGGCCAGCATCAATTCAATTTCTTCCGTCTGCCGGTCGGATCTCTCACAATGTCCTTTAGGCTGGGAGCACGGTCGGGCCAGCAGCCAATCACGGATGAAGGAAGACAGTAAAGACGCTACCCTGATTAGCCACCGGTTCTGTCTGACTGCAAGGGCATCGTGTTGTTATGTTCAGCCAGTCATTGCCGCTTTGTATTGTGGGAACCGTTGTAAAATATTCCGGAATATTCTCAGACTTGAATACAGTAACTGGCACGTGTGAGTGTGACTACGGAGTATAGACCGAACAGCTAGTCACGGTCCAGACTCAGAGAGCAGCTCATACATCATGTCCCAAAGTGCTGACCTGTTAGAGGTCGGTCAGCTGACCAAGCACGGCCGGCCCAACTCACTTTCCCCTCCCTCCCGACCCGGCAGCACCGACGGGACTGCAGTCATCACATTCTCCCTCACATCCCAACCTTATAACACACCCGCACACACACACACACAACCACACACGCGGCAAAAAAAAAACAAGACACGATTAATTAGCGCATCCCATAAAGTACCAACAGGCGCAATGAGCCAGCTGTCTGATAAGGAGTAGGTGTGTTACAGATTCTCCCAGCGGTACTCCTCATGAATGGGGTCACATGACGGAGGGAGTGGGATAAATCTAGTGTCATCTGGGACCAGCAGAATATAAACATAAAGGATGTCTCTCATAAAGTGGAAAACCGTCGACAGCTAAGATAACTAACATCTGATCGCAGGTCATCCTGTCCCGTCGACTACGCCGCACATAATATTCCCCAATACAAAGGGGATCCCACTCTGGGTCGGTGTCTAGATAAAACAGAACCAGACGATATATGCACTGGAAATGACAGACCGGATAACAACCCAAATGGCAACCTATTTCCTAGCTAGTGCACTAGTTTCACATCAGGTGCCACACTACATAGGGAATAGGGTTTTGCCCGGGACACAAACACATGGTCTGGATCACTACAAGGACCGTTTTAATGAGCGGCGTTTAGCTCGCTACCTGCTATGATACGGTCGCGGCGTCCTTTGATGTGGCTACCGGGGTTATTACAGACAGACGTTTCCACGAAAGCCAAGACAAATTTCCCTTCTTATACAGCCTCAGCAAGGAAGGAAAGAAAAAGGTACCAACGGGCTGTGAGAGAACGCTGGCAAACGTTCAGGTCATAACATGAGAATTCTGATGAGTCAAATGTCATGATTCAACGGCTCACTGCGGCGCTGACTCAATGTTATGACTGACTTTACACTTGAAGGCCTACGCCTCCTACTCACCAGAACAACATGTGTCACTTGGTTAGAATGTAGAAAACCCAAATGCCCGTCTGCGAAAAACGCTGCAGGCATTAATTTTGGGGCAAATGTCTGAAGGTGAACGTAACTCTTCAAACATCCTCTTTTCCCAGTCTACTGCCTGCCTGCCAGACAGATTATGTTATCACATAGCGTCCTTGTTCCTGCTCCGTTTTGTTTGTTTACATCCTCCATCGTCCTCCGTCATCACAAACATGGCCCAGACACGACGGCATCACCGCTAAACGCTGGAGCCACGGCTTCTCTCCCCGCCTCTCCGAACAAACCAATGCAGGCCATGTTGACGGACCGCGGCAAAATGAGCCTCAGCTCCTGTCCAAAGGTGGCACACAGAAACAGCCCTCGAGAGAGAGATAGAACTCAAAGCCCTTTCATTCCTAATGTGTGTGTGCGCGTGTTAAAGATCAGAACAGTGATACACTAGCAAACACACAGACAAGGCCGACTGACTTCCTGCACCACAGCAGGACCTCAGCCGGTTCGATAGCGTCCGCGTTTGAGACGTGCCCTGGATGCACGTCTCTCCCAAACCTTCTGCTGATCGTCGCACCGCACGCTCAACGGGGAAATATTTATGATACGGTGACAAGGATAGGAAGCTAGCTTTGATGACACGATTGTACTGCATGACATAAGAGCAATGAGCCACTGGAAAGCTGTCCAATTACGACTACACCCGTAAAACATATGCTGGAAATAGTCCCTCCTCATGACGACGAGCAACGTTTCCCACAAGGTCAAAATGTCCATGTTTTACTTTTCCTCGCAGGGATTTCTAATCCCCACCGGAATAGTAAAACCTGCAGACACACAAACGAAATTGGGAATCAGGCCAGGACAGGACATTATTCACTTCACACATTTTAATTTCCCAGCAAGCAGCTACTCCTCTCTGCCTCCTCTCCGTGCATTAACTCAGACCCAGGGACCATCCCAAACGCACCACCCAGGGACCACCCCAAACGCACCACCCAGGGACCACCCCAAACGCACCACCCAGGGACCACCCCAAACGCACCACCCAGGGACCATCCCAAAGGCACCACCCAGGGACCACCCCAAACGCACCACCAAGGGACCACCCCAAACGCACCACCCAGAGACCACCCCAAACGCACCACCCAGGGACCACCCCAAACGCACCACCCAGGGACCATCCCAAACGCACTACCTAGGAAACTAATTGTCAGGCTTTGGGCAGTAAACCTTCTTCCAATTGTGTCGGCAGTGATTCAGATGATTGGCCCAGGTTCATAGACAGACGGTGTTTCCAGAGTCTGGCCGTGCGTGGGAAAAGCAGAACTTTATGCATCGGAGGAGTAAGGAGCAGAGGAGTGAGCCACCTCGCAGAAACACGCTCCACAGCCACGGTGCAACTGCATCACCCCTCCAGCAGGGGGCGAGGGCCGAGGGGATGAGGACACAATGCCTGAGAGAGGCCCTACTTCTAAACGTAATGCCCAAACAGCTGGTATACCGTTTCACAAAGGGAATGCTGCACATAGAACACATGTAAACGTACAAATCGGTGACGCCTGAGCATCTTGAACTCATGAAGGCATTTCAGTAGGACAGATTTCAAGCGGCCCCAGCCTCAATGCCCAGAGTTTCACCAGAACTCAGGATGTCCTTCAGCTCTTCCTGTCCTCATGGTTACCCAGAATCCGACCGGATCATGCGGCCCACAGCTGGGGCTTTACTGGCAACAAAGCCACAACAAAGTGGTGGAAGACAGCCCAGAAACCACGAACCACATTCTGCGGACTTCTGACACCATCCGACAGTTCTAACGGGGATTTTACTCCACAAGAGAGTTGGCAAAAATCACGTCTGAATAGAGTACTAGTTCTATTTAAGTGCCACGTTCTGGAAAAGTCCGCCGGAAAGACGACCACGTCAATCTGCAGGGTCTTTTGTGGCGTCTGAGCTTTAGAGAAAGCATCACCAGTTCTCCATGGCAACAGGTTTGCGAAAACGTGTCCTTTCATCACTGACTGACGGCAATGTTCTGTTGTGCCGGTGGCGTGTTGAAAGAACTGCTTCCCATACTGTTCCAAGCAATATTAAGACATAAAAAACCCACCGCCAACCTGCTACGCAAAGGTTAACGGCTCGTGTTATTTCCTCCATGTGTAAACCTACAGTGTCCTAACATATTGAGACAGTGACGCATCGGTTTGCTTTGTTGGGCTCTGCATTCATTCACGTGGATTTTACATAGGCGGATGACTCACAAAACATGTTGCCATTTCTAAATGGTGAAACCAATATTTACACAAATACCTTTAAGGCAAAAGCTTACAATATAAGACACAAGTAATTCGTCGATTTAAAATCTAAGTTCTCAGTAAATCCTTCCCTGTCCCAATACTCAGAGAGGGCGCTGTATATAAATGAAATATTTCAATTGTACAGTGGTCAAAAGTGCTTGCTACTTCAGTTTTACCAGTAAGTGTAAATCATTAACATACTTGTTTCACCTCTGTGCTCCCCCTGGGTCTTGTGTGGAATGTTACACAACTGTTATTATAACCTGAGGACGGCACAATAATGCCATCTCACTGCGCATGCTAAAAACCTATGGGAGCACTCCTGCCAACCAACTGTGTGTCAACATTCCTGTTTACCTCCAACCGCTTGTTGTCCAGCAACAGTTGTCAACAACCATCAAACTCCCCACCCCCTGAAGCCCAATGAGAACGCCCCCTCCCCCCTGCGTCTTTCAGTTAGCCTGCCCCCAATTAAAGCATTAGCAGAGACGTCATGACCCAGGGCTGACTCAGTGTGTTGCGTAGGGAGTGCAGAAATCAAACAAAACCACCATGCACACAAGGATGGCAACTGGTAAAAACATGGTGGTTTCTTGTAACCTCAAATCTCACTTTAGGCCCCATGCTGCTTTCATAAGGGGATCACACACTGGTACAGCATCACAGAAAACACATGTGGCTAATAAGTAGTGTGTGCGTGGGGGGTGTAGAGAGGAGCTGGAGGGCTAAAACAGACCAGTCAGGGCAGGTTTCAACTGGCTCCTGATGCAGCTCTGAAGCTACAAACGCATAACAACTTACATCATCCCCCTTGAACCCACCTGGTCGTCTATTCACACACACGTACACATGAGGAAGCAGGTCATTGGGATATGCTGCTTTTGATTAGGAGCAGACAACAGTTGAAATGAGCCAGTTGAAATGTTGGAACAGGATCAATCTCTGAAATCGATTAACCGAATTGATCTAATTCACGTCAAACACAACAAAAACAGGATTTCTTTCTGCCGATTCATACGACTCATAGTTGATTTGAGATGTATTATATGTGGTAAGAGCGCCACTGTGTGGACACACTGGAGAACTACCACAACAGTACTTAAAATGAGCGGACAAATAGGATGATCTGGCACACTGCTCATCCGCAGAGCACCATAATTAAACTGAACGTATCATCCTTCTTCAATTCTCCATCTTTATTTTAATTTACATTTGAAATACCTTCACAATTCTGCATGAATTTAAGAAAACAGTTTACAGCACATATTGGATTAGCCATAGCTACAGAAGAAACAAGAAGCAAAGTCCTTGGCGTTTGAACCTTTCCTTTCACGATCTTTCTGTTAGCTGCCTCTCCGTGGTCCACAGGTATAAGTCTCTACTTGGGTTCAGTACGAATGTTGGTGCAGATTAAGTGCCAGCGTCGTCCCAATGCTTTTAAAAGAGTGGTCTCAGGATATTCTGATGCTGTGAGCTGTAGAGGTGTACTCACACAGGAGACATCATTTACTCCAAAAGCTGTCCCGGTTGGGTGACCTCCTGAGTTCAAAGGTCTTCATGCTCCTCTGGGCGGGTTTCTGTGTTAGCCTCCTCCTCAATTATTTCTACGATAGACAAAACAAAAGCATTTAGAATATAAACTGTCCGAAGGGTGAAATCACACACACATCTCTACCCAGGCTCAAAAAAACCAACACATTCACTTATCCATTTTATTTCACTGTGCAATTTAAATTGGGTGATAAAACGGTTATTGCAGAACTTCTTTATTTGATCTCTTTAAATAAAACTTTCTCCAAACTTTTAGCTGATTGTGATCCATACCATTGGTTGTTAATGTAATGGATAATAATGAATTATATCTTAGCTGTGCATACAACACATTCTGTGTGAATGTTCAAGAAATATTGTTTACACTTTATTACAAGCAATTATATGATATCTTAAAAACTGTAATTACATTTTTATCTTGAAAGCTAGAATGGATATAGATAGTACGGCATTTACATCAAAAAATTAGAAGAGTTTATCAATCATCTGAACAGTGATGTTTTTTCAAAATCGGGGATTTTATACGGTATACATCATGAATAGTGCAATTAAGCAGTTTTTTTTATTAGAAAATTCGGATTTCGCATAAAAATGCAGCAGAAGAATCCCCCACGTGTGTGCTAAATGCAAGACAGGAATCCCCCACGTGTGTGTGTGTGTGTATATGCTGCTACAATGAAACACAGGAATCCCCCACATGTGGGTGCTAGATGCTGCTATTATGTAAAACAGGACCCCACCATGTGTGTGTGTGTGTGTGTGTGTGTGTGTGTGTGTATATGCTGCTACACTGTAAGACAGGAATCCCCCACATGTGTGCGTGCGTATGCTGCTACAATGCAAGACAGGAATTCCACATGTGTGTGTGTGTGTGTTGCTACAATGAAACACAGGAATCCCCCACATGTGTGTGTGTGTGCATATGCTGCTACAATGCAAGACAGGAATTCCACGTGTGTGTGTGTGTGTGTGTGCTGCTACAATGTAAGACAGGAATCCCCCCGTGTGTGTGTGTGCATATGCTACTGCAATGAAAGACATTAAAGCTCTTCTAATCTAAGCACATACTACCTTGATTATGACCTGATGTCAAATACGGCATCAACCAAGAGAACCAAGAGTCATCTGATAGACCTGCACCTGCAGTATTTCATAGAAAAAAGTATACCATTACAGTAGCTAGTAGCAGCTACAGTGTAACTTAGACGAATGCTGCAAGATTCTGTCTTATATACTTACCCAGAGTTTATGAACTTGTGAATACTAATTGTAGATGGTGATGTGCAGTGTAAATACAGTTGAAGGCCTACGTGTATGATGGTGTTTCCTATGGGTTAACTGCCAGAATCTCCCAGTAACCTGTCTTAGTTAGAGGCTTAGTTATTTGATTTACATATGATGTCAATCATGCTTGATGTGTACTGGAGGGATGCTAAGTTCTGTGCAATTGTGGAACCATTGAGCACACAGTCAGTGTAATTGAGACTGATACAATATAGTCATAGCTTTTAATTTCACAGTTTTGGGTTTGAATGTAAAGAAAAACTTGTAATATCTACTATTGGCACACACTTATAAGCTCCAAAATGTAAAAGTAGGATTTTTCTCATTTTAATTTGAAATCCACTTGAGTTTTCCTATTAGCTAGGAATATTATTTACAATTACTGTTAGAAAAGTATTATGTGACATTAATATTTATCTACTAGAAACCACTGAACCAAAACATGTGTGCAACTACATTTAAACATTAGTTCTCAGGCAAAATCTACCACCTAGAGTGACTAACAGCCATTTGTAACAATTGGCCTATGTAGCCCGAACGTTGATGCAATATCGGGACAGAGAATAAGTACAAAATAGAAAGTCTTGATTGTTGAGATTAAGTGGCATTAAAGAACTATCAAAAATGGATTCATACACACAACTTTGCAAGACTAACCTACCCCCCAGTTTTAAATCAATCAGAAAGTGTCCTTCTGTTTTTGACAGATCTGGCTAGTGGCTACTACATAGTTGACATTATGCTACGTTAGCAATACGCTGTTGGCAACTCCGTCTGAACTTCCAAACAGAGACTTAAAGATTGTATACTCTTCTCTGTCTCGATGATTCTTAAAGTTGAAATAATCTCAACCTCAAAGTATTTCTTTCACAAAACAAGAGTTCACTAGATTTATGTTGAATAATCATCTCTAGAAAATGTAACTGATACGATCCAGATGTGTGTCGCTGATTACCTGATGGTGGTAGTTTGACACAGACTCCCTCCTGTTCCTCGTAGCCCTGGCTACAGATGCAGGCGTAGCTCCCGTTGTTGTTCACACACTCCTGGTTCTCCTCAGTACACACCACATCAGCCTGCTCACATTCATTCACATCTTAAAACAAATTAGAAAATGCTTTTAGAGTACCAAAGTTAAGAGCGGGTCAACATGTATAATACAAACATGAAATTGACATTTCATTTAAACAATAAGTGACCCAAATACAATTAAAAGAATATACACAGATCTAAAGTTAGCAATATATTAAGGCACGGCAGGTGATATTGTACTGTATCATCCTGCATTTAAGGTACTGTACAGACTACATACAACTCTCTATTGTGAATGAGTCACTCCACATCCAAATCACCTGCCTCTGTTACCCATCAAACAGGTACACAGACCGGAGAAACGCCAATGGCTACCTCTGGGATGCAAGGCAGAATACAACAATGTACAAATATCAAAAGAAAGCTAGGAAGGAGAAAAGAACAAGCATGGAAAAGGAAATTAAAGGATTGGAGGGAAAACATATTCCAGCAGGGCCTACCTGTACAAGTGCCCTCAGTATCCTGGTACCCAGTGGCACAGCTCTGGCACTTCTCAGGCCCGGCGTCAGTACAGCTGGAACACACCTTGTCACATGCTGCCAGAAAAGATAACGCAGCAAAGTTCAGAAGTGGTGCATAGGCTTCAGGCAAAGGCTAATGCGAGAAATCGTCTCCGTGTTGTATTAAAGCATACGTCGAATGTACCTTTACAGGAGAACGAGCCATCGGTGTTCAGACAATACTCGTCCGTTTGGCAGGGTGACGGGTCTACAGAGCACTCGTTCACATCTAAATTCAGACAACAGAAAGTCACACAGAGAGCAAGTTTGATCTGGAAACGGTTTGTTAAGTAAAAGAGCAGTGAATATGCCATGTGGTAGAGGGGGCGCTCTCTCACCGAGACACCTCCCGTCATCATCTTCCTCCCAGCCGGTCTTACATTCCTCACAGTCCTCGTTGGTTATACCAGTGCACGTCTTACAGGATGCATGGCACTCTGTGGTAGGACACAGAGTGGTTAAGTTAGCAGTCGGTTCATGCTCTTTATCCTGACAACAGGCACCAGGTGCACCCCTATTAAAAGGTCACGGCCGATATGGAGCTTAATGTCAAAGTTCCACGATCTGCTGACAGTTACAGCGGGGAAATACTGAACCTGAGCATAGCGAAAATGTGTCGTTCCTAAGTTCGTCAAAGTATCCGTCGATGCAGTCAAGGCAGAACTCTCCCTTGTAGCCATGGTTACAGCTGCACCTGCCGTTGCCCCCTCGGGTTCCGTCGCCGTCACACATTCCGTTGCCGTGGCAAGGCCTCTCGGAACCCCCAATGCAGCCTGTCAGGATCAGGAGAGACAGTGACACCTGATTCGTCATTCATTACTCGTTGCTAGGACTTCACAAATGTGGACGAGGAAGAGGCTGTGTCTTTACCATTGCAATCTGGGCCGAAGGTTCCCTTTGGACAGCAGACCTTGATGGTATCAATGCAGAACCACTTATACAAATCGGGATGCTCCGTTTGCCTGGATCGAAAGAGACCAGTCGGAGAAGTTCAGAGATGCTACAGAGACAAGTGATAAAGACTCCTACAACCTGTTGTCAATAGGTGAGGGTCCTGGTGAAGAACAGGACATAGTAAAGTAAACATATTGTATTTGTTCTTCGTGAGAGTACACTTCTGGCGGAACAACCCGGGCCTCACCTCTTAAACCACCAGGTCTCAAAGTGTTCCTCGTGCTCCTCTACCATATGGTTACAGTCAAAGCTGCTGCTTTCACACAGATTCTCCACAATCTCAACAAGGCGGATTTCACTGAGCAAAGGGGCAGAGGGAGGAAAGAAATCAACACGTTTTTTACATTACTGGATCATCAAAGAAACAGCGGTCAGCGACTGCATGACAAATGCATTTAGATACCACTGCTATGGGCCATAAGGTGCGATCATTAGGGGAAATTATACATACAAATGTTGCAGAGTGGCCTTACCTCGTCTCGTATTTTGAAAGAGCCCTCTCCTCCCAAGCAGTGTTTCCTCCACCAAAGTTCTGCTTCTTCGTTCTCTCAAATTCCTGTGACACATTCGTGTGAAGATGAAAACCAGTTAACCAGACACATTATAGCGGTCACTGGATCGATTGTGAACAATAGACTAAAAGATTCTTATCTGGGAGAAATGACATATTTGTTGAACAACACTGGCTCGAATTGTTCAAACTAACTGAGTACTGCACAATGTGATGATGCTGCTTCATCATATTACATCACATGCATTCCTTAGATGTCAGATGACCCAAGGTTTAGCTTCATACATATTGAAACAATTAGAGTAATAATATCAATTATCCAAACTATAGGTTGTAGTTTGAATAATACTCATTCAAATGTACAGCCCAACTAATAAACTACTGCAAATCCCATAGAAACCCACACTTACCTTACTGAAGTTATCAGTTATCTGTTTGCAGGTAGTACACGAGTCTTTTATGTCTTTTGCATAAGTGCATGTTGATATAAAAATAAAAGTCAGGCTACAAAACAGCCACAATAATCGCCCAACTAATATCATTTTGGTTAGCGTAAACGTTAGCTGAATGGCAATGGAATGACATGAAGTTCATATCCTAGTGTACACCTTAGGCCCTGACCGGTAGAAGTGCCATCACACATAACGTCTAGACGCATCTACACATATAAAATAATTCATCCGAATTTAGCTAAGGTTATCTATGCAAAGCGCCGGAAATGTATATTTACATGCCGGTTAAACCGAGAGAAAAACTAGAACGTATCCGAGCCAGTCGCTTAATGTGATTGTGGCTTGCTGTGATTGGCTGCTTGTCACGTCAGTCACAGTGTAAACCTATTAGATGCCGCCACGCGCGGGGCAACCGTCTATTCTCTGTCCACGTGGGGAAACGAGGGAGTTCTATTTACACACCCGGCGTGCCTCTTTAGGGAGTTCAATATGACCGGCCCGGGATAAACCCGTCTATGGCAGACACGACCGTAGGCGAAAGCTGGTGCAATGGGGTTAACCGTTCAGCAAAGAAACTGCAAAACTGATTTGTTTTACTTGCATGTTTCAACCCTTGGGCTACTTGGGTATTTTAATTAATAGAGTCAGTTGGCCACCCGTCTAGCATAACATGGTACATTTCCCAGAAACATACATCTTATTATCAAATTTGTTATGCATTTCAAAGGGGTTTTCATTTGAAAAGACACCTTTTCACCTGCAAAATTGAATGGCTGGATGAGCTACAAATAACAATTAATTGTTATGTATGATTCGTCTGCACTTCTGACCTTCTATAAAGCCATCAACTTAAATTGTTGACATTGTTGGCAGTGTTTAGCAATGGGTCGCATTTCCCTGTTCCAACCTGACAGATAGTATTACACCAACATGATATTTTAAAAAAAATCTTAGGAATTTAGGAACTGAAGGTTAGGTTCACATGGTATTTGTTTACCTGAATATAACTGTTTCTGACATTCTGATGAAATTATAAATGATGGGTTTTTGTGTTTTACATGTTGGCCCTGGTGGTCACCCATGTTTTGATGGAGGCCAATGGCACCCAGGTAGCACAACTCCAAGACTCCCGACTCCCATAAGCCTTTGGTCTTAATCCAAGGTTCTTGTGATATCTAGGTGCAATTGAGCCAGGAATTGTCCACATATACTGTAGGTATCACCTGTTTAATTTCAATGCTATACAGTAATCACGACTATTAAACAGGTTACTACTCCATTTAAAAATCTCCATGCTAATCAATTGTGTGGATACTATTCATTAGCTTACTTCAACTGAGAAAGCCATAATAATGCACTTAAACTCTACTACTCCAAGCTCCAGTTCCAACGCTCACATGTCTATTGTGTGCGCTTTTGTAGTTGGACCAAGATCATCATATGCACTTTGACCGGTCTGCGGCTATACAGCCCCATATGCAGCAGGGTGTGATGCAAAGTGTGTTGTGACACATTCCTCCCATATATCATTAAAATGTATATGTACTACTAATGTGTCTACATAACAACAATAATGATGTATACGTACTACTAATGTGTCTGCAAACCATACTACTGTATAAGTAGGGTTTACCTTTCTTGATGGAAAAGTACTGAGTCTGTTCCCATTGGATGAGATGCATGTTAATTTATTAAAGATGATAAGGTACCCTGTGGCCACCCAGCAAGAGAGATAACCACTGGGTGAAGAGAGAAGAGCTCAGAGGAAAAAACATCTTAAGATAAGGATTGTCCTACTGAATGGAACTGTTTTTAGATTCGGGGGAAATATACTGAACTTATTGTTGTCAATCATGCACACGTGCAGTTCTGCTAAAGTCCAAAGGGGAACTCAGGGAACTGTAGCCAACAGACTCATTTAGATAGGAAGACTTTGACCTGCACCTGTGGATATTTAGAAGAATGTTTCTGTGCTAATCCTCAGATTCCATCAGGTTGGACTTGGTGTATGCCTCTCTGCTCTCAAGTATTCAACTATTATTTTGCAATGAGACCTATGTCTCTAGTCATACCTAATAAATTAGTTAAACTCAGTGTAATTCCACCGCAGCGACCAACACCCTGCCACTGGTTTGCTCTTCCTTGGACCACTCTCGATTCAAACTCAACTGTGTATTTAGGGCCCATTGGCCCTTGACAAAGTTGCTCCGATCTATACTTCATCCAATCAGTTGTCTATTAAAACTACTTGTTCGCTTCCTTGACATGTGCCTTGTTTGGTGATGATCATGGTTATTCGCTTTACCTGTGAGTGGTAAAATAGTTTTGTCTCATCTGTGTAGTTATAGTTGACCATGTCTAGCATCTTAAATTGAGCTTTATAATAAAACCTTGTTTTAAAATAAAACACTTTTGGTGACTTGACTTGCAAGAGAGTACCTGCGTAGTCTGGCCGATTCCAGCGTTGTCAGTCCTTGCTAAGTTGTCACGTCTGCCATGCTTTCTTAATGAGCCAATGTAAATACAGGATTAAAAAGGTTCCTTGGCTATTTTCTTCTCCATCACAGTGATGTGCCTAGGCCCAGTTTAACATACACTGTTCAGATAGGATTCAATCCGTGCCATTTGTAGCATTACTTTCTGTTAACATGTTATGTAAATAATGGCCCCTTTATACATTCAAAGATTGACCTCAATGTCAGCAGTATGTGTGTTTTATTGTGACATTGCGGTACACAGGAATTCTGAAAAGGGAGGGGTTTACCACGTCCATGCAGTATAATGTAATCTAGTATTTGGGGCTATCTGTAGGACTACTAACACAGATTGAGTCAAATTGCCAGGAACCATCTAAACTTTTCCAGTACGAACACTTCTGTTGCCACAGTAGAACACTTCTGTTGCCACAGTTTTTGCTAAAGTAGCTAGTAGGTTTCTGTACAATTGGATTTCACACAAGGATGCTAAAACCTACACCAAATAAAATAACATTAGCCAGTGGTCGTTAGCACCTTAAACTTAATTTTTTTATTAATGTGCTAAAAGTCTTATTTCATTTTATAGCATTTTCAACACAAAGTGTTGTCAGCAAAAACAGAATAGCAAGTAGAAAGTGTGCCCACTGTGATTTTAGCCTCTGTGCATAACTAACAGCATGAAAGTAGTAAACAAAAAGTATGCAACACCCAATGCCAATATGAAAGTGGTTGCACAAATCGTCTGAAAAGTTCAACCTCCGACTCATCTGTCCATGAAACATTCTTCTTTAAGTCTTGACAGGTGTGTTTTGGCAAAGCCACTGAACATCCTTGGTGCCATCACGTCCCCAGGTAAACGGCGCACACGTACACGGCCGTCCAAGTGACGTTATAGAAAACGGGACTCATCAGACCAGGCGATCTTCCACAGCTCCAAGGTCCAGTTCCGACGCAGGCTTGACCATTGTAGGCGAGACCATTGTAGGGGAGACCATTGTAGGTGAGACCATTGTAGGGGAGACCAGTGTAGGCGATTTCGACGGTGGAAAGGAGTCATCATGGGCACTGACCGGTCTGCGGCTACGTAGCCCCATACGTAGCAGCGTGCGATGCACAGTATGTTGTGACACATTTTTCCCGTAACCATCATTAAAATTTAACGTGACTTGTGCCACCGTAGACCTTCCGTCGGTTTCGACCAGACGGGATAGCCTTTCCTGTCCTCTCGCGTCAATGAGCCTCGGGCGCCCGACACCCTGTCGTCGGTTTGTGGTTTGTCCGTCTTCCGACCACTGTCGGTAGGTGCTCACTACCGCTGAGCGGGAGCATCCCACAAGCCTCGCCGTGTCAGAGATGCTCTGACCCAGTCGCCTGGCCATAACAATCTGGCCCTTATCAAAGTCGCTCAGGTCTTTGCTCCTGCCCATTTTCCTGCATCCAAGACGTTGACTAAAATACCAGATTATTTGCTTGGCATCTAATACACCCAGAATTTGACATGTGCCCGTGTTGGGAGATGATCAACGGTTATTAACAACAAAAGAATCCTGACAAAAAATGTTTCCGCATCAGGCAATTCGTGTGATTGTGGCTTGTGGTGATTCGCCGTTTGGCACATCAGTCACAGCGTAGACCAATTAGGTTCCTCGAGGCGCGGGTCAACCGCGCTCTTCTCTACTTACGTCGGAAAACGTGGGCGTTCTATTAAGACACCCGGCATGCCCCTATTTAGGGAGTTCAATTTATCTAGCCCGGGATGAATCAGTCGATGACAGTCATGACATTGGGCAAAAGCATAGACTGTATAAAGATAGGGCAAAAGCAGGGAGATTTTTACACATATCGAGCAGTAATCTGCGCAGCTCACATGTTGTCAATAAAGAAAATATTATATTCAACCCCGATTCCGTTTATTTAACTTGCCTCAATAGATATTCGATCTAGCAACTATTTGCCTCTTTTATGTTTATGTATCGCATGCATGATTTACCGAGCGGCCCATATTATTGTGCTTTAATTAGGGCGGCTCTTAGTCCCAGTCAATTTGACCGGCCGCTCCGGCCGTAGACCGGTTTACTAACTTTCCATCTGGTGCAACCTGCTCACTTATACGCCGCTCCCTCACCCAATCAATTGTATCAATTTGTGCGCATGCGTACTCTCCATTCAGTGCTGTCATGGCGGAGAAGAGGGCTGCGTCTGGTCAACCCTTTTTGTTTTTACTCATTTCAGTGGCCCTACTGCATTTGTTTATTTGTCCTTTTACAAAAGTCGAGGAGAGTTTCAACTTGCAGGCAGTGCATGACATTCTTTATCACAGACTTGATTTTGAAAAGGTAAGAATTGGGAGTTATGTTACACAACCTGTCTTCCGGCTAAAAAGAAGCCCTAACCGGATTGTGTCTTGATTTTCAAACTGGGTTCTTCTCTGATGAACCGTGTACTTCCATTACCATGGCCATTAGCCTGTTCTGAAATGTCAGCATATGCTGTACACGAATAATACAGTACAGTGCATAATACATTACACAATAGCTAGTTATAATGCCAGAACTCAATTGCTGCAGCTGTTAACATTTATTTTTTCCACTGCCCAGTATGACCACCATGAATTCCCTGGTGTGGTGCCACGCACATTCCTTGGACCTTTGTTTCTATCATTGGTCTCCACCCCAATGGTCTATCTGCTGTCACTACTACAGGCTTCCAAATTCTTCACACAGCTGATGGGTAAATGTCGCTTTTATGTTATCTTGATAAACAACGTTGCCTTTGGATTACTCTTTTGTGTACCATGTGCCATGCAAACTGCCTGATGCTTGCGATGTATGTTGCAAATGTTTTGCGAATCAACCAATTAACTGACTTAAAATGCATTTATGTGTACCGGTCCAGTCCGAAGTTGCCTTGGAGTGTGCGTCTCGCTAGCTCTATGGTCCGTGCAGAAGGAGATTCGGAGGCAGTTCGGGTCAACAGTGGCAGGACTGTTCTGTCTCATCTGCGCCTCACAATTCCATCTAATGTTCTACAGCACGAGAACCCTTCCCAATGTTTTTGCCTTGCCAATAGGTAAGACCACATAATTCTGGTAGAAGACAACCATCTCTGAGTCATGCACTTTTTCAACAAGTCGACCAGCAACATCCAGGCTCCAGTCAATTCATCAAACAACCTTGGCCTGAAAAATATAGCATACACATTTCTTCAATGCTATACAATAACACTGTTCTTTTTGCTCTCTAGTCCTGCTGGCTTTTGCCGCTTGGATGGGTCAGAGGTACAGGTCCTTTGTTGGCCTCTCTGCTCTAGTCATTATTGTGTTCAGATCGGAGCTGTGTCTTTATATGGGACTCATGTTGCTCATGTCAGTACTGAGCAAGAGGCTTGGGATCTTACAGCTGTTTTTCTACGCCGTTCCTGCGGGAGCTCTGTCACTAGGTGAGCTATAACATGTTAATCGTGACTTTAACCTTTTTTTTTTGCTGTCTGTGTGCGTTCCCATAATAAATTAACATCTGTTACCTGATAGTACAATGTGTACAATTACTGCTTAGGGTATGAATGCTTTTTTTGTGTATTTGATCTTTAAATAATTCCTCTTTTGTTTCTTTCAGCTTTGACTATCGGCATTGACTCGTTCTTTTGGAATAAGCTGCTTTGGCCCGAGGGCCAGGTACTGTGGTATAACACCATCTTGAACAAGAGCTCCAACTGGGGAATATCCTTCACGTTGCTATATGCCTGTTGTAGACACACAAACAAATAATATAATGATGTGTAGATCAATTCAAAGTAGACGCATGTTATTTTTTGTGTGTATTATAACAGCCATTTTCCATGACTTAAAGCGACATCAAACTTGTTACCTTTCCTTGACTTCCACCCCCCATTAAACCTTCCCCTTTCTCTGGTATTTCTACTCCGCTCTGCCCCGTGCCCTAGGCAGCACAATACTGTTTGTCCCTCTGGGTCTTCAGGACAGACGATCACAAACCCTGCTACTCCCTACATTAGGGTTCATCCTGCTCTACTCCTTCCTGCCCCATAAGGAGATGCGCTTCATCCTCTATACTTTCCCGGTGTTGAATATAGTTGCTGCGCAGGGCTGCTCATTCATGTAAGCAAAGAGTCTGTCATTGGTCTGTCATGGACAGATTCTGTGCAGCAAATGCTGCTGGTACATCTGTAAATGGGATGTTTGGAAACAAGAGATGTGGCTTAATGTAATGTCGCAGAAATGTATTAGGGTTTTGGTGTACAGTGTGTAGGCCAACAGGTTAATTGCAACAATCGTTTTTCCAGCGTATATTCACTTTAGTGCTACAAGAAAGTACATCATCATGTTTATCTTCTATTATTTTGATCTACAGTTTGAACAACTACCACAAATCCTGGATGTATAAACTTGGAACCTTGATTGTGGTGAGCCAGTTAGTGATGAATTCTGCCTACACCAGCATATCTCTGTATGTGTCCTATCACAACTACCCAGGAGGAAAGGGGATGCAGGAACTACATAAACTATTACCACCTACATCCGGTAAGTCAATTACACAAGCAGACTCAGTGATACAAATGTCACTATCGCAGGGCCACTCCCATATAAACCTGCTTTTAATAAATATTTTTTCCTTAGATGTCTCCGTTCATATTGATGTATTTGCTGCCCAAACTGGGGTGTCGCGATTTCTCGAACTAAACTCAAACTGGAGGTTAGTTTCACATGGTATTCAATAATCCCTGAATATAACCGTTGCTGACATTCTGATGGAACAATAGCAATAATGTGTTTTGTGTTTTACTGTTAGGTACGACAAAAGCGAAAATGTTGGCCCTGGTCACCTGGAGATGAAGACATACTCCCATGTTTTGATGGAGGCCAATGGCACCCAGGTAGCACTACTCCAAGACTCCCATAAGCCTTTGGTCTTCATCCAAGGTTACAGCAACATGGCACTGAACGCTTTTCGGTTTCCTTTTTTAAACATAAACCTGGAAAACAAACTAGTGTTGCTAGAAAGAGTCACCGACCCCTAGCATCCTAGTTGAACTAGGATGTTAAACTAGTTGTGATTTGAATATTTTCTTACAATGACCAAAGTGTATATAACTGAGCTGCTGTGTTTTGTTGTTTTCAATCTTGTGATACGTTGATGCAATGGAGCCATGTATTTTTTTTTAATGCATTGATATTATCACCATTTTTTATGCCAATGTTACAGTACTCACAACTATTAAATATGTTACTACACTGGTTTAAAGACTCCACTCCCATGTGTATCAGTTGTGTGGGTACTGTTTATTAGCATACTTAAATGGAATAATCCATGACAATTCAGACAACCTGCATATTTGCCTTCTGCAAATCAGATTCCACTAGTTTACTGTCTTTGGTCCTTCTATGTGGTCATTTATCCCCAGTGCAATAACAGTTATCCAGCTGTTCTGTTTTTCTGAAATATATGTTCACTTAAATCATAACGCTATAGCCCCATTTAAGGTGTTGCATATACACTAACGAGACAATTATTTGTGCTTTTGGTCCCCCGCATTCAGACTAACTCTGAGCGCTCTGTTCCTGTTCAGGCTTGTACGGTTCCATCTCATCACAATATTCTATCTTATATATTTTTGTCACCATTTATTAAAATCGTCTGTCCTAGACTAAAGATTTCCCACCAGGATTAATACCATTTTCTCTTTTTGCTCATTCCTGTCAATTGTTTTCTGACCTTGAAACCTAACTACCGGTAGATGTTAAATGCAGAAAATAATAGCAAACATGTGAATACTTAATTTTAGTTAACAACAGGTATGCAAGACCCACTATTTGGTTCCCTTTATTTTATGTAAGTATATAGTATCTGAAAAACGTTATGAAAATAAGGACATGAAAATAATCAGGAAGGGATCTTAATTTTTATGGATCTGTAAATAATGTTTGATAAAAGAATGTAATCAACATGAATTGAAATGTCCCCCGCTGATAATGATTTTGGTGCAGAATACATGCATCATCAATAGTAACAACAAACTTTATAAAGGAAACCCTTTATTTACAATGACCATAACATTTCAATGGTTCCAGTCTGAATTATTACATTTATCAAATCAAATTCAGAAATCATTATTTGTAAAAATGTACAGTACATTACTTGACAACAACCCATAATTTAATCCCATGAAAATAAACTTAAAATTGTGCTTAAAGACATTTCAAACTAATTGGTAATCCTGAAAAATACAGCAATCTTTTACATAATATTAAGAATAATTTCGTCAACAAGTAAAAAAGCTATTTCTAATCGACAGTACCATGAGCCACAACTTCACAATGAAAGAATTAAATAACATAATAAACTTAAAACATCTTTCAGTCACAGCATTTATTTTTGGGCCATGTGTTCCTTTAGAAAAAAAAAACTTTTCTCTAATATATTAAGCCATTTAAATTGAAGACTTAATATGCACATCGGAAAAAAGTATTTACAGCATTTTGACCTGAAGTAGTTTTGATAAGGCACAAGGAGCAAGAAAAGACAACCGTGACATTAAAAAATAAAAATCAAGATACAGCAATATATATCTACAACCCCTACAGCTAAATATCCCTCCCTCCCTGACACACTCCTCACTGAGTCTTGGACTTCAGTTCTAAAGTGTTTCAACAGTAGTACACATATGCAATTAAGAAAACCCTCATTTACAATTCAATGCTCTTAAGTTTTGAAAATGAACCTCAGTGTATCATCTACTCTCATTCTGTTACCCCTGAATCAAAAAGCCAATTTCACAGTTACAGTCTTTAATAAGGAACTCCCCATAAGCAATGGGTTTAATCAATATTCGTAATAAATTAAGGGTAGGTTGACCTTTAGAAAGAGGAGACCCTCCATGTTTTCTAGTAATGGCCTAGGCTGATTTAGAGAACAGTTCATACTAGCTGTGCTGAATAGAGTCTCTGCTGGAACAATGCTGGGAGGACAGCCCACATAACGGACAGCTACTTTGGCAAGCTCAGGCCACAGTAACTTCTTTAGGTTCCAGTAGTCAAGTGGATCACAGCTTTGATCAAGTATGTCCTCGTCCAAGTATTCTAACACCGCCAGCTCTGATGATTTGGGCTTTTCCTCCTGTTTTATCTTGTGTCTGATATCATCCATGAGCGCCCAAAGGTTGTCCTTGTTGTTCGAGGGAGAGCCGTTAGAGGAAGCCGGGACCTCACCACCACATCCGTTTGATAGCGAGAGCTTTTTCTCACCTGAGGTAGAAAGGGTCACCTCAATTTCTGAGATGAGATCCTGCTTGCATTGCTCCACCTCGTCTTCCGTGAACAAAGAAGTCTTGTACCGCGGGTCCAGCATTGTCGCCCAAGTGTACCGTGGGTCATGTAGGGTCGAAGACATCCGGCTCTCCATGGCTTCCTTCAGGAACTTAAGCATGTTGTCGATGCCAATTGTCTCGTCGAAGAGCATGTCTATTTTCCGGTTGAGGATGTGAATAAGTGGTATGACTTGGCCCAGAGTGGCGGTCCGACTGCTCATCTCCCGGCAGGCCACTTCGAATGGCTTTAACGCATTGCACACGGACTGCATCACTTCCCACTGGTCACAACTGATCATTTCCCTGAAGTTGCAATCTATCGACATCTCATCGACCGCTTTCTTTTGTTCCACCAGACGTTCGAGCATGAAAAAGGAGGTCTTCCATTTTGAGGGAACGTCCTGGACGAGGCCATTTTCTGGTAGCTCGTAAACCTTTTGAAGTTCGGCCAACTTCTCCTTCGCATTGTCTGAGCGATGAACGCGCTCGCAGATCTTCCGAGCAATGCTTAGAAGGTTCTGGACCATTCTCTGACTCTTTATGGCTTCGCTCACAATGAGGTCTATTGTGTGTCCAAAGCACTGCACGGTGACATGGTCGTTGTCCTCCAGGACGTTTGCGATGGTATTGTTGTCAGTTACAGTGAATCCTTTCTTCAGCCCAGAGGCGCTGATCCAGGTGTCCCAAAGGTATTCAAGCTGCTTCTGTATATTGAGCATGTCATGGTCACACCCGATCTGTGATACACTCAGGAGAGCAGAGCAGTGGAAGTCATGACCCTTGGGCCTAACGGAGGACTCGTACGAAACCCAGTGGGCGGTAAGAGTCAGATATTCGCGATTCTGGCTAGTGACCCATATGCTGGTTGTAAAATGGACAATCCCACTGTCGGCCTCTTTCAGGTGTGTGAGAACAACCTCCTTGACCCTCTCATACATGTCTGGTATAGCAGTGCTGGTGAAGTATGAAGACGAGGGAAGGGAATACTGAGGTTGAAGGTACTCCAGTAATCTGTTCAAACCAGTGTTCTCTACTAGTGCGGATGGCTGAAGGTCCAGTGCAAGCATTTCCGTTATGAGTTTGGTGATTTTTTTGGCAACTGGGTGGTATTCTTCAAATCTTTGACAGTTTTCTTCATACACAGAAATGTCAGCAAGTTCTTGTTTTACGTGATTTTCAGCAGACTGCACGTCACCTGAGATAGTACTGTTACTTTCAAGAACATGCCCGTGAAATCTCTGCATGTGCCTGAATAAGCAGCTAGTTCCTAGGTTTGTTGTCTTTTTCCCCCGGCTTATTGTGCGGCTACAGTGCAAACAGACCACCTTAGTGGGATCGGCAAGGGAAATAGAAAAATGATTCCACAGTTTTGAAGTCTTTTTACTGAACACAGAGTTGTGTGGCTTTTTCTCTCTGGCAGGGCTGCCAGTCAGTTGAGCTGTTCCAACCTCAGATGGAGAGACAGTGTGGTAGGGAAGGAGTGTGGAGTCCTTATCAAATGTGCTTTTAGGGTTTCTGAGGACGTCGGGGTGCCTTCTCATTAGATGCCTCATTAAACAGCTGGTTCCGAAGTCTCCACGTTTCCCCCGGCTAATGACACACGGGCAGTATCGGCAGAGGGCTTTGAGCTGGTCCACCGGAGAGACAATGAAATGGTGCCACACTTCAGATTTAACCCGTTTCATGATTTTTTTGTTCTGTTGGAAAATTGAACTTGCCATGTCCTCTTTTAGACCCGAACCATCTATTGACAGATCACATTGGGATAAATGCAAGTCCTCGCCGTGAAGTCTGAAGGAGAGATTCAGGGAGGACTCTTGTTCAGATTGGTTCATTGTGTCATCAGACTCCAGCTTAACATCCATGCTTTCGTCTTCAGTATGGGGCACTTCGTTGGATATCGTTTCCGGGGACGATGGCGCAAAGGGGGGTTCTTTTTTAATATCCAACATTGAGTCAGACTGAAGTTGAATGCGAGACAACAGTGTTGGTGGGTTGGTATATGGCGGTGGAATGCTTGACCCTTGTCCATTTTCTTCTATGACAATATCTTTGTGGGCTCTCCACATATGGCGAATCAGACAGCTCGTGCCCAAGTCCTTTCCATTTTTACCCCTGCTAAATTCATTCATGCAGTGTATACATACTGCTTTGGAACTGTCTGCGGGTGACAGGTAGAAATGCTTCCACACAGCTGATCTTCTACGAGAACTTGAGTTTTTAGGAGTTGCGATGAGGCGCTCAGAACCTACAATATCCATGGCTTCTTCATTATGGTTGTCGGAATGTGATGAGACGGTGCCCGTGTCACTTTTGGCAACTGTTTCTCGTTTTGGTTCGAGTTTTGGTAACACTTCTTTGGATGATATGTCAGAGCCCTCTGCTGAAGAGGTGGACGGCGAAGTGTTCTTTTGTGAAGTTGGGGTAGCAATGCTAGCTGCCAAGTCTGCACTATTTGGTGAGTTTGAGGGAGGTATTACAGAAGAGGCAACAGACGGAGTGAGGGTATTTGAGGAGAGGTCGCCATCTTGTAAAAGCACAGTGGGGTGAGCCCTTCGTACGTGCCTCATTAAACAACTTGTACTGAGGTCTTTCTCGTTCTTACCGCGACTGAACTCTTTCATACAGTACATACAGATTGCTTTGGTACTATCGCGTGGGGAAATACAGAAATGGTTCCATGCAGGAGATTTCTTTCTTGGATTAGCATTAGCGGGACTTCTAATGGATGACAATAGGCTTTGGGTGACGGCATCCATCGCAACATCATAAAGAGTGCTTGTATATCCACTAAGCATACTATTGTAATCATCTGTATTGTCCTCAGTATTGTTTCTAGTAACAAACGGACCTACATAGCTATCATACAATAACCGGTCATCCTCTTGGGCCCCGTCTAAAATATTTGGATCCTCTGGTTCTTCCTTGATATGTTGAGACATGTAATTTTCAATATTCGCCACAGTGTTTAAATTGAGACTTTTGTTTGAAGTGGCTGGAGAGGCAGGCATAGGAGAATTGTTTGTATCAAATGCTTCATCGGCCTTATTGACCGACTGGATTTGTAATTGTCCATCAACCTGAGAAATGGATGAATTGTCTTGTTCATCCTCCTGAATTGAAGCCACAGTGGACACGTCTTTAGCCAGTGTTGTAGAAGGACAAGTGGTGGTTTTTGCATCCGCTGTGTCGCGGGGGGTAATGCTGTATGACTTGAACACATAGCTATCTTGACCCTCGATTTTAAGACATGTTCCTTTGGCCTCTCTTTTCTTGTGTTCAATGCCATTTGCGTCAGAGTCAACTACATCTTCACTCTCTCGAGAGAGATCTTCCTCTCCATCCATCTTAACTAACCAGAGTTCTGAGGGAAATCAAACTTTATCTAACGCTGTTTGCCAAAAGTTCATGAATCATGGGTCCGTAATCATTCCTCAAGCTAATGTTTCAGGCTGCAAGAGCAAGCTTGTGACGTTTTCTCCATTTATTTCTTCAGATATTTTAAGAGACATCTCCCTGTCTTGTAGGGTGATCTGGAATGAGACAAGAGATAAATTGTCATGTAAAAACTAAAAATGAAACGTCCGTTTATGACACAAACACCATAACTTGTAGAAGACTTCAACCTACACAGGGCCTCACATTCAGGGCCTCTTATGAAGGCCTTTGGTTATGACACAAACACCATAACTTGTAAAAGACCTCAACCTATACAGGGCCTCACATTCAGGGCATCTTATTAAGGCCTTTGGTTATGGCACAAACACTATAACTTGTAAATCTCAACCTACACTTGGAATTAGGAACGTAGCCATTTCAACACAGAAGAAACACTTCCCTAAAAACCCATGATGTCTGCCATGGACTGTAACCTATTCAATAATACACTTCAATGCTAGGCCTCCAGACCAACACTTCTTTAACTAATGCCACCAGCTCAATTCTGTGCCACTCTCTAAATAAAGTGGATATTACAATTAGAAGAATAAACTAAATGGCAAAATAGTTTACAAGTGATAGGAAGATCACCGCTATATCGACTAAATAGTTCAGTAAAAAACAAATGTTGACACAATTCGAGTCAGTAACACCCCAAGCACTGAGGACACCCTAGCGACGAACGGTATCTTACCAAAAGACAAGCATCTCATTCAAAACAGGAAGCATATTGCGGTACATTGGTGACCAACACTTGTAAAGGGGGGCTTTATATTTGGTACGTATAACCGCAAGGCATATGAACATATACATTTTAAACACTGTCTAGTTTCTCACAGTTGGTTAGCTGCAGAGTATTTTTTTTAAAAGATTGAATCGTTTCAGGACTGCAAATCATTAGTACGGTCATTACTCTTCCCGCTTGTAAAACCTGCAGAAATCTCACATTGCTTTGTCAACGTCAGTATGACTCTTGGTACACAGGAAAATATTGGCTCCATGTCACATATTAATAAAACATAAACCAGGTGCATGCTTTTTGTAAAACAAAGTCTCATTGACACATCCTGGTTGAACAAGCAATGTGATGAGTATTGAGTACCAGAACGACATTGGATGTGTCCCAAAGAGAACCGGTCTGGCCTGACTTTGATACATTTGTGCAATGAAGTAGGCCCCTAATCACAAACTGCACATCAGAATACTAAGGGAAGAAAACTTGTAAAAAAGACACGTTACAGGAACTGTATTAGAGGCAGACAGTAGGTTATTTACTGTTGCAAAGCAAACGCTAGGCTGTTAACAGGGAAACATTGTGTAGGTCTGCTTACAACATGCCCGTATCCAGGGATTTGTTTTTTTTTATTGCTCATAATAATGTGAGTAAATGTGCATTGATTCAAATGGAAGTGGTAACAGACATTACCCCAGGAATAACTGGGACTAATCCGTCAAACATTGTCAACCTGACATTTGTACATCATGAGTAAGCTGCAAAATAATTTTAGGCCATTACAAACAATTCGAGCAACCATCTTCTTATTATGTTAGCAGGGAGATGGACTTGGCCAGAAGAGCGGTCAGGAAAGTTAGCCTACACTTAGAGTAGAAGGTTATAAACAATGTGTCTGAACCGAAAGTAGACTATGGCTTTCTACATAGACTGTGAACACTCTAAAATTCTACATAGACTGTGAACACTTAGTCCATATGCTGGGTTAGGTAGCCTGAAAGCACATGCATGTTGTTAGACAATGTATGGAGCAATATACTGTTCAAAAGCATCTAGAATGTGCTCATTGGTACTTGCTTATTCACGTCATGGATGATATGTCAAAGCCCTCTGCTGTAGAGGTGGACGCTAAAGTGTTATTTTGTGAAGTTGGGGTAGCATAGAAACGGAATGTATCAACCGAGTCACAGCTTTTCTTGTGGAATTCACAAAGAGTAAATTACCAGCAGAGGGAGTTAGTTCCCATTAAATCCATTCAATGTATGAAATATGCTAGAAAATGTAATACACATCAAACTATATCAATCATAACAGCATTAGTATAGAGTCCTACTCAAAAACTTTGATATACTTTAGAAAAATTCTAAATACTCTTTAACAGGGTCCCTGGCCGGGGTCTAAACGCCAATACATCCAAAACAACTTTGCAATGGTTCTGACCGGATTATGGAAACACTATCAAATCACCTAGATGAAAGCTTCTCTGCATTAGCCTCTCGTCTCATTCCAGGTATATTTAAAAATCTAGTGTGAACTATCCAGCTTATTTACAGCAATGCAGCAGCATATAAAGAACAGATATCCTGCTGTAACCCCATCCGCACCTTTAGGTCAAGTAAAAACCTGCTTCTTCTGCACCAAGGAGTCATGAAAACGCTTTGTTCCATTTGGAGACCAGGCTTTCAACTCAACTGCCGGTGGCCTCTGTAATGTCTTTCCAAATCATCTGAACGAACAAGACTAGATCCTTAAATAAGGATTATCTTTCTTAACAACAACAACAACAACAAGTAGCCTATACAAATAGACAGTCTTGTAAGTATTTTTTTTAGTATACCTAGTTCAAAGTCAGAGCACATTATGGGGAGTATGTCTATCATGTATGGAATGAATATACGCAAACAACTAATTAACGATCATTCCACCAAATAAAGGGTCTCTGTATTCTTAAAGAATATTCTGCACCCCACTCACTCAACTCCATTGCACTCAATTGAATTGCATTGCTTATATGATCAATTTTAAAGTAACCCATTGCAGTCCAATGTCCAGAAAATATTACTTGCTATATTGTGTGCAAACTATATAAGTACTACTTAGTATGTGTGAAATAAGAAATTACAATTACTTATGTGCTCTCTGTCTTCCAAAGACACCCCATCCAACCAATACAAATCGGTCTCAATTTCAGTGCATCACATAACGAATTGCAGACTACACAATAGACTGCATAATTACTGGTTTATGTTAAGCAACTTCATCTCTATTAAGGATACGATAGCCAGTTATTGCAATTGTCAGGGGGAAACGCATAAAAGGTTCAGGTATAATGTACTTAACTACCAGGCAGATGGAGGTTCAAAATGAATAAAGATCTTGCGAATTCACCATAGATCAAAACTAACCCTGCATCTGGACCAAACAATAATTACAATGTTTACTATCCAACTCCTAGCTGGTTACTAGCTTAAGATTGCCATACAACTAGGTAACGGCAGTTACTGTAAGTAGTGTAGCAGTGGCTTGTGAGGCTGCGACTAACTATTTTGTACTGAGCCTTATTTCCTGATCCAACATCGAGTTAGCTTATCAATTAGCTGGATAACTTTTCCGGGTAGCGCTACTAGCTATCTAACTAGCAACATCCAGTGATGAGATGTTTGAAATAATTTAGATTTTAAATATTAGATAGCTAGGGAACTTTGGCCACTCAACTCACAAGTCATAATTTGGACTCTACAGGTGTAATTTTATTTTAAACCCAGAAGTTAGATTTCACTGTAAGCTGGATAGCAAGCTAGCCGCGTTAGCAACGTCAGTGTCTGAAGCTAACCAACGTTAGCCATGTCATTATACCTACGTCGTTAGACAGAAACAAACATCCGTGCACACTTCAGTCACATGGATTTCAAAAACCACTCTCTGAAAACATAACAACGCAATTAACGACTATACTCTTTACCCCCAATAAAACGTATGCAATTAGTCAATGTACTCATTCGCGACATGGATCGACTTTGACCGAGCCAACTGCTAGCTAGCTGTATAGGCCACTCACATTAAATAACCTGGTGGTGGTAAAGCAGAACCAGAAGAACCAATAGAAAGAAGAACCAGAAGCACCAACCGAATCAGCACAAATACTCACGACGACGTTGTCTCAAAAACAGACCCATATAGATGACATTTAACCCAGGCGGTAGACGTACCTTGAAGTATATGTGTATAATTGACTTGGTTTCGGTTACTAAACAGTTAAATATGACAGATTCTGGTGATCTAGAGTGGGAATTACTCCGCTGCTTTGTCTCCGTAACAGTTCACGTTCAGCCGTAGCAGCTCCACCAAACAGCGCGTGACGTCACCGGGTGAAGCGTCCGACGGAAGAACACGCGTGTGACGTCACTGGGCGACTGAAGGGGTTTCCAATATGGCGGCGCGGGGTTATAATTAAAAAACAGAAACATTCGTTGTCCATATGCATAGATATCTATGATCCATATTTGTTAGTAGAAACGGTGTGCAGACATTTTTATTCCCGATGCTTTTTTATTGACCTTGTTGTGAGCATATGGTATCGCGCGTTTACGATAATAATCAGGTTTCCCGACTGTGTTGTTGTTGTTTGTATTCCTGTTGCTGCATATAAAGATTACAAATATGTTTTTGGACCTGGACACACATTTTACAGGGGCACTGATCTTGTCCAATGGATAACAACCTAATAATTGTGTTTAATTTGTATTGTATTAAACAAATGCATATGGATCATTTTGAGTTTACTCTCGTTTTACCAGTATGTGTTTTTCCATATTTTGTTTTATTAAAAGTATGGATGCATTGCTCACAATTAATGTTATTTAAATGTAACAACACTTTGACCGTCTTAACCAGACAATATAATACTTCCGTGAATTTCACTGAACCAAATCCTTGAATACATTACTAGGTTTCACATACATGTAAAGCCTCTTCCATGCTTTGTCTGAGGTTCACAAAAGAGGACAGTTCTTTCTTGATAGGGCAGATGGGGGTTTCTGAGAGGTCTCCAACAAACACTAACATGACCTCTAGGCTCAAGCGTACTGCGTTACGGGTGGGACTACTACGCTCGTACATTGCATTGTTGTGGGGGAAGAGCGGAAGTGTTCAACTCCATGAACCTTGATACAGTAAGGATTAGCCAAAGTTGAATTAACGTTTTTACTTCAAATTAAAAGTACCAAGGTCGACCTCTTCCAAATGTATACAAACATTAAAAGCAGGCAATATTTGAACTAAATGTTAAATCAATGGAACATTTCTTTTATAAAGCCTTTTTTACAACAAAGTTGTCACAAAGTGCTTTTGCAAACACCCAGCCTGAACCCGACAGAGCACGAACCAACGAGTTGATACACATAAATGTGAATTGTGAATTACAAACATTATTAATCAGTTAAACTGGAATTTACCAGTTGTATCGACGATTTTTGCTTGAGCTCAGCTCCTGCTGGCACCCGCCCTAATAAAACACTAAATATAAGGTTAAATTGCAAACTGACAGCTTTATTAATTCCACTGCACAAGACACAGAACAAAACGCAACTGAAGTTTAATAGATCCACAGTACAATTTTAACAGATTGATTTGTTGTTAGTTCAAATATGTAGGTACAGCATTTCAATTTCATTTTGCAGTTTCTAGTACGATTTTAAAAGATAATTAATTTGCGATTCATCCAATTGGGCACTTTTATTTTGAAATATACACGCAAATTGCACAACTCTAGGTTTAACGTTTTTTTGTAGCTAGCTTCACACAGTGGTGGGTTCTCGAGCTTGCTGTAGCAGCATAGCCGTTGCAGTCTCAAACGGTTCTTGGGAGGAAACCGAATTAGGCAGGCACGAGAATAGGCCATAAACAAATACCTGTTTTGCTCATGATAGAAAGCAATATTGTATTTTTCCAGACGCCGATGGCACCACACTGTATTCCTCTACTTTATCATTGAAAAAGCCTACGCGTCTCCCGTTGGATGAAAACCCTGTGCACGGAATTACAGCCGCTGAGCAGCAGGCCATTTCGCCATTGCTTTCAAAGGCTGCTGACTAGCTTCTGTCTACAACCAGCAAAACTGTTTGTAGCTTTTAGGTATGTGCTCTTTGGTTTATTTTTTCTCATGCATCTCATCTTCTATTATGTATAGAACATGATCACCCAGTCTTGTATACATTTAGCGGGTGTTACGTAAAGCCCAGTACACTTTTAAAGGTCTACCCTGTTTAGTTTGACGCCATTTGCTAGGTTGCTAACTGTAGCTAGTGATAGTAGTGTTATTGTTATGGACGAGCCCACACTGGCTTCATATGCGCTGCAAGCTTGCCAACAAGAATGCCATGTTCAATTAAAGTGTGCACATTTTGCAATTCATAGTCCGTGTGGGTGGTGTACTGGGTTCACACCATACGAAACAAAGTTACCAAATGTCCCCAATTAATGTGTAAGGTCGGACACAACCTATGCTGTGTGTGTTGGTTTGTTTGGGCATAGCTATTAACTGAATGGATCCTGCTGTCTTGAATGACCCATAAACGGTATTTTGATTTCATTAATGATAAACTATTGACACAACTACTAGCAGAATGAATTATCAATAGATGCCCATTCATAAATGTGTCTCAATTGAAACTTTTCATTCAACTCTTATCATGACAGCAGTTGCCTGGCCAGCACTGCATGGGTGGTGATAGCAGTTATCTCACTCTGTTGTTGCTGTTGTGGTACATTTGACAAAATCTTTTGATCATAAGCCATGTTTTGTTTTCATCTTTTATTACCCCTTCATGTCTTATGTCCTCGATATACTTTGAGATGACCCCATATTCTTATTTTTGTCTTAACTGGTCTTCTAGTCTACCTGTCTTCACTTCCATTCCATTTTAGTTTCTACGGCACATGCACGTTAAACAATCATAGTTAGACACATTTGTTATGTAACAGATCATACATTTTCAAACAACTGAGCCGCCGCCCTCCAGCTATTTATTCTGTTTCTGTAATTGTTGATCCATGACATTGTTATGTTTGTCTTCTCAACCAATTCTGAATTCAATAGGCGGTAAAACTATCAACACATTTTCTATACTCTGACATGTGTTTAAATGGAAACCTTTGTCTGCCCTGGGTTTTCTGTATTTACAGCTGACATACCTGCTTTTCTTCCGCTTGCAGCTTCTCAAGTGTCCAGAATGAGGAAGAAGGCCCGTCACCACCGAGTCCCAGTGCCCCAGCGTCCACCCTCCCCTATTCGCCCGTCGCCAAACAAGCCCACTCTGACTTATGCCCAAGCCCAGCGTATGGTGGACATGGAGATCGACGGTCGCGTGCATCGCATCAGCATCTACGATAAGCTGGACGTGATCTCGGACGATGAGCCGATCGCCCAGGAGATAATGGAGTGCAACAGCAACAAGGAGAACACGGAGAAGCCTCCGCAGGCTCTGCTTCGCTCCGTCCGGCTAAAAAACAACCAGCATAAGAGGAGCGCGGCGGTGGTGGCGAAAAAACCCGCGGCACACGGCGCTCCGGCGGCACTGGCGGCACCGGCGAAAGCCCTTCCGGAGGTTAAAATCCGGACGGTGGAATATAACCTGCCGGTCGTACCCAGGAGACCGCCGGCGTATTACACGTACGTGGAAAAGACGTCTGAGGAAATGGACGAGGAGGTGGAGTACGATATGGACGAAGAGGACTACGTCTGGTTGGACCTGGTCAACGACAAGAGACGGAGCGAAGGGGTCAGCCAGGTAGGCCCTTTCAGAACGTCTGAACTATATGGTGATGGAGAGCGGAGTCACACCTGCATGTTTCCACAAACGCCTGTAATGAATGTGATGCCCAATATTTTTTTTGCGCGCTTTTATATTCAGGTTGTTTTTTTTGTCAGGGGTTTTTAAATGTTCAGAACTTATGTTTTGCCACTTAAATGAGCAGCGTGTTTATACATTTGCAATGGTAGCAGAGATCTGTATTATAGCCAAGTTAAATCTGCATGTCAGTGTTTGGTTGGATGTATTTTGCTGCAAAAAATTGTTTGAGTCTGAAGAGCTTTTATGTAATTTACAGTGTTACAGTGTCAGTCTTTAGCATGACAATGGTAGGTGTTTCGCAGGTTTTAAATTGCATAATTTAGCTGCATGTTGTGAACCTGTTTTGGTGTTGGTGGCTCTTAACAGTCAGGATAAGTAGTGAGGTTAAGTGGTAACTCAGGAAACCTCACATTTTAGCCAATGGAACCTCTATGCATTTTTTTGTTGCTACACATGGCAGGCATTTTTGCAATGTAATTGTTTCGTAATAGCAATTGTTTCACAATCATTCTTGGTAAAACTGTGTTGTGGTTGTGATATTCCCGCGGTGATGTCGTCATTTGCGTGTATTTGTTGTTACATTAGATTTGTCATTTCACAGACAATAGTGCCTATATCTTATAATATCTATGTTGTAGAATCACACAGCCCACAAACCCAGTATGTGCCGTTATTGTCGTTATAGTTGCAATCAGCAAAGTTGGTGCTGGATAGGGAAAATGCTTGAACAAATGCATAAGGCTGTTAGCAGATATGGAGGGAGATTTGTCAGCCATGATGGCGGGGTCTTGCAGCCGTGGTCTTGTAAAGGTTGTGTCTCTGGTGATGGGACGACATTCTAGTAAAGGGGTGCTGTGTGAGTTCAGAGAGGGCAGGAAATCCCTACTGGCAGATACCTGACACTGCCTCCCCAAAGTGAATGTTGTCGACCCGTGAGTCATCTCGGATGCTTCTCATCTAGCGGCACAGGCAATACCTGGACCTCCACAGTGGTGGTGAGTTAAGACTAAGTAAGTTATAAACGGTTATAGGAATCAGTGTACAAGCCACAGATACCAGACCAGTGTTCACGTTTAAAGTGTTTAACAAAAACAACAGTTCTCATGCAATTCCATGGCAATCGAAATGCTTTGAGGTTCATGCAAAATTGAGAATATAATTGAAATGCCCAAACTATTAGTTGTATCGAAGTGTTTTTAAAGCACACAGTCTGCCGGAGCTCGTTTAAAAGCCTTTGTGAGTGTATTGGTGACAGCATAGATTATTTATTATGATATTAACACTCTGCCAGGTAACCCATCTTAATAACCAAACCATTTTCAGATCATTTGTACTTGTCTCCCTCCCACCAACAGGTGTCCCACAACGTGTTTGAGTTCCTGATGGACCGCTTCGAGAAGGAGTCCCACCTGGAGAAAGAGAGCCAGGGCCAGGACAAGCTGACCGTGGACGAGGACGCCGTCTGCTGCATCTGCATGGACGGCGACGGCCAGGACAGCAACGTCATCCTCTTCTGTGACATGTGCAACCTGGCCGTGCACCAGGAGTGCTACGGCGTTCCTTACGTTCCGGAGGGACAGTGGCTGTGCCGGCACTGCCTCCAGTCTCCCACGCAGCCGGCACACTGCATCCTGTGTCCCAACAAAGGCGGCGCGGTGAAGAAGACGGACGACGATCGCTGGGGCCACGTGGTGTGCGCCCTGTGGGTGCCGGAGGTCGGCTTCTCCAACACGGTCTTCATCGAGCCCATCGACGGCGTCCGGAACATTCCGCCGGCCCGCTGGAAGCTCACCTGCTACCTCTGTAAGGAGAGGGGCGTTGGGGCTTGCATCCAGTGTCACAAGGCTAACTGCTACGTGGCCTTCCATGTCAGCTGCGCCCAGAAAGCCGGACTATTCATGAAGATGGAGCCCGTCAAGGAGGTGACGGAGGCCGGCGAGCCGACGTTCTCGGTGAAGAAGACCGCCTACTGCGGGTCCCACACCCCCAACGGGTTGGTCAGGAGGCCCCTTAGCATCTACGAGGAGGCCACGTCTAAAAACGGACTGCGTTCCCCTCTGAAGGGAGAGAAGAAGAACGGCACCAGGGCGAGGAGGAAATCCCGACTTAAGAGGAAGAGGAGGGTGGAGCCAGAGCTGGAGGAAGAGGTCCTCCCTGTGGCTTTGCCTGGTTTTCCCACGGAAAGGTAGATTGAGTAGTTCACCTCGTCATTCCCAGTGTGAATGTAAAATGCACGACCAATAGAAAAATAAATGATTGCAACTTGAAGGTAGAAAACTCCTGCTGTCATTTGGTTTAAGAGAGAGATTCACCTTATTTGATTCAAAGATATTTGCTATCGTTTCAACTTGTTCCCAGGTTAAACACCATTCTCAACCAGGTGTCTGTGCAGAAGAAGAAGGCGTTTGTGGAGCTGGCTCTGAACTACTGGACTCTAAAGAGACGGTCGAGGAATGGAGTAGCACTCATCAGACGACTACAGACCAGCCAACAGTGCCACCAGAAAACCCACATGGCACAGCCGGTCAGTCAGACTGTCAGTCATGCACTTATTCCCTCTTTACCGATAACCTCCTCCTCTCCTGGTACACTCCTGTTGCCGTCTGTTTTCTGCTGTTCCTCTGTTTCCTAATCCTAACGTTTTATAGTGCCTGCCTTTCTAACCGTGTATGTGTAATTCTGTCCAACCTGGGCGTGTGCCATTCCTGCAACAGAAGGAGAGTGAAGAGGAGAGCAGGGCTCTAAAAGAGCAGCTGAAGGAATGGCATCGTCTCAGACACGACCTGGAGAGAGCCCGGCTTCTCCTGGAGCTCATACGAAAGAGGGAGAAACTAAAGAGAGAGGAGGTAGGTCAAAGTCACCTGCCCCACCCGACAATGTGCACAGGTCACAAGACAACTATTAGACCGTAGTTTGACCCGGGCCCAGATCACACGCACTTCCCTTATCTCTGTACAGTCGAACACAATGGTGCTGATGGTTCTCCCTCTCCCTCAGATGAAGCTCCAGCAGACCTTGTTGGAGGTCCAGTTGACTCCATTCAGTATCCTGCTCAGGGCTGTACTGGACCAGCTTCAGGAGAAGGACCAGGCGAAGATTTTTGCCCAGCCTGTCGACGTCAAAGAAGTAAGGCTTAGTTACTGAGACTCGTCAGGGATTGGTTAGAAACCCTGTTTGTTAGTTTAATTTGTTTCTTTTATTGGCATGCTGGATGTGTATTGACGTTGTGGAGAAATCAGATGAGCCAGACTGGGTTTTACGTGAACGTCTCATCATGTTCTGTAGGTGCCTGATTACCTGGACCACATCAAGAACACCATGGACTTCTCCACCATGAGGCAACGCATCAACGACCAAGTGTACACCAACCTGGATGACTTTGAGTCCGACTTCAACCTAATAATCTTCAACTGCATGAAGTACAACAGCAAAGACACCTTCTTCCACCGGGCAGCTGTGCGTCTTCGAGACCAGGGCGGGGCCTTGATCCGGAAGACGCGCAGGGATGTGGAGCGAATCGGTTTCCAGACGGACACTGGGATGCACCTGCTCGAACCGCCCAAGATTGGAGCGCCGCTGCCGTTTACCTGGGAGGACGGTAAGGGCTCGGAGCACGAACACTGTAGAAGTATCATCGATTGATTAGTCACCTTAGAATATTTGACTGCAGGGGGGTTGCAGTGATCCAATCCAGGACTTCTGTAATCCCATTTACAGTGGGTAATCATTTGTTTAGTTAGCACCACACCAATGGGACCTAATGACGGTCTGGTTATTTTTTCCCAGTGGACCGATTATTGGTCCCAGCCAACCGGCAGCACATGTCTCTGGACGAACAGCTGAAAGAGTTACTGGAGAAACTGGACCAGACGACCTCCATGAAGTCCAGCCCATCGCGCTCCAAACGCCTCAAACTGCTCAAGAAGACCATCAACGACGTGCGCAGCGAGATGAGCCTAAATCTGAGGAGGGTCTCCCACCAAAGCCACTCCCACTTTTCCTCTAGTGCCTCCCATCTTCCAGAGAGGAGTATAGTAGGGGAGGAGCTTAGGACCGATGAACAGAGACTTAACGATGAGGGTAGGTCCCACCCACATCTGCATCGGAAAAACACAGTTTTTATGACTTCCTGGAGGGTGGATGAGTCCTCATATAATAATCCGGCCCTTCTATCTATCTAGGCACTGTTGCACGACTTTGCATGGTCTCAGGCGTCATGTGCTCCTCAGTCCTTTGTTTTGTCTGCAGGAACTAGATTTAACTGGAGCTAGGTTAGGAAGAAACTATAAACTCTAACCCCAAGTTAGTCACGCTATCACACACCATGCAGTGGTGCTGAGTCATGCTAACATGCTACTACACTCTCTGTTCATGCTAGCCCAGGTGATGTCCATTGCCTCAGGGTGAACCTCGGTCGGCGTATTGTAGCTCAAATGTCTATGTCTACATCTTCTCACGTCTTCAACATTGTCACGGTTTTGACAGAGTTGATATGTAGACTGAACATTAGCGGTAAAAGCAAATGAGAATCCAGAGAAACAGATACATATGCTTGCAGCTTGAATGTATTAATTGTAGTAACTGTATTCATATTAATGTAAGTATTTCCATAATACTAGTTTGTTTAGTTTTTTAAGCTGTATGTTTTTACTATGATAATAACGCTGAAGGAATGAACGAATGGTTATGTGGTTTCATTCACTTTTCTTATTTGTAATGTTATGGTTTCTTTCTTTAACAGGTGACCAATCATTACCTCCTAAATTAGAACCCTCAGACTCCTTACCTCCTCTTCTGAACTCTGAGAACAATTCGGAGCCACCTACTCTCAAACCAATGCACCCCACGCCCACCCCCAGCCCGACACCCCACAGCCCCACACCCCACAGCCCGACACCCGAGAGCAACACCCACCAAGAGATCCAGTTGGACCAGGAGAAACCTAACAGCACTTCCTCCTCTAGCCCCATTCCCCTTCTCAACGGCTTTTCCGACTCCCACGATCGTCCGCTTTCCGTGGAGGAGGACGTGAGTTTGTCGGCCACCCCCACCCTGGTCCAACCACAAGGGGCCGTAAACCGTCGCACTGCTGTGCTCTTCAGAAAGTCAAAGAACTCCAGCCCCGTGAAGAAGCAGGCGGTGACGGCAGGAGGCGAGGCCGAGCCAGGCAGCCCTCCGCTGGGTGCTAAGACCTTTCTGTCAGTGGTGATCCCCAGGCTGGAGACCCTGCTCCATCCCAGGACCAGGAAGAGGAGTCGCAGTGCCAGCGGGGGGGACAGCGAGGGAGACAGAGACAGGGGGGACGAGTCCCCTGTTAAACGCCTCGACACCGGTAGATGGGGTTCTGGTCATGGTGGGACTGGAGCTAATGAGTCTAATAGATAGACCGAGAAAATAAGAACAAGAAAATATTTTTTGCCATAATTAGATAAAGTGTTTGCAAAATTGCATTAATATTTAAATCTTGTCTGAATTAACAGAGCAATTAATTGTGTGCATTCTTTAATGATTTATTATCTTAAACTACCTCAAAAACACGTGAATCGGGGATTGTTTCCGGTTCGTGTTTAGTGGCCCCACTCATTCACTCCTCATTTGTCTCCTCAGGTTTATCTAATGGTTTTGTGAATGAGGAGGCAGAGGAGAAGGAGTTGGGCGCTAGCAGGCCTCTGGAACCCAGGAGACGCTGTGCCTCCGAGTCCAGCCTGTCATCTAGTGGCAGTTTGCTTGGGAGCACCAGGTAGGTACATAGACTTCACATCAGTGATTTCACATCAGTGATTCCCCTGCATTTATTTATCTGTGGCGCCACGGCAAAATCACTGGCGCCATGCTCGAAACAATTCATCATTTTGCATTTCCTCAGGCGCACCTTGCAGATGCTTGAACATTGCACCGTGTATATTTTCCCCTGCAAAGAAAATGAGCAGTGAAAAGAAAGAAAACAGATATTTTATACATTTTTCTTGTCAGTTCGTTTTGCATCTTATGCTAGACCAATTTTTTTATCTTGTTGTGAGGCGCATAGAAGGTGGGAGGGAATGTGAGAGTGAGAGAGTGAGCGGGTGAGAGAGGGTGAGAGTGGCTTGGGAACATCAAAGACCTCTATAGCACATCTCGTTATGTTATTGCTGCTTATTCAACAAATAAATGCTAGATAGAACACATTGAAATGCTCACCATGGGCATAGAACACATTGAAATGCTCACCATGGGCATAGAACACATTGAAATGCTCACCATGGGCATAGAACACATTGAAATGCTCACCATGGGCATAGAACACATTGAAATGCTCACCATGGGCATAGAACACATTGAAATGCTCACCATGGGCATAGAACACATTGAAATGCTCACCATGGGCATAGAACACATTGAAATGCTCACCATGGGCATAGAACACATTGAAATGCTCACCATGGGCATAGAACACATTGAAATGCTCACCATGGGCATAGAACACATTGAAATGCTCACCATGGGCATAGAACACATTGAAATGCTCACCATGGGCATAGAACACATTGAAATGCTCACCATGGGCATAGAACACATTGAAATGCTCACCATGGGCATAGAACACATTGAAATGCTCACCATGGGCATAGAACACATTGAAATGCTCACCATGGGCATAGAACACATTGAAATGCTCACCATGGGCATAGAACACATTGAAATGCTCACCATGGGCATAGAACACATTGAAATGCTCACCATGGGCATAGAACACATTGAAATGCTCACCATGGGCATAGAACACATTGAAATGCTCACCATGGGCATAGAACACATTGAAATGCTCACCATGGGCATAGAACACATTGAAATGCTCACCATGGGCATAGAACACATTGAAATGCTCACCATGGGCATAGAACACATTGAAATGCTCACCATGGGCATAGAACACATTGAAATGCTCACCATGGGCATAGAACACATTGAAATGCTCACCATGGGCATAGAACACATTTAAATGCTCACCATGGGCATAGAACACATTGAAATGCTCACCATGGGCATAGAACACATTGAAATGCTCACCATGGGCATAGAACACATTGAAATGCTCACCATGGGCATAGAACACATTGAAATGCTCACCATGGGCATAGAGGGAGAACACATTTAATAGCCGACAACCATGATTTGGCTTAAACAGAGTTGTACAATCAGAACTGTTTCAATATATTTTTCTTTATATTTTTGGAATTGCTGCAGTGTGAATCGTGATATATTTGACATTCATTTTCACAGTTCTTCTTGTTTATCATATTCATAGGTCTGTATTTAATACGTTCACTGTCTAAATGCAGTCTAGATGTAAGCTCCAAATCTGCAACTCTGAATATGGTGGTCCTCAGAAGGTGTGTTGGTGGCCAGTTAAGCCAGCGTGACTCACAGGCTGGATGTTTCTCTGATTTCAGCAGCACTCTCAGTCTCCCGACATGTGGTAAGGGCAAACCGGCGCTGGTCCGAAGAAACACAGTGGATGATAAGAACCAGCTCATCGCCTGTATCGAAAACGGGAACTTTGCCAGAGCTGCCAGGATTGCTGCCGGTAAGTTGGGTTGTGGCAGTGACATGTAGACGCCAGTGGATAGGTACAGGTAAAACCGGCAAATGCACGGCCAGTGATATGTAGACGCCAGTGGATAGGTACAGGTAAAACCGGCAAATGCACGGCCAGTGATATGTAGACGCCAGTGCATAGGTACAGGTAAAACCGGCAAATGCACGGCCAGTGACATGTAGACGCCAGTGCATAGGTACAGGTAAAACCGGCAAATGCACGGCCAGTGACATGTAGACGCCAGTGCATAGGTACAGGTAAAACCGGCAAATGCACGGCCAGTGACATGTAGACGCCAGTGGATAGGTACAGGTAAAACCGGCAAAATGCCCGGCCAGTGACATGTAGACGCCAGTGGATAGGTAGAGGTAAAACCGGCAAAATGCACAGCCAGTGACATGTAGACGCCAGTAGATAGGTACAGGTAAAACCAGTAATATGCACCGCCAGTGACATGTAGACGCCAGTGGATAGGTACAGGTAAAACTGGCAAATGCACGGCCAGTGACATGTAGACGCCAGTGGAGAGGTACAGGTAAAACCGGAAAAATGCACGGCCAGTGACATGTAGACGCCAGTGGATAGGTACAGGTAAAACCGGCAAATGCACGGCCAGTGACATGTAGATGCCAGTGGATAGGTACAGGTAAACAAGGCCACAAGCATCACCACCGTGACACGTCGTCTGCACATGGTTTGGTTTTACTTGGTTATGGCATGATAGCCACGGCACAAGAATAGAGAAGCTGGGCTTTGTGATTTGCGTCATTCCATTTTGTGTTAACCTCATATAACTAATGTCACACTAATGAGCTGAGCCATGAGCTGTACACTCAATAGTTTGAGACACTGCGCCGAATAGTGTCCAGTGAGTACTGAGGAATCTGACCTGTTGTGTTGACGCTGTGTCACTAACTGGTAAGCATGAGCCTGGGAGTGTTGGTGTGTTTGCGGTGAACCCTGCCTAACCCGACTGTCGTTATTCCCGCTTCGTAGAAGTCGGCAACAGCAATATATGGATGCCTGCTAACGCCGCCACCGTTGTTCTGGAACCTCTAAAGCTAGTTTGGGCTAAATGTAGCGGCTACCCCTCATATCCTGCCTTGGTGAGTGACAGTGCCTCGTTCTTACTCCTCATTCTTCAGTGCTTGTTACCCCCCGTCGTGGATCCTGACTGAGTGAGCAACATTGAGTTCAAACTAAAGTCTGCATCCAAGTCTTGCGGATCGCCCAGTTGTCCAACGAACAGGCTCAGTGTCACACTGAGGACACACTGAATGCACCTGTCCATCTCAACCGTTGTTGCGTGTGTCAGTAGAGCTCGGCCTACTTCCCCGTGTAACTCTGTGGACCTTACCCCCCCATCCTGGTAGATTGTGGACCCTAACATGCCCCGGGTTGGGTGCCAGCACAACGGGGTTTCCATCCCGATGCCTCCCCTCGACGTGCTCCGGGTCGGCGAACAGATGCAGTACAAGAACGAAGAGAAACTCTTCCTTGTCCTCTTCTTCGACAACAAACGTAGCTGGTGAGACCCTTGTTTCCCCGACTTCTTTTCGCTGTCTTTTCACACTGCCACACACCACCAACGAATTGGCATTTGCAAGACAAAATGTTTCGTGTCATCTTTTGTTGCAACCGTTTGTTTTATATATGCTTTATTTATTGCATATTTTTCTTTTATCGTCAGGCGATCAGGTGTAACTATGTGATTTGTCCTGGTTAGGCAATGGCTCCCGAAGTCTAAGATGGTTCCGTTGGGGATGGACAAGACCATCGACAAGATCAAGATGATGGAAGGCAGAACCTCTAGCATTCGCAAGGCCGTGAAGACGGCGTTCAACCGTGCCATGAACCACCTCAGCATCGTCCAGGATGAACCTGTCAGTGACATGAGTGACGTGGACTGACGCGCACACACACACCAACGCACATACGGTGGCGAGATCAGTTCGGAAGGGGATACATCTGAAGCATACCTGTGTGCGTGCATACAAACACCACAAACATGTGTAGCCTCGTTCCCGACCGAAGACTCGCCCGACTTTCTTTTCTCCTCTATCTGTCTTTCCAGAGGTCTGTCCTGGCTGACTGTGTTTACCGGGTTGCCTGGCTACCCCTCTTCCTCATCAGCCCCGCCTGCTGGTCTGACAGCTGCTGCTTTCGTGAATGTTCCCCAGCCAATGTCCTCCACCCCGATCTACAGGCAGGGTTATACGGACACGCCCCAGAAATATCCGGTGTTTAATTTAGTTTGTCCGTCTTCCTATGTGTTCCTGTCGACCCCGTGACTGTGCTGAAAGACTGAGCTGCCACGATCTTCCTCCTTTATGCCCTGATGACCACATGCCTAAGCCGATATCGCTGCTTTTACTGTCCCCTCACTTGTCTTACTCTACACCGTTTGTTTCCACTCAACGATAACTATTATGTATTTAATTGAACTCTGTAAATAACTGTAATATTTGCCTTACTAACTTATTTTGAAAGGAATCGGTAATGTGTACTTTTTGTAACGGTAACAAAAGTATTTGTACTTTTGGTGAATTAGGTGAGCATTGCGGTGTGTGGTTTTTACGAATGTTGTGGAAAATAACTGTGTAAAAAGCCATAGCAGTGTAAAAAATGGGGCTACAATGTTTTCTTTTATGTATTAACATTGACATTTTGTATATTTTTCTTTTAATTTATTGAAGTTGATAAAAAAGAAGCTTCCCTATGGCATTAATCATTTTGTAATGACAAGAAAATGTTTTTAGTATATTTTTGTTCGTACATATTTATATAATTGAATATATATCTGTACAGTTTAGATTCTCAATCAATGGGAAGTGTTTTGTTGTTATGGAAACCGAAAGTGCGTTCTCAAGAAACCAAAAAAATGTGCTGCCCAGAGTTTTTTAATTCTTTGATTCATTTGTGCGTGTGATGTAAAAGATTATTGCAAGTGAAATGTATTTTATACATTATAAATTTGACTGTTACTTCTTGGACTTTTTAGTGTAGACATAGGAAGATGTGCCTGTGTTTATTTATTTTAAAGTTGCATTACTTTACATTTGGAGAATTGTGTTTTTATAGTGTTTTTTGGCACATTATGTAGTAAATCATTGGGTTGCCTTTTTTCATGGTTACTTCTGGATCATTCTGACAGTTTAGCAGTAGACTTCATGACATTCTTTTTTAATAGGTTATTTTTCAGGGTAATATCGGGCTGTTTTTCAATATTTTTTTATACTTACTCCACTAAAAACATTTTATTTTTTATTTTAAATCAGGTCTTGAAAAATCGTCTTGGGACTTGCTTTCTTTTTATTTTGTTTCATCAAGACAATGATAATAAAAAAGAGGATATAAAACCACTGAGTAATATGTATTCTCATAAACAAAATGTTTCTGGGGCAACTCAGGTTTGATGACTTGCTATAATGTATATTGCCAGTTGATATAGAGGTGTTAGAACAATTTTAAGATGTTATAATCATGCCATGCTTAAGATATATGCAGAGCGGTATAATACTATGCAGAGCAGTAGAATACTATGTATAGCAGTAAGATACCATGCAGAGCAGTAGAATACCATGCAGAGCAGTAAGATACCATGCAGAGCAGTAAAATACCATGCAGAGCAGTAAGATACCATGCAGAGCAGTAGAATACCATGCAGAGTAGTAAGATACCATGCAGAGCAGTAAGATACCATGCAGAGCAGTAAGATACCATGCAGAGCAGTAGAATACTATGTATAGCAGTAAGATACCATGCAGAGCAGTAGAATACCATGCAGAGCAGTAAGATACCATGCAGAGCAGTAAAATACCATGCAGAGCAGTAAGATACCATGCAGAGTAGTAAGATACCATGCAGAGCAGTAAAATACTATGCAGAGCAGTAAGATACCATGCAGAGCAGTAAGATACCATGCAGAGCAGTAAGATACCATGCAGAGCAGTAAGATACCATGCAGAGTAGTAAAATACCATGCAGAGCAGTAAAATACCATGCAGAGCAGTAAGATACCATGCAGAGTAGTAAGATACCATGCAGAGCAGTAAAATACCATGCAGAGCAGTAAGATACCATGCAGAGCAGTAGAATACCATGCAGAGTAGTAAGATACCATGCAGAGCAGTAAAATACTATGCAGAGCAGTAAAATACCATGCAGAGCAGTAAGATACCATGCAGAGCAGTAAGATACCATGCAGAGCAGTAAGATACCATGCAGAGCAGTAAGATACCATGCAGAGTAGTAAAATACCATGCAGAGCAGTAAAATACCATGCAGAGCAGTAAGATACCATGCAGAGTAGTAAGATACCATGCAGAGCAGTAAAATACCATGCAGAGCAGTAAGATACCATGCAGAGCAGTAAGATACCATGCAGAGCAGTAAGATACCATGCAGAGCAGTAAGATACCATGCAGAGCAGTAAGATACCATGCAGAGCAGTAAGATACCATGCGGAGCAGTAAAATACTATGCAGAGCAGTAAGATACCATGCAGAGCAGTAAGATACCATGCGGAGCAGTAAAATACTATGCAGAGCAGTAAGATACCATGCAGAACAGTAAAATACTATGCAGAGCAGTAAGATACCATGCAGAGCAGTAAGATACCATGCAGAGCAGTAAAATACTATGCAGAGCAGTAAGATACCATGCAGAGCAGTAAGATACCATGCAGAGCAGTAAGATACCATGCAGAGCAGTAAGATACCATGCGGAGCAGTAAGATACTATGCAGAGCATTAAGATACCATGCAGAGCAGTAAAATACTATGCGGAGCAGTAAGATACTATGCAGAGCAGTAAGATACTATGTAGAGCAGTAAGATACCATGCAGAGCAGTAAGATACTATGCAGGACAGTGTGTCAATGTGCTGCCAATGTATGAGTCAATGAGATTAAGGACAATGGCAGTATAACCAGAGAGCATATGTGCAAGTGATAACATGGACAATACAAACCGTACGCACTGTGCATATTGAAAATAAAATAAGGCATCAGTGATTAGCACACAAGGTTGCAATGGCAAAATGGCAAATCATGTAAATATGTTAGCATGTGTAGGGCAAGGTTACGGACGGCTTTCAGAGTGTATACTTGAATAATTAAAAATAATAACAATAACTCAGGTCACATGATCAGCCCAATTAAATTGCCATGCTTTTCCAAAATGAGTTTCAGGTGAGCATAGGTACGTTTGGGTAGGTGGAGGCTCTTCTTCCTCTGTTTTGATTGGCTCTAATTGGTTGTAACTATTAGTTTGTCTTTTAAACCAATTATTTTTTTTTACCACCGTGGGACTTTTCAGCAGGAAAAATATGTCTGATGGGTGTTCATTCGACTGCAATGCTCCTTTAACCACTTAAAGGAAACCACTGATCTAACACAGTCTAATTGGTGGTTTAAAATAACGCACAAATATAGACATTTGGAAGAAGTCGGGTGAGTACAAACAGTAGAGAAAGGGGGATGCTCTCACGGATCCAATTATTTAACGATTTAACTAATGACTTCAAGGAAGAGAGGCCGCATCTAAATTGTCTCCTGTGCAGTTGTTTACTAGTTAAAATGAACATGGTTATATAAGTTGTATAACTGCGTCTTACTTGCTTCGTATAGTGTCATTATGAGACCCGCCACACGATGGCGCTGTGGCTCCATAGAAAATGACTACAACATCCCTGGCATTTGAGAGATCCCTAAATCAGATGCATGGTAAATGTGCTGGATATCTAGCCTTCAAATCAACAGATGGCAAAACCCGTTCGCAATAGTTCTATTTTATAATTCCAATCAAAACAACTAGGCTCAGATCTTTTCCCTGTTCCATCAAAAAGTTCACTTTTTACCAGAGAATACACTTTCAAGAGAACACCTCTATCGTGTATCTCAGAGTGTTTCCAATGAGCTTTAGACTGCGTCATTCCTGGGAAATTTCCCAGGAAAGACTAGACGTTAAGAAATGGTGAGTTGATTAACTCAAGTACAGGTTTTAGTCGGCCTATACCATTTTAATCACCGCAGGTGTACTCATCATTCTGTTTGTAGCATGCTCTTGCCATTAGAACACAGAAATACTGCTGTTTTCATACATTATAATAATACATCACTAATCGTAAGTCATTATTGGTCATATGTTATTGGAATCTGGACGGTTGCTTTTATAGAGAATATTTTACTATTGAATGCTATTTTACAGAATGAAACGGCAGCAGTAAATTCACCTATAGGTTTTGTGGGTCTCATGGTAATTTTTTTTGCAATATCCCAAATAAGTTCCATGTGACATTCAGCAGAATATTCCCCCAACCTCTGAATCGTCAGGCTGCGCCGTGAGACGTCCTCACTCAGTCCACCGGCTATCAACAATCAGATACTAATTGTGCAGGCAAGTAAACAACGCGACGGCAAGCGCTCAGGTGCAGAGAGAGGACGCGGGGAGTCAAGCGTGAATATCAATCTCCAGCATCAGTGTAATCAGATGACTTTGACAGAGTTGACAGCCTTCTAATTAGCCCAGTAGCATGCAGCGCCACGGGCGCACTCGCGGAAAAGTGCCCCCGCACACGCACGCACGCCCGCCCGCGTTCGCGCGGATATATAACCGGGCGCGCAGACGCTTCCTTTCAGATACTCGAACGCCGTGCCGCAGGCTACCGAGCATGACGAGGCCCGGGGCTCGGAGCGCGGAGCGCGTGACATTGCATTGCCTGATAGGTTGATCGGATGGCTCGGAGGCAGCTAGCAGGTGAAACGGCGGTGACGAGTAGAGGAAGAAGAGGGAAATAATGCCTAATCTCACCAACGCAGGCTAGGGAGGAGTAAGGCATGACCGTGGTGTTACATATTTCTCATTGCCAAGCATGGGTACACACTCTCTTTTATGGGACTATAACACACAACCATTCCAACTTTCAACAGAGCAACATGCAAACGTTTGGCAAATACTCAGGTTTCTCCACAAATACATTCCTCTCACCCCAATAGGTCTGTTGTCCTGTGGTTATGGTGAGACACTACCTTGGCCGAAGGTAGAACGTATAAATATTTATGCATCATTCTTAAACGTACAACAGAGGGGAAATGGAAATGGAGTGTTTCTAAGGTAGGCCAAGCAAACAACTTCAAAAGAATAGAAATGGGAGTCTTTGAATATCATTCTGTCACATTGTGGCACCCGGGCTTAAACAGTAGGTTCCCTGTGGTGTGTTTGGAATCGGGTTGTTGGTCAGCTTGAGATTCAGTCGAGTGGGGATTTCTGTAGAGTTCGACGGTCGATAGAGAAATATTAATTAGAAAAAAAAAGACACATATGAAGCAGAGCTCCCATATCACATTCAAACGTGATTACACATTTTCTCCTCTTATTTTATGGGAAATAATTCCTGGTGATTTCAGTCTTTTTATAGCCCTTAACAGAAACCTGTTTCTGATCCCTGTTGTCGGTCTGAGACAACATCATGAAGTGATGCAAGATGTTAATTTCTATGTGTAACATCCCTCCCACCGCTCAAATTAAAATGTGGGTGTGCGTCTGTAAGTGTGGGTGTGTGTGTGTGTGGGTGAGTGTTCGTGTGGGGGTGTGTGTGTGCATGTCTGTAAGTGTGGGTGTGTGTGTGTGTTTGTGCGTGTCTATAAGTGTGTGGGTGAGTGTTTGGGTGTGCGTGTCTATAAGTGTGGGTGTGTGTGTCTGTAAGTGTGAGTGAGTGTGTTTGTTTAGTACAGAAACTGTTGGGGCTCCTCTCACATGTCCATTGATCAAACACAGCAGCGTAATCAGCCAATTACGTCTGAATGTCATACGTCAGTATGCACTGGAAGCTGTGGGACCAGACTTCATAGAGGAGTCCCAAAAAGCACCCGGCTACTGTATTCCATGCATTTGGTAAAGTACACCAAGTAGTTAATAGGGTCCCATTTGGGATGCCGACTGAGCCTTTGAAGTGAAGGTAATTACTTGTGTAGTCAAGGTAATTAGCTAAAATCCAGCATTAAAGTAAATGGACTCGTTAATGCTTTGTGACTGTATATTATTGGTGTTTCGCTCTGGAAGGCATAGACCTAGTTAATCAGACATTCAATTGTCCTTTCTTTAGTTGAGTTGGGCGTTTTGTGTTTATAAGTGTTGTTTTTGGTTTGTACTGTTAGAAGTGTGTGTCGTTTGTGCGTCCGATTTGGCAAATAGTTTAGTGTTCTCAGTGTGCTGGCATCGTCCCCGGTGTTTTTCAATGGTTGCTGGGACGTGGATCATGACCTTATGCAATGTGTGTGCACTTCATCCCGTGTGTGTATGCACGTACACCATCTTTGCGTGTCTGCATCCGTGTGTGTGTGTGCTCTCCTTCCCCTGCCCCGGAGAGAGATGCCTCCACCAGCACCAGCCGTCTCTTCAGCATTCCTCTCTCTGCTCCACGGGCAGCCATGGTTGTTGAGTGACAAGGCTTAATGTGTATCTAGACAGAATTGGATTTGATCTTACAGGGCTTTGCCAATGGCCCTGTTCTGTTGTTAGGCGTACACTTTTTCTTTTCTGTTTCATTCCTCCCTTCTCTTCCTTACAAACAGAAACCGAATTACCCCTCTCCGAGGGCATGAATGATGTAGGATGTATCTCTTGGACATGGGTTGCCGTTCTGGTTTGCCACCCGGGTGCTGCAGACGCTGTGCAATTACTGTTTCTGCAATAATGCATAATAAATACAGCCAACTGTTCATGTTTATATTTTTTAGCATTATTATCACTCGGCTGGTAATTAATGCAGGACTGTTCGCGTTACCTTCGACTGTAATTATTAGCTGCAAGATATTATTTTGAATAAGTTCTCTGGTCCTCAAGGGATTGCCTTTGATTTGGCGGTTCCCCCGGAAACGAAAACTTTGGGAAACGCTGCTCTAGATCTGTGGAGAGAATTTGAATGTTTTCAGTCGGCTGAAATAGTGTAGGGACTGCTAGGCAAGTTTAGTGTTTTAAGCAAGTATGAAAAAGGTTGTGCGCTGTCTTATAGCGTGTGTGACAGTGTGTGGCAGGGCGATTACCAAACAGGGGTGTATCTGTACTCACTAATGCTCATCATCATTTTCATAATCACCTCTTGCCCCCCCCCCGCCCAGTCATCTATCCTCTCAACTAATGTTTCTCACTTCAACAGACTGCTTAAATTAAATGTTGATATGTGGCAGCCTTATCACGACCCCCACTTCGGAGCACACTGCTGTGCCGTACTTTACGAAAAGCTCCCGTTCCCTTGAACCCAGACTGCAGTGTGCACGTATCGCCGCTGGACACATCGTTTTCTGTGGAAACATCTCCCCTCTTCAGAATGTCCAGTGTGTGCAGCCTGCATGTAGACATTTTGTAAACAGGCACAGTGTATAAACATTGATAAGACGGGTTTGATTGAACTCCAGCCCAAGTCCAATGCAAGGACACAGTCCTCAATATCGATGCATCCTACTGCTCTTCATGTTTGATGCTCAGCTCTTGGAATCGCCCGAGTACATATGCAGAATCATAATTCGAGCAGGGTTGGTCTCGCAGGTAACCCAGCTGAATAACCAAACAGTAGAAGCATGCTTTGTAGTGGTGGCGGAGGTTGGTCCGCTCATACATTCTTTTTGCTGGTTGTCAGAAACGAGTGAACTTGTTGCATGATTTGTTGTTGAGACCTTGAGCAAGGTCTTACTCTAACTGTTCCTGTAAGTTGCATTGGACAGCAGTGCCTGCTAAATTGCATTATTAAAAATGTGACTGTGTGGTTTGTAATTGATGAATATATTTAGTGTGGTGGAAATTTTTATTGTATTTTTTTAAAACATGCATTATATAGCCTGAAAACCATTATTTGGACATTGAACACCTGACGACCTCTCAGGAAAAATCCTGCCACAGCAGAATGGTCAAATGAACATATGGCATCTGTGTACTCTGCTTAAAGATACTATTCTTGTCTCCATGACATCAGTTGTGGTAATATTCTTATCTCAGAACCCGTGTATCTGCGGAGCTTCTCTCCAGGTGTTCCGGCATGGCTGGAGGGATCAGAAACTGTTGCCTCCCTGTGCTGCTTGTCTCTCTCTCTCTCCCTCTTTCTCGTCTCAATGCTCCGCTCTGTTTTAACAGGAGGGGCGGTAACAGGGCTGAACGCAGACCTTACGATGAGGCAAGTCCCTTGAAAAATACCTCCTTGAGAGAAAATATTAAAAATTCATAATAAACCACATGCCTCCAGAGTGAAACGTTTGAAATATTTAGGCACATTTTATATCTGCAACGACACACTCACTCATCACAAATTGTAAGCGAGCTAGTTACAGAGCTTCTCGTGACTAGCATCAGTAATGATGTTCTAGAACTCTCTTGCCCTTCTAGCACTGACAGTGCTGAGTTTTTTTTTTTTTAAGTCCAGTAAAATCAACTTACTATTGCTGTGCTTTGTGGTTTTAGTACTTTTAGCTACCTGTATTTCAACATCTGCTAAATGATGAAGAAATACACCAGAAACAATAAAAAACGTATGCTAGTTGGCAGGCTTAAATTAAATAACTATTTATTATCAAACTCTTGACATAATAGCTGGCTAGACGGCTACTTCCTGCGATGCTACTGCTGTCCTTGCCTCTGGCACGTGTTACTCCAAACTTTACAATGAAATCCACAGAGATCTTGTATTATTGTTGTGATTTTTTTCTTTCTTACATCTTTATTTTTGGGTGTATAATTTGCACAGTTCTGTATGAGATGTAAATGTATTTCTTGGTACCATTTTTAAATATTGAAAAAGGTGGCGAAAACAAATGTTTCTAGGTTTGAGCACGGCAGACACAGAGGTCAAGGTCAGAAAGTGTCTTGTCTGGTCCAACACAAATGGCTCTAATACAGTAGCTCCTGTTGGTGGGGGACATTCGGTTCTGGACCTGCCAAATCCATTGGCACCAGTTGTCCCGACAGGCGCTGACACCTTATGACCCGGCGGCGTTCTGGGCTTCACATAAACAATGACGCACCTTTACTCTGGAAACACTTTTTAATTTAAAAGCGAGGACTTTTTTCCACCAGCCAGCAATACAACATGATTTTTTTTCGGGCGAAGTGGAAATCGAGATTATTTACTTTGCTCTTCTAAAGAGATTAAATATTGTGCATCTAGGAAAAATAAATGTGCCAAATCACACTTTCAGATGCTGCCGCCTATACAATTTATTGTTGGGGAAATGTAATGGAAAGTAAACTCAACTCCCATGTAGCTCGTACATTAAAATAAGTGTGACTGACATTGCCAGACCATAGAGGTTTGCTTGGGAAATATTAGCACACCACTGTATGAAGACTTTATCCCCGAAGTGCTATAGATCACCTCAGAAATTACTTCTCTGCAACTGTATAATCACGACATGTGATTTGTGTGCTTTTTGGAAATGCCTTACCTAATGGTTTCAATTGAGAGAGACAAATGGTTTCTTTAGCAGAAAGCCAGAGCTACACCAATCATCAATACATGGGCACAGCTTTTAAAGTCCTCTTTAGGAACATGTGACCTACATTTGATTGTGTGTCCTGGTGTAGTCTCAACAGCTTGGAGCTCAATGCTCTAAAGCCAGTGGAGATGAGAGTGGACTTTAGGAGATGCCCGGCTGACCTGTGTCCCATTGTCCTGGAGGGCTCCCTGACCAACACCGCCACCAATACAATGGAGTCATTTTTGCTTCCTGGGCAAGACAATCACCCAGGACTTCACATTCAAACTAAGAAAGCACAACAAAGACTGTACTCCCTGCAGCAGCTCAAAAAGTACAAACTGCCAACGTCCATGATGATAAATGCCTACACAGCCGTCATTGAGTCCATCCGGCAACGCGTCATCCGCTCTGTGGAGCAGAGACCATTGGTTGTAAGCTGCCGTCCCTCAGCGATCTGTTTAAACCCAGGTCACTGAGGCGGGCAGCAACAATTGATGCAGACACCTCCCATAACTCTTCCCCCCTGGCAGACGGCAAGTCTTTCAAGACCAAAACATCTCCCCACAAGAACATCCTCCCCCCCACGGCGGTGAGTCTAATGGCGATTTTTCCACTGCACAGAACCAGCTCGCCTCAGCTTGACTCGACTCTGCTTTTTTGGTTTTCCACTGGGTAAAAGTTGTACCTGTACCTGCTTCCAGGTACTTTTTTTCGTACCACCTCAGGCGAGGTTCTGAGCGAGCTGAGGCGATACTATCTGCAATGAACAACGAAGCGAAAGCGAGCCGAATCGGGTCAAGTCGAGCTGGTTTTATGTAGTGGAAAAGCGCCATAAGAAATATGCCTCTAGCACTAGACTTCCCTTAATGATCTAGAAGACTTGTGTTGGTGTTTAACACAACACTACTAGTTCACTTGATTTTGTTTTTAAAGGGATTTTGTCAGATAAAAGAAGTCTAACTTGTTTGTACTCCCATGCAATGTGCAAACACAATATATTTTCATTGTTTACTGCTTTAAAACAATATTTTACATCACGAAGGGAGCAACAATACATACAACTGAAGTAATGTTATTTCAACCCTAGTTGAGTCATCCAGATGAGATTTTCCAGGCTATCTGTTATAGAGCCTTACCAGTTTCTGAATGATTGCTAATTTGAATCCAAATAAAAACAATGTTTATTTGGTGAGGAAGTCCGTTAACCCTATTGCCCCTGCGTGTCTTATGGGAGCCCTCTACCCATTGGTGGGTTGATGAGGAAGTGAAATTTCAGTTGGTAATTTACACATACAAACACATACTGTGAGCCTTCCTGTCTTGAAGTGGTTCGATGGTGGCTAAGGGCCCAGTGCCTGTATTTCCTGGCTTCTCCTATCGGCTCGTTGCAGGCGGCGGGCGGGCATCAATCTCTGAGCTGTCAGTTCTGGCTGGTGCCCAGCCCGTTTAACAGACCCATTACAGGTGAGGGTGTGATGTGCCACAAATACTCAGGAGGAGAGGGAAGCGGTGGGTCGGTTTCAAGAGAATGGGGCGAACGAGAAGAGGAGATGATGGTGGTGAATGGAGGAGAAGCAAGGGAAGGAGTAGAGGAGAAAATGTATGGAGGGCCAGCTGCTTCTGTTCTTGGAAGAATAATATAGAGAAAATCAACTATTTTGAGTCGAGCGCACTAGATTAGACGACACTGGTTTCTTTAAAATGTAAAGCTGAGTTATTATATGATCAGGTTTTAAAATGTGCTGTCTGTAATAACTAAACGCCGGTCCTCAAGGGCAAAACCACTTCTTTTTTTCGTACTTCCCTTCTAATCATAGACGGATTCATATCTGGGTATCAGGGTTTAATTAACTACCAGGTAGTAATAAAAAACAGAAGTGTTTTTACCCTTCTGAGCGGCGACGTGAAGCCACAAGGTACTTGAGAGACCGAGTTTTTCTTGTTGTTTTCAAGTGACTGTTTAATTCAAATGAGAAGTGCTGTGCTTTTGCGGGTGAAGCGTGGGAGGTAAACTGGGTCTATATAAATACCATTTAGCAGATGTCTTCAACCGGAGACTTGCTGAAGTAGCCACTTCTGCCAAAACGCTGTACGTGATTTCCCTTCATGCATCAACAGTGGCGTACAATGACTTGAATGCAGATCTAGTAATTCCAACTGGATCTCTTCAAATAAATCATGATATTCACGAATTGTAGGTTGAACATATTTTGATATGCTGGCACACATATTTACAGAGATGTTAAGTTGGCCAGCATTTGCTGAGAAAGAAAACAGGACGCACCGATCTCTAAAACACTAAACCACAGTAAAGCCCCTCGGTTCCGGTCGTAACGACATCCCCTGCTTCCCTTCAGTCCTTCATCCTTCTGTTTTCAAACTTCCGGAGGACATTGCCACTGAGTTCCTCTGCAATTAAAATTTGACTAAGCACAAAACTACTGCATTTCACTTTCTTTAAGGCAGAGGGAGAAATTGAGTTAAAGAAGTAAAAAAGAAAAGTCCGTTCACAGGAATTCACTAGAGTTTGAGGATTATCATAGAAACGTTTTTGGCTAAATCGTAATGCCAATTATTGGTGCCAGAGTACTGGAATTAATGTGTCAAAGGAAGTGTTTGATGTGTGAGTGACCTCTGTAAAGTTGTTACCACAGTTCATGTGGAGGGGGGTGTGATGTTTCCTGCTGCATATTTGGCTACCAGTGTTACTGTCTCTCTTGTCTTTATTTAGGACGTAACTCCCGCTGACAGCGACTTAATTATGGGTACATCCAGTGTACATCGTGTCCGCTCGGATACAAACGAATGCCTCTAAACTCTTATCTCAAACCCATTGAGATAAAAGAGGACAATTATCTCAAACACATTGACATTGCTGCCAAGGAGTTTTTCAGGGCCAAAAAGTTATTGACTGGTCAAGAATGACCCAAATCCAATTGGGCATTCTTTCACATGCGGAAAAACAGCCCTGAAACTGAGTAATGTCTGGCAGAGCAGTACCGGGGAAGAAATCCAGTGTCTGGTGATGTCTTTGTTGCAGATGTTAGGCAATTATAGCTTGCAAAGGATATGCGTCCAAGCACTAAACACAAGTTCTTCATAAAGTTAATCAGTCAAGTCCCTTTGGTCCAGCAACGAAATGAGGGATTATGTACAAAATTGGTTTCATAACTGGTTACCTTTCAATTAGTTCTGCAAGTCATATATCCAGGAATGTCTCACTGTCCAAGTACATTTGAAGTTCAAAGTGTATGTATCTATATTTTTTTCAACCCCCCCCATCTCTCCTTCTGGCTGTTAACTAAAGCGATGGAAAGGCTTTATTTATTTGCATGCTTCTTCCTACGAACCAATTTCACTGTGTTAAGTACTAGCTCATCTCTCTCCCTCTCAGTAGCACATGACAGCCGACAACAAATAATTTGCAGCTATGGATCCTGCGCGCGCGCGTGTGTGTGTGTGTGTGCACGCGCCTGAACGTGTCTGCACGGTTGCAGTGTCTGTCTTGATTTCCCCTCGAAAAGCTGTCATATCAAGACCCATCACATCACAGTGCCAAGTAAGTTGCTATCACTTCATCGAAAACAAGCTTTGCTTTGCAACTTTGTTACTTTGAATCGTGGCTTTAAAAATGTATCATATTCCTGTTGTATTCCCGTTGTATTCCCAGTGTTCTTGTTGCCGGGGCGGGGCGGTGCGATGCAAAACAGAGCTCTGAATAGCAACATCACATTTTACACACCAGCCCACCAAATGCTCCACCTGAGGTTCCTGAAATAGCACTCCGTCGTTACAGAGGAAAGAAACGGGAAGATGCGTCTCCGTCTCGGTCTCTCAGTCTCCCATTTAGCATGAAGGGGAAGTTATGACTCTCAGAAACAATGGTGATCTAAATTAAAATGCATCCCCAATCCCATTTGTTTATCAACATAAAAATGCACATTTCAATAATGTTTTCATACTTACATTTCCTAATTATCTTCTAGACGGATTAACAGATTTGTCTCTTCTACTGTTTTTCTTTCTTTCTTGGGAATTACTAATCCCTCGGAGATCCCTCTTCCATTTCTTATACCAGTTGTTAGTTTCAACAGAATGCCACAACAGTCAAGTCTAAAAATTGATTTATTATACCTGATGTTTGTGAACCCATCTTAATGTGTATGAATCACATTTTCACACCATGTCTTTTGCTCTGTTATATGCTGTTGGCGAAACCATCAGATCAGCGTTTTCTGCTTCCCTGTCCCGTGTTTCTCTGTAACGCCGTCTCCGCAGGGCTATGTGTTATTAACCTGCTGTCTCCTCATGCAAATACATGCTCCTCAGCTCGCTGAAACAACTTTCCGTGCTGTCTTATGTGTCAGATCACATACACGTCTTAAGGTAGATAAGCCAATCTGAGGGGAAAAGATGTGAATAGAAGAAAGTCTGTTTTTCATCTGACAGGAAGGACACGCGAGGTAGATTATATAGGCGACAGGCCTTTTCCAAATGATGTGGGAACAAAAACAGACAATGAGGTGAGAGAGAGGAATAAAAATGAGAGCGTGAGGTGTTAATTCAAGGGGGGGTGGAAAAGGGAGTGAGCGGTGAAAGACGTAAGAAGTAGAGACATGATCACAAGCTTCCTCTTGTTTACTACATCCTCTGTTGTTTACTACATCCTCTGTCGTTTACTACATCCTCTGTCGTTTACTACGTCCTCTGTCGTTTACTACGTCCTCTCTCGTTTACTACGTCCTCTCTCGTTTACTACGTCCCCTCTCGTTTACTACATCCTCTCTCGTTTACTACATCCTCTCTCGTTTACTACATCCTCTGTCGTTTACTACGTCCCCTCTCGTTTACTACGTCCCCTCTCGTTTACTACGTCCCCTCTCGTTTACTACGTCCCCTCTCGTTTACTACATCCTCTGTCGTTTACTACGTCCCCTCTCGTTTACTACGTCCCCTCTCGTTTACTACGTCCCCTCTCGTTTACTACGTCCCCTCTCGTTTACTACGTCCCCTCTCGTTTACTACGTCTCCTCTCGTTTACTACGTCCCTTCTCGTTTACTACGTCCTCTCTTCAAACAACACACACAGACCCTATGGTTAATTATAGGACTGATCTAATCTCAGGAAGCCTTTATCATGAGGTGTGTCAGAGCAGGAGTGACACACAATGACTAAGGGAGTGTTTGCAAATGCAACACACACGAGTGAAGAACAGAAATAACCTGTGAATAAATTACCTCTAAAATTACTTACGGACATCTTCATAAATTGCAGGTGTGGTGTTTTTGGCTGAATAAAGAACGGATGGTAAAATCCCTGAAAAGTCATTGTCACAATATTGCCTCCGGAAATTAGGACTAAATGCTCATGATTTAGCGGAAAGTTGAGTGCCATGTAGAAATTGAGGTGTAATTTGGTGACTGCTGCGCTTAATGTTATTATGTGTTGTCGTAAGCCTTAAACACAGGTGTTAACAACCTCTAATTCTGCCATTGTGAGAATTGGAGACACCGTAGCGATTCAGTCAAACTGTTCCTGTGGAAATAAGTCATTATTTTTAGGTGTGATTGTTTTTATTACCAGAAATATACGGTTGGTTATCAATGGGAGGTTCACGTTTGTTCAAACAAATGGATTATTATTCCAATGCAATATTCACATTTTAACTTAACGCTATTCAATACCCCAAAACTACTGGCAACTGAGCTGCCAAGAATTTAAGTGAATTAGTCCTTGGTTAAACAGCATTTAAAGGTTGTCTCGGCTAAATTATTTTGCGGCAAACATCACTGTAGATGACAAAAATTCAAGATGGTGACATGTCTTTACTGCACAGTACAACTGCAAAAATATTAACACGTGCTGTTAGATAAAGGTGTCCATGTCACATTGTTGAATCTGCCCTTAACTAAATATTCTTTGTTCTTTTAATAAAAAGAGCCTTATAAAGTAGTTGCTTCGTTGTTGACTTTCCATAGTGTGGCTGTATGGTGGAGTCTGCAGAATTACAACAAGTCGGAATAAATATCTAACCACCTTACCGAGTTGGGGCTTCAACTCTGTCATCGACCCGTTCACTTCAACTGCCAACTGCACTGCTTTTCATGGTTTTATCACTCATTCATGGTGTTTTGAGTCTTTGTATTTTTTCAGTGTTCCACTGATTTTCCAGAGAAGTGCAGGATAAAACTGTAACTCGTAGAATTTTAAATTGTTATATACACATGCACTTACCATTCAAAAGTTCAGGGTCACTTGTAAGTTCATGGGAAACAAGGAATTTCTAAGAAATTAACGTGAATAAAAAAAATAGCAACATCAACAGCTAATGGAGTCATTGACAAGGTAAGTAAGAATTATTTTTATTTTCATATAATATTTGTGTCTTGCTTTTGTCAAAGAATCCTCCACATCCAGTTGTTCATGCCTTGCAGATCTTTGGTATTCCAGATGTGAAATGTGTTTAGGTAACAAGATTTCACCCAATACCTCCTGAAGCATTGAATTGGCTTGATGGGCTCGTGCGTATTGTGCAGTCAAGCTGCTCCCACAACAGCTCAATAGGGTTGAGATCATGTGACTGTGCTGGGTACTCCATCATAGCTCCCTGCTTCTTCCCTAAATAGTTTGTGCAAAGCTTGGAGCTGCTTTTGATTGCTATGGGTTATTTCCCGATTTATACAAGGAAATTGGCTTCAATCTATCAAGATATAGCATGGCATTGCAGAATCAAGTGATAACCTGTTTTCTTCAAGATTCTGGCAGTTTTGAGCCTGCAATCGAACCCACAATTGCTGATGCTCCAGATGCCTAACTAATATGAAGGCCAGTTCATTTTTGCATCTTTAATTAGCACAACAGTTTTCATCTGTGCTAACATATTTGCCAAAAGGTTTTCTAAAAATGAGTTAGTTAAAAAATACATATATACTTGGACCACAACGTGCATTTGGAACACAGGACTGATTTGGTTGCTGATAATCATCTTCTGTACGCCTTTGAAGGTATTTAATAAAAAACCTGCCGTTTCCTGCTACAATAATCTCTTTCAACATTGACAACGTCTATATTGCATTTTGGATCAATTTGAAGTCATTTTAATGAACAAAAATATTTGGAAAGACTGTGTGTTATGTAACTCCAAACAGTTGTGCATATTTATAAAATGCAGTACGGAACCAATCCCCAGACCGCAGAGAAGCTGGTCTTTTACACACAATACGAGCCAACGCTGAAAGCCACTCTGTGAGCATAATTGCCAATGAAATTGGGTTTATTTGTATTCAAATTCAAAGGCGCTCTAGGGCTGTTTTTGTTCTACCAGGCCAAGCCAAATAAAAGCATGTATGGAACCGACTGTGTCGATTTTCATTGGCTGTTCTGTGAGCTCAGGCTGGGGTTAAAATGTATGCACTAGAAAAGCCCGCATGTGAAAACATAAATGTTACCATGTTGTATTGAGTTCCTCATGCTGGATGGTGGTGCGGTTGCTCGCCTGAAAATGGGTCAATTATCAGAATTCGGTTGGAATGGTTGCTGATGTTTTGCTTTTGCCAAAAACCCAGAGGCATTTTTAATGCAGTGGCGTACGTTCAGCTGAACCGAAGGTTGGGAAAGAGAATTTTCTTACAAAGTATAATAATTGTAACTGCGCACAATTTGAAGTCCGGTAATTTGCTAAGTAAAATAATTCATATCAGCCCCTCAATTTGTTATGACGTTGTTGTTGACGTCTGCTAATAACAACCTAAACCAGCAGTACAAATGCTGTAAAAATAATACAGGCTGTGAAACCCTTCCAAAGATTCGGCTTATATTTGGGTTGATTTTGATATTTTTTGGAAAACATGGCAGTGTTACCAATATGAATGCGTTTCAGGTACATATCCTATCAGTGTCGGCACACAAACCATTGAATTGGGTAGGATATGGCAACTATTTAAATCAAACTACTGAAATCTAACCCCAATTTAAAGCTTAACAGTTCCTCTGGGCTTTAGTACCATATCAACTGGCTCAGAGTGGGCACAGCGTTTACAGTAGTTCTCATCCACATCAATCCGCTTCCAGAATGAATTATTACATTAATGCAAATTGTTCCATTATGATTGGTCTGGGTGTGTCCCCGATCAGTCAAATTTGTACGGGCTTTAGAACACATGCATCAGTGTGCACGTTAACGAGCACACACATTTAGTCGTGGTCGTTGATGACTTTCCTCCAAACTACTGTACCGACCGGGAACCGCCATTTTTCTCTTCAGCTATATTATTTGTGTACATTGTACAATGTACATGCTAACCAGCTGTTATTGTACACATCCGGCTGTGGGCACCGACGGGAAATCAGGAACATGGTATACTCTTATTTGATTGCATCCATCTTCTTATTGTATCAGTCACTAAACAGAAGTTTGACGGCGCTTGCAGAGAAGGCCGACGTCTGTCATGAGTTGAGCGCAAAATGCAAACGATGGTTAACTCGGGTTGTGCCATTGACAGAGCAGTGGAGCAAAGATGCAATTCAGCAAATGGATGGAGACAAGCCACACATTCTGAAAAGACCATGTAACATTAAATCCACGTATTCGCCTTCTTTCCGCCCATATTGCCTCGGGCGTAAATGTTGAAGCTCACCGCACAAAGACATTGTAAATCCACACGGTCACACGATCTAATTCCAGCTCTCTCTTAAATTCCATCTGAAACTCAACTTAATTCAATAGCATGAACGACTAGTCAACGTGACCAAAGCAACAACAAAATCTATTAAACACAGCAATGAAACTAACAATAAATATAGTGCATATAAAATCAAAGTAGTAAATAAAAATGCAAGAAGTCTATATTAAACCCAAATATTTTCAGCAGTTTTTGTAGGTTGTGTTGGATAATAAAATTGCTAATCAAATTAGGGATACAGTTATGGAGGACATGGATAAGCTACTGAATATAAAAATAAGTCTTTAAATATTTTTTGGAGCACATCCAAACTAATATATACTGCCAAAGGTGCTTTCACACTGTATCCACCAAAGGAAGTAGATATTTTTTTACTATTAAACTTTTTATAAATCATTTACTTTTTTAGTTTAGTTTCACACGTTCGAAAAAACCCGGTTTAAACAAAGGCGTTAACATGACACAATGCTAAGAAAGTTTAAGGGAATAAGCAGGGTATTCGTACTGTACAGACACTTTATCCAGACCCATAGGTACATTTCTTAAACATTTAACTCGAAAAGAGTTATTTTTTCCCGGTGGGAATCTGCCTGTATGTCTTTGGGGTCCACAGAATTCAGGTTAAGGTACACAGGTTATAAGTGTTCTGCTCAACTGAAGTCGTTTTCCACTCTGACTTTCAACCACACTCCACCAACAGTCAAAGTGTGTTGTTAATACACACCTCCAGCTGTCGGAATGTTACCCTTAGAGGCCAGGACATTTTTTCACAGGGTAGAGAATATGTTTTGCTCGTGTTTACCGCCAGTGCCCAGTTTTGAAACCTCTTTTCAGTCTGAGAAACATGCCGGGTCATCTGCATACAGCTCTGTTGTGTGGGAGGAGTGGTGATGTATATTTCTCCAACTTCATCCTAACTGTCGAGCTTCATTCTCTGCTCTTTGTGACCCGTCAAAGTGAAGCGTTTGGTTATTTTGTGACTAAGTTTAACAGAACATTTAATTGGAAATTTTCTTGCAGATTTTCTTCCATTTTTGGATGAATTTAAGGAAGATCTATGTTATATCTATGACATTTATGCTAAATGTCAAATGCCTTTTTGAAGACAATAAAGCAGGAACATATTATAATTGGTTTAGAGGCTATTAAAACATAGAGAGCAATATATGCCTCGCCCCTAACGACCAGTTGCTCACCTGATCCTCATTTGGATTGTGATTGGTTATGAGAGGATGAGGGGAGGTATAAAACATGTTTAAAACTTTGTGCATGGAGGAGCTTTGCAATTTGAATAGAATGATCATGTGACTTGAGTGCTCCTATGTATTTGTTTATTCTGATATTCGTCACGTCACCCCTGACTGATATGGAGTTGTCCAGCTCCATGATTCTAGCTCCTGGCACCATCAGTGGGATCTAAAAAAAATGAATGGCTTCAGCGAGATTGTCCAGCCCAGACACAATTATTTCTAAGTTCTCCTGGAGAAAGTTAATTTAATGAGCATTATTATGAGGGCCTAATGGGAATTATGAGTGAGATGAAGAAGATTATCTGTGCATAATTAGCTATATCTGTCAGCTTCAATTAGCATGAGAAGAATTAAGAGAGTTGGAGAAGAGCCCTGCCGCTGAGGTTGTTTGTGTCTGGAGTAAAAAATATGTGTGTGAATGAGGGAATGAGGAGGGGTTGGGAACGGGAAAAGGAAAGTGAGGGCAGGTTTTGTGACGCAGCATCTGGGTGGAAGAGGACTGGGTGAAAGGTAATGAGGTGGAGGGGGGGGCTAAGGATTTTGGGGGCAATTAGATGTATGTGGTGGGGGTCAATTAGATGTATGTGGGGGGCAATTAGATGTGTGGTGGGGGGCAATTAGATGTATGTGGTGAGGGGGGTAAATTAGATGTATGTGGTGGGGGGGCAATTAGATGTATGTGGTGGGGGGCAATTAGATGTATGTGGTGGGGGGCAATTAGATGTATGTGGTGGGGGGCAATTAGATATTTGTGGTGGGGGTGGCAATTAGACGTATGTGGCTGGGGGGGCAATTAGATGTGTGGTGAGGGGGGCAATTAGATGTATGTGGTGGGGGGGCAATTGGATGTATGTGGTTTGGGGGGGGCAATTAGATGTATGTGGAGGGGGGGAGTACTACACACAGCTCAAACCATGTGACCTAACTAATACTACACACAGCTCAAACCATGTGACCTAACCAATACTACACACAACTCAAACCATGTGACCTAACCAAGACTACACACAACTCAAACCATGTGACCTAACCAAGACTACACACAACTCAAACCACGCTAACCTACCCAACAGAGAGGCACTGAAGCCTGGGGTATCTATTCTAAGGAGCCTGTCAGTTCATATGCTTACGCCCCAAGCTTCTTTGCTTTGGGATATTGATCGGGCTCAGCTCATATTTACAGATGGATACGTGACTCATTGTAGACCGAGAAGAAACAACGTCACTACATGAGCTGCTTAAAGGCACAGCATGTGTACGGTGTGTGCACAGTGTTTGTGGAGAGTAGTTATGGGCTGTCTGTAAGTGTTTATGTATGCCAGGCGATAGTGGTATTGGGGTGTGTGAAGCTCTGAGGCAACATGCCGCATCCCCCCCCACACACACACACACTCTAGACTGTATGTGTCACAGTCTGTCTATCTACCCAAGGCAATGTTGTATAGCCTTTATGTCTATTTGACACATTGCAACTGACAACATGGCTTGTACTCCACATAATGCTGCTTGAGGACCCCAAATAGAGCATCACTGGGAATCCATAACTGTAATTATGAATTATTACTGCCGAATGTATTTTATTATGTCAATCAAGAGATGCCAATCAGGGTGGGAAAATAATGTATTATCTCACTATACATCAGTGTTCAGTTGTTAATTAACAAGAAAGATATCTATCAATACAATCTTCGAATACATCCTTCCGTTTGTCAGTATTTACGTGGATGGAGTTTCACATTTTTAACATGTTTATTTGTTTTATTACAACAGCAAACGCATTCACATTAAAATCCCTTTTAGGGAAGCCAAATGTAATAGTAGTTAGACTTTTTCGACCGAGCGAAGATCCCACGTATTTTAGCTTTTGCACTTCCCAAGATTGAACCATGAAATTGTCACTGCATATTGCTGCAGGTTAATCAGGTGAATGTTCATGTTATGCCAATGGCAATTTTTGTATTGTCTCGTGTAACATGGGTTTAACACTTCACATGTTACTATTTAATTTGCTTGTATGTTTGACAGGTAGCGATAGTAGCAATACTAACCCTAACCCTGCCATGTCACTAGCGGGTTTGGGGTACCCTGCCATGTCACTAGCGGGTTTGGGGTACCCTGCCATGTCACTAGTGGGTTTGGGGTACCCTGCCATGTCACTAGCGGGTTTGGGGTACCCTGCCATGTCACTAGCGGGTTTGGGGTACCCTGCAATGTCACTAGCGGGTTTGGGGTACCCTGCCATGTCACCTGCAGGTTTGGGGTACCCTGCCATGTCACCTGCAGGTTTGGGGTACCCTGCCATGTCACTAGCGGGTTTGGGGTACCCTGCCACGTCACTAGTGGGTTTGGGGTACCCCTTTCACTCGTTATCTCAGTAAGAGCGCTCATTGTGGAACCTGGATCGGCTGTGATTGGTAGAGCAGTAGTTCCCCTGGCGTCTTTATTGGTATCAATAATGCCCTGCAAGGCTGGCGTGATTTGAGCCGAGCTCAGATTCCCTGAGTAGTGTTTGTGTGTGTGTGTGTTTGTGTTTGTGTGTGTTTGTGTCTTTAGGGCCGGATCTGTGGATTAGCCTGTGTCTGAACTTGAAGCAGGAAAAGGACAGAGCAGTCAATATGCACTGATTAATGATAATGGCATGCAAGCCAGCGGGATAATCTTTATTAAGCTCTTTTTATCTTAAGACCGATTGACTGAGAACAGAGGAAATGGAGGAGGACAAACATCTCGAGCCAGGCAATTCCAAAGCAACCCGACGCTTCAAAATTCAATCAATGTGTTTGTGTCATTTTAGTTTATAGTTTGTTGCCTTTAAATTATTATATTTGTATGTTTTATTGGTTCTGATTTGTTTCACTTATTTCTGCGAAATAACTTTACATTTTTGTTTGTGGTGATAAGATCGAGCAATAAGGTTAAGTAATAAACGCAAATGTGACTTTTTACAAAAGCATTATTTCTTAATATTCCAATTTCCAATGTCAGCAATGCTACATTTCTGTCAGAAAAAACAAAGACTAATTAACATGGAAAGAGCGAATTGTCATTATTCTAACTCTTCCTTGGTCTGTCCATTGAATACAAGTTTCCGAATTTATATTAAATGTAAATACTGCACTTTTAAAATAGATGCGTATATCAAACGCCAACGTTGATCATGCCCATGTGCTGTTCTTTGCCTGTCTGTAGAACTTACAAGCCAATGCAGAAATATGCTCCTTCACGTCATATTTACCAGTAGAGAAATACTGTTACAATTGATAACACTTTTGACAAGCAAATACTGTACTTTTACTTTTTTTTCAGTTAAAATGGGCTAAAAATGGCTAGCTATATCTTGCACTGCTGGCTAACGTTATTTTGAGAACAGACACTGATCTCATCAGATATAGGTGTGTGTGTGTGATTGAGGGTCTATATTGGTGTGTGTTTTGAGGGTGTATGTTGGCGAGTGGCTGTGCTGTTGCCTGTTGGAGGGTGTTTGTGTCTGGGTAATTGCTACGACAAGTACTACTTTTCTCAATGTCTACAGTGGTCTCAAATTGGAATCTTTCTACCCAACTGCTTCGGCACTGACCTTGGGGCGGTCATTACGTCCCGGTAGATTTGGCGTTGAGTGATTGTTACAGTGGAGCACAACTGAAAGTCGCTGTTACGCTTTTTGGATTGTTGAAGCAGGAATACACCTTTAATAAATGCAGCTGGCTGTAGTTTTGTATTATTTATAACCAATTTGTTTGATGTCATTAGTTCCGTAATAAATGGCACTGTTGGTGATCTGACGAGATGCATATTATGCTTTTGTGATTGATTTGACTCTTGAATCTGTCTTGTATTTTTAATTTGATCACAAACATTTTTTTGCTCAGATATATTAATTATTATTATTATAGGTGATTATATGCTATGCTATGCAATAGGCAGGTGATTATATGCTGTCCTATACTATAGGCAGGTGATTATATGCTGTCCTATATGCAATAGGCAGGTGATTATATGCTGTCCTATATGCAATAGGCAGGTGATTATATGCTGTCCTATACTATAGGCAGGTGATTATATGCTGTCCTATACTATAGGCAGGTGATTATATGCTGTCCTATGCAATAGGCAGGTGATTATATGCTGTCCTATATGCAATAGGCAGGTGATTATATGCTGTCCTATACTATAGGCAGGTGATTATATGCTGTCCTATATGCAATAGGCAGGTGATTATATGCTGTCCTATCCTATAGGCAGGTGATTATATGCTGTCCTATACTATAGGCAGGTGATTATATGCTGTCCTATGCAATAGGCAGGTGATTATATGCTGTCCTGTGCTTTAGGCAGGTGATTATATGCTGTCCTGTGCTATAGGCAGGTGATTATATGCTGTCCTGTGCTATAGGCAGGTGATTATATGCTGTCCTATATGCTATAGGCAGGTGATTATATGCTGTCCTATGCAATTGGCAGGTGATTATATGCTGTCCTGTGCAATAGGCAGGTGATTATATGCTGTCCTATATGCTATAGGCAGGTGATTATATGCTGTCCTTTGCTATAGGCAGGTGATTATATGCTGTCCTATGCAATTGGCAGGTGATTATATGCTGTCCTGTGCAATAGGCAGGTGATTATATGCTGTCCTATATGCTATAGGCAGGTGATATATGCTGTCCTTTGCTATAGGCAGGTGATTATATGCTGTCCTATGCTATAGGCAGGTGATTATATGCTGTCCTATATGCTATAGGCTGGTGATATATGCTGTCCTATACTATAGGCAGGTGATTATATGCTGTCCTATGCAATAGGCAGGTGATTATATGCTATCCTATACTATAGGCAGGTGATTATATGCTATGCTATGCAATAGGCAGGTGATTATATGCTATCCTGTGCTATAGGCAGGTGATTATATGCTGTCCTGTGCTATAGGCAGGTGATTATATGCTGTCCTGTGCTATAGGCAGGTGATATATGCTGTCCTGTGCTATAGGCAGGTGATTATATGCTGTCCTATATGCTATAGGCAGGTGATTATATGCTGTCCTATGCTATAGGCAGGTGATTATATGCTGTCCTGTGCTATAGGCAGGTGATTATATGCTGTCCTATATGCTATAGGCAGGTGATTATATGCTGTCCTATGCTATAGGCAGGTGATTATATGCTGTCCTATGCTATAGGCAGGTGATTATATGCTGTCCTATATGCTATAGGCAGGTGATATATGCTGTCCTATACTATAGGCAGGTGATTATATGCTGTCCTATGCAATAGGCAGGTGATTATATGCTATCCTATACTATAGGCAGGTGATTATATGCTATGCTATGCAATAGGCAGGTGATTATATGCTATCCTGTGCTTTAGGCAGGTGATTATATGCTATCCTGTGCTATAGGCAGGTGATTATATGCTGTCCTGTGCTATAGGCAGGTGATTATATGCTGTCCTGTGCTATAGGCAGGTGATTATATGCTGTCCTATGCAATAGGCAGGTGATTATATGCTGTCCTGTGCTTTAGGCAGGTGATTATATGCTGTCCTGTGCTATAGGCAGGTGATTATATGCTGTCCTGTGCTATAGGCAGGTGATTATATGCTGTCCTATATGCTATAGGCAGGTGATTATATGCTGTCCTATGCTATAGGCAGGTGATATATGCTGTCCTATATGCTATAGGCAGGTGATATATGCTGTCCTATACTATAGGCAGGTGATTATATGCTGTCCTATGCAATAGGCAGGTGATTATATGCTATCCTATACTATAGGCAGGTGATTATATGCTATCCTGTGCTATAGGCAGGTGATTATATGCTATCCTGTGCTATAGGCAGGTGATTATATGCTGTCCTGTGCTATAGGCAGGTGATATATGCTGTCCTGTGCTATAGGCAGGTGATTATATGCTGTCCTATATGCTATAGGCAGGTGATTATATGCTGTCCTATATGCAATAGGCAGGTGATTATATGCTGTCCTATGCAATAGGCAGGTGATTATATGCTGTCCTATATGCTATAGGCAGGTGATTATATGCTGTCCTATATGCTATAGGCAGGTGATTATATGCTGTCCTATATGCTATAGGCAGGTGATTATATGCTGTCCTATATGCTATAGGCAGGTGATATATGCTGTCCTATACTATAGGCAGGTGATATATGCTGTCCTATACTATAGGCAGGTGATTATATGCTATCCTATACTATAGGCAGGTGATTATATGCTATGCTATGCAATAGGCAGGTGATTATATGCTATCCTGTGCTTTAGGCAGGTGATTATATGCTATCCTGTGCTATAGGCAGGTGATTATATGCTGTCCTGTGCTATAGGCAGGTGATTATATGCTGTCCTGTGCTATAGGCAGGTGATTATATGCTGTCCTATGCTATAGGCAGGTGATTATATGCTGTCCTGTGCTTTAGGTAGGTGATTATAGGCAGGTGATTATATGCTGTCCTGTGCTATAGGCAGGTGATTATATGCTGTCCTGTGCTATAGGCAGGTGATTATATGCTGTCCTATATGCTATAGGCAGGTGATTATATGCTGTCCTATGCTATAGGCAGGTGATATATGCTGTCCTATATGCTATAGGCAGGTGATATATGCTGTCCTATACTATAGGCAGGTGATTATATGCTGTCCTATGCAATAGGCAGGTGATTATATGCTATCCTATACTATAGGCAGGTGATTATATGCTATCCTGTGCTATAGGCAGGTGATTATATGCTATCCTGTGCTATAGGCAGGTGATTATATGCTGTCCTGTGCTATAGGCAGGTGATATATGCTGTCCTGTGCTATAGGCAGGTGATTATATGCTGTCCTGTGCTGTAGCCAGGTGATTATATGCTGTCCTATGCTATATTTTAGATGATCTATTAAGGGAATGGTCCTAAATACTTGACCCGTCTTCACACAATATGCACTGTAGCCTTTTTCCATTTTACAGGATGATAGATTTAAACCGCATACATCTAGAAATGGTAGCCTTCACAAGGGTGTTCAAATTACGATCCAATGCTAAAAAAAATCATAAATCAATCTGCAAGGTTAGATAAAACGGTAAACTTGTATTCATTTATTGTTTCTTCTTGTCGTCTGTGGTATCCGACGGCTCGAAAAGACGTGCCCAAAGCCGGTTTATCAGGAGACGGTAATATGTCTGACACGCAAAACGTTCAAAGCTGAATGAAGCCCCATATCCCACAGCTCACTGCCGTACGGCACACAGATAACAACCGCTGTTCCTGCCCTCATTCGCTAGGGCCGTTGATCAATGATCGGGTTTTGTGTAACTCAGTCGGCAGGGCACGGTCCCTGCAAAAACCAACGCTGGGAATTCGATTGGCACACAGCGCCAGCATGGCAATGTATAAACTCAATACTAACTCTCTTTGGATCACTGCATCTGTTGAATGTGATATTACAGAGCCGGTCGGATATTACTGAGCACGCACTCTGTCATTCTCTGTATCAGTCGCTCAGCCCTTCCCAGAAGCCCTCACGCCGCTCCCCCCCCAATAAACAACACCCTGACAGGTAGCTTTAAGCTTTTCACCCGTGTTTGTAGGTTTACACATCCGCAACCCCGCAGAACCCAGCTCGCCGAGACAATCCCACTCGGAACCGTATTACCTGTTTTAATGGAATGTTCAGAAGTGATGATGGATTCCCCCTCTCAGGACGGAACCTGTCTGAATGCCCGGACCCGAGTAGAGAACCTCCTCTCTCCGTCATTTGTCTTCCTAGAAAGGCAGCGTCTTTACATCCCCAGGGGGGAATGAGGCGCTCTGTGTGGTTTTGTCTTGTCTGGCATTGGATATAAATGTCTCCTAAACACTTCCAGATTTTCTCTCTGAATTGGCCAGCATAGCGAAGCGTGTCGACAAGCCTAGCAAAGCATCCGATTTACTAATGAGAAAGATGGGATTATTAAAACTGCTTTGAGATTATTTCTTTTTTTGCAGATTACCTAATAAATCATGCATCTGGGTCTGCAGATGGATTCGAAGAAGTTGATTTCGCACTCACCAGCGAATCTAGATTGGCACGTCTCTAGCATTGTAATGGGCACCCTTACATTCTGATCAGATATCCAAATTATTTAAATTACTTGAATTTGCGGTTCGAACATTGATATGGTGAATGTGCCGGTGGTGCCTCAACGAGTGGGAATAAATTACAGCTGCAGTATTTTTAGAATCCAATAGGTGGCAGTAATCCAGTACAAATGGAAGCTAAATTGAGATATAAAAAAGGAAAGCACCTAATCTGGCTAGATGGAAATAACTAAGCAGTTTCCAGAAAACAGCCATGACACGACATTGAAACAAACAGGGAACAACTGGGTTTCAACATTGTAACTGCAAGGGCATTTAAGCGGTAACTGCAAGGGCATTTAAGCGGTAACTGCAAGGGCATTTAAGCGGTAACTGCAAGGGCATTTAAGTGGTAACTGCAAGGGCATTTAAGTGGTAACTGCAAGGGCATTTAAGTGGTAACTGCAAGGGCATTTAAGCGGTAACTGCAAGGGCATTTAAGCGGTAACTGCAAGGGCATTTAAGCGGTAACTGCAAGGGCATTTAAGCGGTAACTGCAAGGGCATTTAAGCGGTAACTGCAAGGGCATTTAAGCGGTAACTGCAAGGGCATTTAAGCGGTAACTGCAAGGGCATTTAAGCGGTAACTGCAAGGGCATTTAAGCGGTAACTGCAAGGGCATTTAAGCGGTAACTGCAAGGGCATTTAAGCGGTAACTGCAAGGGCATTTAGCTGTAACGGCAATTATTTATGAATTATACATTGTTTGTGCTGATGTTGATGTAATCCAGGAAGTAGGATGTATATGATTCAATGTCAATATGGGAGTCAGTGGTAGTCTGAGTGGAGGATGCATATGATTCAAACAGTGGCAAACAGACTCCAGTCTGTGTGTTGAAACTGGACCTGTAGTGATGAGTCTGACCCCTCAGGCCACACCTTGACCTCACTGTAGGTTTCACACGCTTGATGATTGGCAGGTGCAAATCACCATGACAATGACATCGTTTCTGTAGCTCATCCATGAACAATGTTAGACAACATCAATACTGCGATGTCAGAAGGATTTCTAGAAAACAATGAACATACTGTAATTGCTGCATGGGTACCCAGAGCTGCTGAACATGTCACATTTACCCATGCCTTCATTTGGATGAGGCTGTGTCAGTTGTCTGCGTGTCTGTCTGTCTCTCTGCCTAATGCTTCAAATGTTTTCTATCATTTCCAACGCACGGCGGTTATCAACTCTTCTTAACTTTGTTGCTTATAATTACACTTTCCCGAGGCCCCGAACATCGCGAAAGTCCGTGTCAACTCACTAAGTCAGCCATGTCACGTCAGAAAAGATTCCATTCCACCACCGCCCAAAGAGACAGTAGACAGTCACATTAAATCTCCGTCATTATCATAACAAATTCCATTTCTTCCCCCGTTTTCCATTTCACTCGTCCATCCCCTCCCCATAATCAAATGCTTATTGACAGTGATGAAATGGAAATGATGCTTTATCCCATCCTAGCGCCGTCTCATCAATCTGTATCCATCGCCCCCACCGTTCAGTCGGCAGCCCAGCGGGGGGGATTGAACAGCACTGATCCCGCTACAGAAACGCCCGACAAAACCGCGGCTAATTTATGCGCCCTCATGGATGCAATTATTGCCCATGTCCGCGGTCTCAAAATATGTTGGCAATGAATCCGCGTGAAACAGAAGAGCCGACGCTTTATGGCGTTTATATGAGTGGCTTGTCATCGGCCAGTTTCTCGCAGATTAATGTCCCATTGTCAGCTGTCGATCCCGGATAGGCCTGCTGAAACGGACCGCGGGAGGCCGTTTCTCCATTCCTCGCTCCTCCCTCCTCTCTGATTCCTGCTGCGACTGAGCTGGTGGTGGTGGGAGGCTGCACAGCTGGGGTCACTTCCATGTAAATTCCGTCCATTCAGAAAGTCACTTGGAACTTAAATGAAACGTCTCTGTATGAACAGAGTGAGTTAATATATAATTGGCCTTGCTGTAATCCTTAAAGGTCAAACCGCAACGTCTGTCTTTCTTTGGACATTAGTGCATGTTTGAACTGTTACTTTAACATTTCTTATTTATCTCAACGAATGCGCTAAATCTAGTTTATCGCAAATGCCTATTTTATTGGTGTTAAGTGGAAAAACGTCGCTATGAAGGGCGAACCGCTAACTTGTCATCATGTTGTCATTAAAGTTGCTCATCAACAAATTATCAGCAGCGAAGAAATAATCGCACACTGTCCATCAGTGTTGTAAAAAGTCAGAAGGAAGCACGCAGCGACACGAAGAGACAATGAAGAAAGGCAGTTAGTCAGAAAAACGGAGAGAACGAGGGCGAGAACGAGAGACAGAGATGCCTTGTGCAGAGACGGACAACTCCCATTCGTGTCTCAGTCTATAAGAGACACAGGGAATTGGGGAGGAGGGAGGAGAAGTGGCGGGTTCTCGGGCCCCCCACTCCCATCAATGTCGCTCAAATCCTGGCAGGGAACGAGAAGCGGGTGACATCCTGAGTTCCCCAGCGTCTGGTTTGGGACAGGAGGACCTCCCTACTCTCTCGGCGCCCCCTCCCCCTTCCCTCCCAAATCCAATTGTCACTTGCCCACCAGCCTGCCTGTCGGACAATTTGGCCGTGGTGCTACACGATGTGTCAAATGAAGGCAGCTGACACTCTAAGGGATGTTATTGCTTTCTTTCTTTCCCGAGCGAGTCGGAGATCCTCTCTCGACAACAGATCGACGAGAGAAGCGGCACCTACTAATTCTAGTTCCGGAATTAAAACGCGGGAGGTTCTGAGACAAGAAAGGACCTCTAGGAATCCGGCAACAGGAACGTAACCAAACTGTCCGAATTATTCCAGGTTTCGCAGAAGGATGAAGATGTTCGCTAGTTGACGGCGTCTTGTTGTTCTCTGTGGTTAAAACGGCGTTAATACGTCAGTGTCAAACATGGAAGCCTTGTGTGTGTGTAAGATGTGCTTCAAACCTTTCCGTTCCTACCATTTCAGCCCTGTCCTCCCATTGTATCCAAAGCTGCAGGCACTCCTGATGTTTATTGAAACTGACCGCTAAGCTCTTGCCTTATTGAACAGCCATTACAATATGAGATTCTAAGAAGAGTGAATAGTGTGCAGGAAAGAGGGCCTGCAGAGGGAGGTGAATAACGGGAAATGGGAGAAGGATGGCCCGATAAAGAGATGACTGGATGTAAGATGAGGAGTGGGGACCAGATTATTGTATTTCCAGACGGTATTTTTTAATTAGTTCAATATTGATCTCCCTTCTTTGGTGCGCCGAGGTAAACGCGGCCGCTGTGTTTTCAACAGCCCTTCGTAAAGAAATTACGCCGAGATATCAAAGGCGATTAGAATGATTCGCTTTCGATCTAATCTTGAATCTAACATTTTGTCATTCCTGAAGTATCTGGAATGCAATTCCATGTTGTCGGACGATAAGAGGTTCAAATTGGTTATATAAATGCAAACCTTTTTATCGCCTCGTTCTCTCAGCGGTCTTGGCCGCCCCAATGCAAACCGCTTTGTCCAACGCACAATGCAGACCAAAAAAAAAAAACACAGTTAAATACGCATTTCTATAAAAAAATATAATTTCCTGACCATCCCAGGGAAGCGTCTTCAAAAGGTTGGTGTCTTTCCAGTCAAACAGGATTTTTCCATCAGTCTCTTGTGTGAGGAGAGGGGAACTCAAAGCTCCCAGTGGAATGGTGGCAGAACGGAGCTGATGACCCTGTCAGAGAAGCAGGGCACAGAGATGCTAGAAAGCGCCTTTTCACCAGTTGATAAACTTGAGGTTTCTCAACAGTTCTCATCGACTGAATATGATTGGAGGCGTCCCGGACGAAAAACAAACCCCACAGCAGTATTTGGGACATTTTCAGTTTAACCAACGATGTTCTTGGTTGATTGGGTCTGATCTAAAAACGATTAGCGGCGTTTTGTAGCAATTATTTTGGCCTTTGTGTCTTGCCAATAGCTCAATCGCGCCATTGACGTGCCAATATGGTTGTCATTGTTTAATAGAGCCATACATCAGGATCGTCGGTTGACACATTCTCTGTTTCGAAGCCATATTTTCATTTCAGAAAAAAACACAAAACCGTTTATAGTCAACAGCTGTGGGGTGCAGCTGGAGGAATCGAGCCACTCTCAAATTGAGAGCCGTCGTTATGGACACTGAGATTGATCATCCGTTGGATCAACCTGATTGCATGTTTGTACCAAACCCCCATTTCCCTGCATTAAAAGCTATTAATGTCATAAGGCTGACCTTAAAAGACCTACACTCCATTCAGTGGGTATTGTAAGCTAGCATTAATCACCAACCTATTGACATTTCGACTGATGTTTGCTGTGCACGTGAACCTTGGTTCACCTCACGCTGACTGTAAATGTGAAATGACAGAGACCTGTATAATTTATTCGAAAATGTGAATCGAATGCAGGGAAAGGCATCGTCGGTAGCCGTCATCATTTCTGGATGATTACTTTACTCGGCTATTGACTCACACATCTACTGGCTTGGAATATCAGGTATCTGATTCTGCTAGAACATTCTAAAGCTAAACACTATTGCCTGCCTTTAGTCATCCATTGGTCAATAAACACGTCATGCCTGTATTTCCAATGGCTAATAAGAACGCCAACTACGACAAAAGCAATTTTGTTTGTGGTAACTTGCTTTAAGTATCAGACGGATAATGTGTTTTTTAAACGATCTAATTAATGCCTGCCTTTTTTCCTCTCCTCTTGTTCACATTGTTTTGCAAATGAGACGGCAGTTTATTGTGTGTATCGAGTTTTTTGAGCAGCCGGTATGCTGCAAATACGTTTTTATTTTGGTTTAAATTAACTCTTTAGTTCAATTTCATTTTAAAGGTGTTTCATATGCATTGCACTACATGTTATTTCCTCTCTTAAACATACTGAAACTCTTAAAATTGATATGTTTTATGATACATAGTTGTTCTTCCAAAAGGATGAGAATTACACGTCACGTGACTACATTGTTAAGGAAATAAAGTCCTTGATGTATTTAGTACCTGGTTTTAAAATATTCTCCTATGGTAATTATTCATTCCTTACTGGTGAGAGTGAACATTTCCTTGCTTAACATTAAGTTATTTAACTTGATTTCCTATTAGGTGTCTGTGAGTGTTATGTAATGCTTTACTGAAAGGTGTGTTGGTTGTACCTTAGGTACAATTTAAATGTGCACCGTGATCTTTCAGTCTTTACAATAAACCATACCAACGGATACATTCAGTCTGTATAATAAACCATACCAACATGTACATCAGTCTGTACAATAAACCATACCAACATGTACATCAGTCTGTACAATAAACCATACCAACGGATACATTCAGTCTGTATAATAAACCATACCAACATGTACATCAGTCTGTACAATAAACCATACCAACATGTACATCAGTCTGTACAATAAACCATACCAACATGTACATCAGTCTGTATAATAAACCATACCAACATGTACATCAGTCTGTACAATAAACCATACCAACATGTACATCAGTCTGTACAATAAACCATACCAACATGTACATCAGTCTGTACAATAAACCATACCAACATGTACATCAGTCTGTACAATAAACCATACCAACGAGTACATCCAGTCCACGTCCTCCTGTAATCTCCACTCGTATCCCACTCCTAAATCATTACAGCATTAGTTTCCAACTCCAACACATTAGTTTCCAACTCTAAATGCAACAGTATCTTAAAACTATACGAAATCCAAAGAAAGATTCAGATAGTGAAATTGTCCCCCTGGGCAATAAGACAGGCTAATGTAATTTCTAAGCATTCCTGTCTCCTCAATTGCTATGAATTAATTTTGTTGGCTTTGTAAGTGGTCTTCAGGGGGCAAAATGTCTGTGCGATGTCAAATAGTACACATGTTAATTGATCCTCTACGGCAAATAAAATCGCGAACGACAAACAATCAGGATTTCTGAAATGTTATGTAGGAACGGATCACTAGCACGCAGTACAGTTTTATTGCTTTAATATCTCGCCTTGGACTTTTTGATGCATGCGTGGTAATGTGATGTCTTAACAGTCAGAATAACAATTAGTATTTTGTGGTTTAGTACATCGTTTGCACTCCTAAAACCTTATTGCCTGTGACTACTAGGATCCAACAGGCCAAAACTAAACGTTCAAATGCTTCACCTACAAAAGTTTCCAACTCCGGGCAATATTCACGTTTTAGTTACAATTGTACAAACTTCTCACTAACAGCTTGCAGCATACACCAGCTTTACAGGTCACGTCTCAGAATACATACCATACGTAAATAATATTGACTGGAGGCTTTCTGTTTTTTTCTTACTGGTGATAATAATTTACAGCTGTCTTTTGTAGTTTAATACTGCGAATGTCCATTAGGAAACGGCGTAAAAGGTCAGCCGGTCACATGGTGTTGTTCATAATTGACTTTTCCCACCAGGTGTCACATGTGTGAGGTGGGCCTGGAACATTGGAACCGGTTGTCACGGTGACACTGGGGAGGAAAGGCGACATGGCGACGCTGGAGAATGTGAATATACTGGAAGATTAATTACTCACGGTGCAGACAGAAAAGCACTAGCGCTACGCCCCAGCATGGGTCAGGTGATTCCATTATGAGCTCCGGTCCATATGGCCGAGTGTTAGAAAATGAGTCCGGATCAGCACACCAGGCCTGTTCACTTCCATGTGGGAACCTGGAAGTTCTGGTTCTGAAGTAATAAAATCTGTTCAGTGGCATCCATGTGGGTTGAACTTCTGGAAATTCTGATTGTCCTATACGGCCGACAAGCAGCACCGACTTGAAACTACAGCTAATGATATATATATTGCTATTTATGAATAGAGAATATCTCACTCCATAATTACCAGCTGGAGTGGCGTCGAAGTTGATTTTTCGCAATCATATGTAGTAAATAGCTCTTTCCCACTTCAGGATCGTAGCAGCAGCAGCTCCAGCCGCTAAACATCCTATTAGCATATAAAACCCATATGCGACAGTTCAGCATAATATCTCACCCTTCAGCGTCACCGTTGTTTTCCTCCTCATCACAGACCAAGGCCAGCTCTGTGTACACAAGGTCATCTCATCTCTGATCAATAGTAGCTATTGAGCCGTACACGCCTTCCTGCTTTTGCCCCGGCCCTCACATCAATGGGAGCAAATGAAATTAAGCTCCTGGGCGGATGGCGTATTAAAAAGGAAGAGTCAATTATCTTTCTGTGATGAATAATAAGTAATAAAATGCCCAGCTTGTTGTTGGGTTTATAGCGGCTTCGTTCGTCTGGCTGAGGTAAAATAAATGTCTGAAATGAGATTTACTGTAAGAGAAACTCATTGGAATAAAGTCCTGTGTTGTTCTAAGTATAAACTTCTACGAGGAACGTTCGCCTTGTAGGAATGTGCATTGGGTGATCATGTGCGAAGAAATATAAAAAACGGTTTTAAAATACAGTTTATTAAAGTTACATTTTGATGGATATTACCGTTTTCCGTAAGATTCCAGATATTTCTGTTCCATGTAGCCGCCTCTTCTCTCAAAAGGCTTTTCGGTTCAGTTTCAAAATCGAACCAAGATTAATGTATATTTTCCAATCAAAGCCGGCCACATTCCCTTTCATCTCTACCACGGACCTTTACTTTCACAATTCCCTCAAATCTACCTCCTTTCAACAGAGTCACCATCATCCTTTAGATCTATTGTCCAGATAATAAACCTCACTAATATCTCTTTCCTTTTTTTCTTTTTGTCATCATGACCTTATTAAATCCTCGGATTCTTTTCATTTATTATTTTCAAAAGCTGTCTGTCTTGCAGTATGCGGCGCTAGTAGCTGGTTGAAATGGCAGGTCTAGAAGCTTCCCCCGGGGGGACGGCGTGATTGGCTGGCTGCGGATCCAGCTGTAGACCAAAGGTTCTCTCACACTTATTACACCTGCACAGATGGGTCATACTCTTTTATTCATAAGGGAGCGCTAACTTTGATCTCGACTGGCATATAGTGTTTAGCATTCTCCGGACTGGATGAAGGGGTGCCAGGCGTCGGTTGGTAGCAGGAAGTGCCCCGACTTCAGTCTCCACTTCACACTAAATATTTCCTCTTCAGTCACTTTCCGGCCTTTTAATCTTGTAGCGCCTCAAGCCTTCCGCGATATAGTTTGTTGATCCTTCACTCGAGTTCATACACAACACATCCATTTGTATAAACTGTTTGTCACACGAAGCTTCGCTTGAGAGAAGATGCCTAATTTGTAATCTGCAGAGATTGTTGGCATGGCCTCTTTCTCTACAGAAAGTGTTTTTCACTGTTCACAGTTCAGAGGCTTTTGCAATTCTCAAATACAGACCCACCGCCAATTGCCCGAAATGTTCCCAAAGCGCTAGTTATTTGCAGCGAGGAAGTGGTTGGATTGGAAAAGAGGAATGCATTCTATTTTTACTCCATTTAGTCTGAGAGTCATTTATTAAACAGTGTTTATCATTCATATTGACCTGGGTTAAATGTCTAGAGAATTATATCTAAAGCTAAATGTCCCAGTAGGTAATTAACCATTACAATAATTCATTGCAGGACCTTGCAGGGGAAAGGCAACATGGAAGGAGAGAAGCAGAGATGGAGCCTGAAATAAAGAGACTGGGGGAGTGGAGGAGAGGGGAAAACATTTAGTTTTTACAGGGTTGGAAGAAGTTGAGAGAGAGAGAGAGAGAGAGAGAGAGAGAGAGGTCAAGGGAGCAGGGAGAAAGTGTTGAACAGAGAGAGGGAATGAGGACAGGGAGATTGAGGGGAGTATAAGCGAGACAGATAAACAATGATTTGTGGTCAGTACCGTGTGTTCAGTACCGTGTGGTCAGCACCGTGTGGTCAGCAATGTGTGGTCAGTACCGTGTGGTCAGTACCGTGTGGTCATGGCTGTGATGCAGTAACAACTAGCCTTTTTGGCCGTGAGGTATCCCCAAAGTCTCTTCCATAACGGTTATTTGTTTTATAATCTAAAAACTAAACTAAAGATAGATTTTATGTTTTAAAACTTTAAGGACACCCAGACGTATGTTAATACTATACAGATTAATATGCCTTGAATTGAACCTGGGGTTGGTATAAAATAATCTTCTTCTGATCATATGCATATCAAACAATAACTAAACTTCTGAAAGTGTACTAGTTTCTGCAGAAAGTGTGCATTGAACAAACATGTTTACTACGCAGGTTAATTTATTTTATCTAAATCTTTGAATAATTATTTACATCGCCCTTGTGTAAGAACATTTCATATGTTGTTCTCAAACGGTTTTATCCTTACTTGACAGCAATGGTCACCTGATACATCTGTCTGGCAAAGCAACTTCCGAAAATGAATGATGTGAAATATATGTGGATATATAGTTATTTAAAACAGTTTCAGTAAAATCTCCAGCTTTTCTTAACAAACACCCCACCACTTTCTTTAGGTTCTCTAATGTCATTATTTACGTTACACATGCATAGACACGTGTAAATGCACACGCCCTAGTGAAGAAATGCATCCGCATACAAAACAACAGCATCATTTTGGTTATTCACGAGAACCTGATTTTGCCCGGCTGTTTTGCAAACTGCAAAATGTAATTATGTATCAGTTCTGTCTCTTCATTTTGATCCACTGCTTAAAGCCTGGATCCCAAATAGTACCCATTAACGGTTCTCTTTACGACAGGCCCAGAGCCTGTAGTGTGTCATTTGTGGATGCAGATCTGTCTCTGTGAATAATTATTACAGCAAGACACTCTGCTTTTTTTTTGCATGTGAATTAGATGAGATCTGGGGTAATTCCTTTTTTGAAAGAAGACGTTTTCTATCTATTCCATCTGTAGAACTGTACACCAATCCTTATAGGGGTCTTTCCCTCTTGTCACTGTGTGTCTGTCCGATTAGGGATTTTCATCTTAATAGATTGCCATTGTTTATTCCAACCTCAACAAAAAAACACCAAAGCTGCTGTGGATGTGGCAGCTTTATCTATATTATGCACTGTACACATTGATTTTATACATTTCTAAAAAGCAGTCATGTTTTCCCGAAGAACACTATATTATATTCATTCTGTGTTTACTATTTACCATAAAAAAAACATGTGTCTCTGCCCTGACAGTCCTTTTCTCTTCTTCATTCCATTCCCAGCTAACCCCAGACTTCAATGACCACCCATCATCTCTGGCCTCGATGTAAAATAATTCCTGCCTGTGGGAGCTGGCAGTCAGATGTCCACAAAACACCTAAGGGGACGTCAGCCGTATGACTGATGCACTGATATTAGCTACGCGAGGTGATCACCATGGGAACTGGCTGTTCTCACGAGTAAGCCCCTAACCTAGATGTCAAGGTAATTATCTACGGCCTCAGGCTGCACTACTGTCCAAGCGTTTGTGTACATTTTGCTTTGTTTCCCGCCGTCCTTCTTTTTTTCATCTGTATCAATTCTCTCTGTGCATTTTTATCCACTGCTTAAAGCCTGTTTGGTCTGTCTGTCAGTCTGTCCGTCCTTCCTTTGTGTGCTCGGCTGCCTGTTTTTCTTCCAGCCTGAGTATATGGCCATGAGTTGTGAGTGTAGGAGTGTTGGTGGCCGCTGGAGGTCAAGCTCCCCGGAGCACATGTTGCAGCTCTATTTTATTTACAGGCTCGTATGAGTAGGTATATCACATAAGGTCCAATTACAGACTGGTTTTCTGATTTTCACATTGCATTCCCACGGCTGCCACCCACTTCTAGTACCTATTTGAAGGATGTTCTTGTCGAGGAATCACGTTCTAAATCAAATGTTATCACGGTCTGATTCTCAGTGACTCCATCAGGGGGATCTGTGTGATACAAGGGTTTGCATCCAGGAAGAAAGAGAATCCACAGACTGTTTGTGTTGTTATTTTAACCACAAACCTCACAGGATTGGACCGTTCTAAATTTAAACCACACACCTCACAGGATTGGACCGTTCTACATTTTAACCACACACCTCACAGGATTGGACCGTTCTACATTTTACCACACACCTCACAGGATTGGACCGTTCTACATTTTACCACATACCTCACAGGATTGGTCCATTCTACATTTTACCACATACCTCACAGGATTAAACCGTTCTATATTTTAACCACACACCTCACGGGATTGGACCGTTCTACATTTTAACCACACACTTCATGGGATTGGACCGTTCTACATTTATCAGCACAGTGTCAGTGCGTTTTTGTAAACTAGACACAAATCACTTATAACAAATTTGCGACACTTTTTCCTGTGTACAGGTCATGATATTCTATCGGTTTTGTCAGATAGACATGCAATTGGTGGTCTGGCAATATCAACCTGGAGGAGTACATGGCTTGTGCTGTGAACACTAGACCTTTATCTTACTTTATCCTTAACCCTTGCTAGTACCCTGACCTTATGCCTTGCCCAACCTTAACCCTCAAGCAATATTTTATTGCATTCATTTCCTGTTTCAGGGAATATCAAAAATAATTGTATTCTGTAATACATTTCTTTCTTCAGTGCAGATCTGCAATGATCTGCATGGTGTTGTCTATATAGAAACCTGCGATACAATGTTGAACCGGACCTTTTTATTGCAGTTCAGGGCCTTTGCTTCTTTGCATATTTGAGCTGTGAAGCACTGGTTGAAGCTAGTTCAGTCTTGTGTCCGTCTTATTTATATAGTTATTCCTGCAGTAAGCTATTTCGTGGCGAACTATATCTTCCGGGCTGAACAATTCCTGCCATCGTCTCTGTACCTGTTGCTCTGCTATGTTCAGTATGATTGTGGCATTGGTACGTTTTTTTCTCTCCAATTGATCATGTGAAGTAAAGTAAATAATTACTTCTTAGGTCAACTTATCAAGTATTTATTGAGCAGTGTTCAGGCTAACATACCTTGTGATTAAGACCTACAGTTGGCAACATCATGACCCTACAATACTAGTACATTGAGTTTGATCTTGTAAAGCTCCAAAAAGTTGTCATAAAATAGGCGGAGCCTCTGCAGCTCCATCCTACTGCCAGTCTAAATGAAGCAAGGTGGAGCTTTATCACAGAATCTGATTGGACCCAATTAGGATTATAGATTAGCTATCCAATGAATAGCCGTGTCCACCAGATGAAGCAAAGATTTGACTTCGAACAGTTGCTGCCGGAAGTGTTTTTGAAGGACCAGTAGGGGGCGCTATTATCTTTGGTCTGAAGATCAAATTCCAAAGCCCAGGATGTCCTGAGTCTCTGCGGCTGCTAACGATCTCATGGCATTAGTTATTGCCAAGGTACAGGTGTTACGCCTGATGTCATGTTCTGCCACAGCTGGTCCTCATGTCATCATTAAAAACATTTGGTTGAACAAGTGGTTGACTAGGTTGCATAGAATACATGACTACAACCCCCCACCAAAAAAAATAAGTTTTGGTCTTTAGTTCTTGTTACCTAAATCTAGATTTGTTGTCATACATGAACACATTTGCTGCATGGAGGCCAAGTGTCTATTGTCACTGTTTTAACTAGGGGAGACTTATTTCAGAACAGCAAATGTATCCTACTTAAGCCAGGTTTCACCCAGGCCAATCACATCAAGCCTCGTTGATTTACTGGGATTGCATTGGAAATAAATGATTTAAGATTAAGTTTCTACGAAATGTACAGTGTCGTCTGTCTGGGATGAAAATGAACAAAGTATTTACAATAGTAAGATTGCAAAGTCCACCAGCATATTTAGCTAAAGTAAACCTAGATTGAGTCACTAGCTGTTTCTCAATGTCAAGGATGCTTCCTTGGTAGGACTGTTCCTTCCAAGTCATTTCCTTCAGAGGCTAGGCGAGGCTCCTCTTTAGAATTCGAAGAACACGTAAATGGAACAGGCTAGCAAGTGCACGTCATGCGCCATTAAATTAGTAAAAAAAAAGTGGAAAAATAATTACATACGGATGGGTCTTAAATCAGCCTGTATTTGCTGTAACAACCGCCCGCTATACATTATCCCGCTTATTACATGGCTACCTACTAAATAAATAAATAATTTTACACATCAAAAAATATTTAAAAACGATTATATTGCCTGAGTGAACTGAACTGCGTCCATTGTTTTTCATGGCAACGCTGTGTTATACTTAGCAGCGGTATGCTATCAAGAAATAACAGACCGGACCGGAATTCAACCAAGCCATGTAATAATATTTGATATTTAAATATATTTATAATTTAAGAGCTATTTGTTAAAGACTTGTCCTCTCACAAACAAGTTTTTTTTATTTCCCTAACTAAGTTTTTTTTACCCTATTGAGCAAAATTATCCCTTCAGTCTTTCTCTCTAACTTACATTCTGAAATGTGTGTGCTTTCTGCATAAGTATTTATTACTCCGCTAACGTCCGACTTGTTGTATTTTTTAAAACAAGATAGCAAAGAAGCGCAAGGGATTGTGGGTGATATGAGAGCGCAAAGGCTACACATATGCATCCTTTCGTGTACATGGCATATTTTCCGAGCGAAGGACTCGTCCTTGGTTGAAATTCCGAGGATCTTCGACATTGGAACAGTCCTTCGATGGATGTTGATGACGTAGCATCCTCGAAATTCTGGCTTCTGAGGATCCTTCCTTGACATTGAGAAATGGCTACTGTATCGACAGAGCTAGCTTCAAAGCTTATGCTAGGGAAAAGGCTAACTAGACAGCTTATGCTAGGGGAAGGCTAACTACACAGCTCATGCTAGGGGAAGGCTAACTACACAGCTTATGCTAGGGGAAGGCTAACTACACAGCTTATGCTAGGGGAAGGCTAACTACACAGCTTATGCTAGGGGAAGGCTAACTACACAGCTTATGCTAGGGGTAGGCTAACTACACAGCTTATGCTAGGGGTAGGCTATCTACACAGCTTATGCTAGAGAAAAGGCTAACTACACAGCTTATGCTAGGGAAAAGGCTAACTACACAGTTTATGCTAGAGGAAGACTCCACTAAGCTGGCAGTTTGGCTAACTGCCTAGTGCCTGGCCTGTACCCTGTCAAACTAGAAGGGTTATAACTCTGTCTATAGTGATGTTATTTGATGGATTTTATCACGCTTCAGCATATCATGCTTGGCTCAGTCCCAACAGATGCCCAGTTACCAACACCTTCCTCTGAGAGGGGCAGAAATATGTTTTCACCAGTGATTGAGTTGCTAGACAATAACTTGATGCTGACACATCGTCCTTGACAGCTTTCAATAAAAACAATGTTTCCCACCAAAGGTATCGCTTGTTTAAGCACCTTGTGTGACAACTGCTGTTGTAGAGCTTTACAACAGGGATGTGAATGATTTCATTGCGTATTTATTCATGTTATGTTATTCATATTCCTGTTTATATATTGTCTATGTGTCTTCACATTCTGTATTTATTCTTGTTATGTAATTCATGTTCCTGTTATTGTCTATGTCATTAGTATGCGTCTTCACATTTTGTATTCATGTTATGTTATTCATATCCCTGTTCATATATTGTCTATGTCCTTACTATGTGTCTTCACATTCTGTATTTATTCATGTTATGTTATACATATTCCTGTTCATATATTGCCTATGTCATTAATATGTGTCTTCACATTCTGTATTTATTCATGTTATGTTATACATATTCCTGTTCATATATTGCCTATGTCATTAATATGTGTCTTCACATTCTGTATTTATTCATGTTATGTTATTCATATCCCTGTTCATATATTGTCTATGTCATTAATATGTGTCTTCACATTCTGTATTTATTCATGTTTTGTTATTCATATCCCTGTTCATATATTGTCTATGTCCTTACTATGTGTCTTCACATTCTGTATTTATTCATGTTATGTTATACATATTCCTGTTCATATATTGCCTATGTCATTAATATGTGTCTTCACATTCTGTATTTATTCATGTTATGTTATACATATTCCTGTTCATATATTGCCTATGTCATTAATATGTGTCTTCACATTCTGTATTTATTCATGTTATGTTATACATATTCCTGTTCATATATTGCCTATGTCATTAATATGTGTCTTCACATTCTGTATTTATTCATGTTGTGTTCTTCATATTCCTCTTCATATATTGTCTATGTCATCACTATGTGTCTTCACATTCTGTATTTATTCATGTTATGTTATACATATTCCTGTTCATATATTGCCTATGTCATTAATATGTGTCTTCACATTCTGTATTTATTCATGTTATGTTATACATATTCCTGTTCATATATTGCCTATGTCATTAATATGTGTCTTCACATTCTGTATTTATTCATGTTATGTTATACATATTCCTGTTCATATATTGCCTATGTCATTAATATGTGTCTTCACATTCTGTATTTATTCATGTTGTGTTCTTCATATTCCTCTTCATATATTGTCTATGTCATCACTATGTGTCTTCACATTCTGTATTTATTCATGTTATGTAATTCATGTTCCTGTTATTGTCTATGTCATTACTGCGTCTTCACATTTTGTGTTGACTTCTATCTGCGTCTGTTGGAAACAGTCCTTAAGTAAACATTTCACCCGGTCTACTCCCGTCGTTAATGAAGCGTTTGACAAATACAATTTCAGTTGATCCACCTGCCGTTGACATGCATGCATGGAAACACAGTAATTAACGAGGAAAGCGATGCCTAGTTACATAGCTGACAGGATGCCATAGTTGCAGCAGCTCTTTCTAAACCTCCCATGTGCAGAAAACACTAAACTGGATGAGACTGAATGAAGGCTGTTGGAGCCAACAGTGCCAGAATTCAGACCGCGTCAGACCTTCCTGGACAAACAATTTGCAAATTGTTTTCCTCGTGTCTTGTAAAGATTGACCTGGTCGCAGGTGGCGTCGCCAAGTTCTGTGACTGAAATAGCTGTGAACGCAGAGCTAGGGGGGGAATAAAACATGTGGCGGTCCAGATTGTGGTAAAGACCCGCGGTGTGAAGTGACCCAGGGCTCATTTCACACCTTTTGTACCCTCTGTGTTGGGGAGCAGATCTATTGGACAGACACACACACACACACAGAGACTAAAACATCTCTTGTCAACTGTGGGTGGTGTGGGGCCCGCCGCATTATGGTCCATTGCACCTCCTGTTTCATCTGTGTCAACGAGGCCCCTACCAGGAGTTCCTCATTCCAGCCGTCCTTTTTGTTATCGCTACGGTCTGGGCATCGAACTGTTGGAGTGTTTGGTAATTCAATTATAAACATATGTCTGTAAGCGCATTGTGCCTTGTTCAACGCTGTCATGTTGTGGATTGTATAAACGGGTAATGATGGACTGTGTTTTCTCGCTAATTACACAGTATACCTAGACTCATTTTCTGAACATGTATTATCAAATATCAACTGCGGGCACTCATGTTGTGCAAACACTCGTGTGAAGCTTTGTTAATAAATGTATCCTTATAATTACAGAGAAATGCCATCATAACGAGAAAATCGTAATGTGACAAAAGGACAAATAGTGTACTGGCTGCCGTACACCTTAAGACTTCCCCACTCCCTGTGTGGGCGGCATAGTCCTCTGAAGTGTGTGTACCCAAATTCTCACAGAGCCTTCATTCCATCAAACAAATCTAGGTACATTCAGCTTGTTCCCCAGGTGAGAATTCACTATGTCATTTAACAATTAGAGGATGCATGACGACAATGTATTAATTTGTCATGAAGAAGAACAAGTCGTGGGCTTGTATCATGCCCTTGGGCTAGCTATACAATATTTAAGCGTTTATTTCTCAAATGTAGTGTGGCTCTTTGGCACATTTGAATTCACTGGCACGACCGACGCACACTTCTTTACAGCCATAATGATATAACGCCAACATTTTGCTGAGGTATCTATTAATACCTAAATATAAGCTCGTTGGTAGCCTGGTTTGAATGTGCGTTAGATTTGCTCCGGATTTTATTTACCTTTTAACATATCGGTTGGAGTGCATACACTTATAGAGGTGTACTAAATGTGCGATGGATATGCTACGTATGAACGTGTAGGGAAGCTTGAGAATAAAATAAGAAATTGACCACAGCGGCTATACGGTGCGTTGGTTGAGTGGGTAGATCAGGCAACCCTCCGGTACCGGAACGAAGCGTGGGCCGTGGAGTCGAATCACTCGTTCCCGTTACGCAATTAACGCTATTCCAGCTTTGTTAACGTCTGTTCTATTTTCTGAATTGGAACTTAAGACCCGGGGACCCAGGCCTAACCAGAACCCTGGTGTAGAATATCATTTTGTATAAGTAATGCCTACTTATCAAACCAATTGTATTGCAAATGTTATTAATTTGGCCCCGTTTCTTGCTCGTAACTTCAATAAACACTCACGATACGGTCATACTGGTGTATTAAATTAAACCGTTCGACCAATTGTAACACTGGTAATGTCATCTGACACGTAATTATAGATATAAATCCATCTTATCCTTGGCGTACTGACTGTAATAGCATCTGACCTGTATATCATTTAAAATACCATTCTGATGATATAATACCATTCTGATTATCACTGGGCTGTGTCACAAATCAATGCCAATTGCATACTGCGTAGTGCATTGCTTGGTTCCCTTCTGGACCGATGTACTGCATTATGTAGGGAACGTGTTGTCTTTTGGGACACGGCCAGGGCGAGCGAGTCCACTGCCACTGTCAAGTAGAATTGAACGTGGTTGAGAGACTCCTCGGCCACGTGAATAATCTCCAAAGGTTAAAGCGATTGTTCAAGGGGTCAAGTTTCTAACAAACTTTTCGGAACGAGTATAAGGACCATAAATGGATATCGTGACGAGCATGCAGTGATTTGGGATCTACATTGGCACACGAATGTTGACCCCTTAGCACCCCCTCAACATTTTAATAGATAAAAACACGAAATCAAAATGGATTTAGAAAGTTAACACCGATCAACACGATCAACGATCAAAAACAACAATGATTTGTTGGATGTAAGAACAGTTCGAAAGCTTTGAATCCCAGAGCATACTAAGGTCAATTTAATTAAGCAGTGGACAGAAAATTTTCTAAAACGGGGTGTCTTCAAAAATGATCTGGGTAAGAAAGCCAGTAGACCGGGAGAAGACAAGGAGCCTTATGGAAACTCTCAAGGAGCTGAGCTGGGAGACACTGCAATGATAGCCTGGGTGCCTCACAATAGTGGCCTTTTTCGGGTTGGTGCAAAAATACAACTGTCACGACTCCCTGCTCTACCACCATCTGCGGGCAGACTTCGGCGTTCGTCCTCACCGTTCATTTGTTATATGTTAAGTGTTGGTTGTGAGCTGTTATTTGCAGTGCCTTCCTTTGAGAAGAGTGAGATTCTGCGCTGTGTCACATTGTTTACAGTTTGCCAAGTCACTAAGTACCTGTGTGTACTATAGATAGAGGCCGTTGCCTCAGTGTGTGGCCAACATTAAATGTACCGCACATGTTATTTGCCCACGCGTCTGTCTCCGTCCTTCCACGCCACTCACCTCACTCATTCGTGACAATGAATCCCACATCTTGACTGGTTTGCCATGAGTCATGTCCAAGCAACTGAGACTTGGTGGAAAACCATCCTATCCTCTGAATCCAAAAGAGAGTTATTTTGGCCTCGATGCTAATTGCTACATCTGGCGCATGCCTGAAACTGCACATCAACCTGAGACACAATCCCTTCTGTGACGCGCTGAGACAAAACAAGACCAGGAAGCTCTGAAAGATGTGTGAATATATCCGCAGATCGGAGAGTCAACGAAAGACACCCATGACTCAATCAAACCGCAGCTAGACACAAAGCGACTTCCAGCGTAATCCGTATAACATTATTCATCTGTGAAGTTGAAGACAAAACACTCCGTGACGTGTTGGCGTGTGTCGTTAGGTGCCCGATCACCCGGAGAGATTTGTGCGAAATGAAACGCGCTGCCCCAGAAATCTCTCAAACATATAACGCGCAGCATACGGTCCCCCCAGGGTGAAGTGGCCCTTTAATGTCACGGCTCCTAACATAGCTTATAGCGCGCTGTCAACTGGAAGGGGAGAGGGTAAATAAGTAAGGCGGCCTGCATATAATGACATTGCCTTAGGGGAGCGCAGGCCTCGGTGAAACGCGTTTTCCCTCGGGTACGCCTCGGGGCCACCTGGATCAGTGTTTCGCCGTGTTGCCTTAGGGGTGTAATAATTGTTTGTCCCTAAAAATGGGCTATATTGGAAGTCTGAATAAAAGTGAACCAATATTTCAGGCTAATAATCATTCCCGGGGGGCCCCGGCGTCGCCCGTGTGATGAAGAACATCCCTGAATCGGAGCATGGGGTCTGACCCGAGACACTACCTGGAAGGTGGAGACATGCTCTGGCTCTAATTGGCCTTGAAAGTTTAATGGTGGAGTGGGCTCAGGTGTTAACGTGACAGTGATGCATTGCTCACGGCGCTTCTAGGAGTCTTTATAACAGTCGTAAATGTACATTTTTACTATCGTTTAGGCAATGATAATGGTGATAATATTGAGTGCCGCTATCCTTTAAGCAGGACCCATATCGTAGTCCAAATTATTTCATCATAACCGCCCTGCTGTGAATGTCCTGTCCTGTATGCAAATTAAAATGGAAACTTGTTCTGAAGTGGTCCTTGACCAAGCCGGGAAAGTGGTTCATGATCACAGAAGTGCTATTGGGTGATATGATCAGTAAGCCGCTCCACCATTGGTTGAGTCCAGGGACAAAGGTGGACGTGGTAAAGCATGTGGATGACAGACTTGGAAAGGAAGAGGTTTTAATATCCATAATCACCTGTCTGTCCGAGATGCCAGATGGAAGAATTCTGCTTCTCTAAAAAAATGTTAGTAAACATATTTTTTTTTATCATTGCTTTTACTTTAACAATTCTTTCGGTAACATGGACGCGGATGCGTTGCATGTAAACACATTTTACATTAGATTTGCCGTATACAAAATGTTCCAGACACTGAAACAGTGTTAGATTGATCACTGTCCATTTTTAGATTAGCCTAGACCGTATAAACAGATCTGGGACCTGGCAAACACCAGAGCACTAGGTCTTGGCATCTCAATAGTGATTTTTGGTGTGTGAGAAGAGGGCAATTGAGTTGCACAGCGTTAGCAGCAAGTCAAGCAGAGCCCGCTCAAAAGAAGGTAATGGGAGTTATCTATGAAGCCAACCTGTTGACAATGAAAGGTTGTTAGTGAATGGACAATAGGTGAATTTATAAAGACCCTATCTTTATTAATGAATGGTTGTTCGTGATTGGACAATAGTGGATTTTATAAAGACCCTATCTTCATTAATTCAAATAGAGGTCACTCCCCAGGTCCCTCTCTCTCTATCTGTCTTTTTTGTTCTCTCTTTCATCTCTTGAGAAAATATACTCCTTCTCTCCGACCAAGCCCGGGTTCCATTAAAGGAAGGAAAATGAATTTAAATGGGATAAATCATCCATTCTGATTAAGGGAATATTCCTTGTGATGTGGAGGAGTAGAGCTGGCCAAAAAGGAGGGAAGGAAGGGAGGAAGAATTGGAAATGAAGAGAAGATACATTTGGCACTTTCCTTTTCGTCCAGACCAGGACTTAAGTTCAATAATTTACCACCTGGTGTAAATACTATTGGTCTCATTAAAGAAGAGAAATGGCTCTGGGCGTTGATGAAGATGTCTGATAATAGCCATGTCTTTTTGACTCATTCGACTATACTTTCACATTTGTTCTTATCAGTGCTTTTTGATGGTTTCCCTATTAAGGAACATTTAAACGTTATATAACTTTCATTAGTATCATTAGCAAAAAAAAATGTGCGCAAAGTATTTATATGAAGTTAGCTAATATTATGCTTTCAATTGACCTCCGGCTCATTTAGACGGAGAACCACAAGTGCCATTAGATTACCAAAACTATTATTTACACAGTGTTGAAGCTGGGTTCTTGTTCACAATAAAAACATTTAAAAATAGGTTGTACTCATACTCACTCCCTTAAGTGCCAATCCTGACATTATAATTGGCTCCCGAAAACAAATGAATCTAAGTCAATCACTTAGTCACTAAGTGATTGGCTACTGTTATGGATTAATTTAGATCACTCAGTAGATAATGGTTAGTTAATATCCCTCTGAGTCCATATGTTATGAATAGCAGATGGTTGTATTACTTTTGGGAGAACAGGGGAATGTGACGAATGTCTGGAGAGTTTGTATCTTTCTGCCTTCCATCTGTTTCTGACTAGAAAAGGCACAAGGTTGACTGTAAACTATTCTCTGTCTGTCGGTCAAGAGAGGTTTGGGTAAACATAACAAAGATAACTGCTTAAGGGGCGTCCCGTAACCTCCTTTGATTTGCATACTACCTCCTGAGGTCATCCGGTCTGTTTTCCATCAATACTGTGTGGCATTAAATATCAGTATAATGTATGCTTTACTCCGTATAAGTATCGCACTCCTCTTCTGTCTTTTTGGGTTAGTCTGATCACAGCACCGGACTGTGTGAAGCTTTCCTCAAAACTTATCTTAATTGCAAATAAACTTTTTAATATGTTGACGTGGAAACACGTTCGCCCGTCTTACTTTCGAGTCTGAATTCAGTGTTTAAATGGTTAATGTATATAATAACATTGATTAGTTGTATTAGGAATATTAGATTTCCACCATATCTTGGTGGCTTGTCTTAGACTCTTATAGAATTTCCACCACACTGCCTCACACAGAACGCTGCATAATGGCTAGTCTGTTTGTCCTCCTTTTTCCTTGTTCTCTATTTATTAGCGAAGCACACCTAACAAACTCTCAAATCTTTCAGCTAATTTGTAACAAATAAAATGGTGTTTGTCAAATTGATACAAAGTGTAGTTCTCACAAGAAATTTCTTTAAAACGTTTTTCTTTCTATTTCTCCCAAGAAATGCTGATTATTGAGTGTTGCCCAATACCTTTAATCTGCAGAGCGTATTATTACACAAGACAAATTGTTTCCATGTTTTCCCCTTTTAGATGCTCACAAAGGTCTAACCAAACGACTTACCGGTGTTAATATTATCTTTTCTCATGAGAAAACTTCATAATTAAAACTCGATGGCAGGAAAAGCACAGAGAACCCATCAAGGTGGCCTCTGAAGTGATGGTGAAACAGTTGGCTGCCTGCACGGCCAGAGTGGATTTGTCGCACTCAAAAAGTCCACAAGGAATAGTTTCCTAATCCATTTTTTGGGGGGCAAAAGACGTGAACCTGGCAAAGTATTTTGCCTCCCAATTCTCCCAAAAAAAACATTTTCCGGGAACTTCCACTAGCCAGCTGTTTTTTACCGATGACAGTCAGTCCTAGGTACGCTGTTCTATTGACCCATACAATAGACCTGGGAACACATAAGCATATGTAGACTGTTCTATTGACCCATACAGTAGACCCGGGAACACAGAACCATAAGTATTACTGTTCTATTGAACCATACATTAGACCCGGGAACACAGAAGCATATACTGTCCTATTGACCATGCAGTAGACCCGGGAACACAAACGATATATATATTGTTCTATTGACCTGTACAGTAGACCCGGGAACACAGAACGATATATATACTGTTCTATTGACCCGTACAGTAGACCCGGGAACACAGAACCATAGATATACTGTTCTATTGACCTGTACAGTAGACCCGGGAACACAGAACGATATATATGCTGTTCTATTGACCCGTACAGTAGACCCGGGAACACAGAACCATAGATATACTGTTCTATTGACCCGTACAGTAGACCTGGGAACACAGAACCATAGATATACTGTTCTATTGACCCATACAGTAGACCCGGGAACACAGAACCATAGATATACTGTTCTATTGACCCGTACAGTAGACCCGGGAACACAGAACCATAGATATACTGTTCTATTGACCCGTACAGTAGACCAGGGAACACAGAACCATAGATATACTGTTCTATTGACCCGTACAGTAGACCGGGAACACAGAACCATAGATATACTGTTCTATTGACCCGTACAGTAGACCCGGGAACACAGAACCATAGATATACTGTTCTATTGACCCGTACAGTAGACCCGGGAACACAGAACCATAGATATACTGTTCTATTGACCCGTACAGTAGACCCGGGAACACAGAACCATAGATATACTGTTCTATTGACCCGTACAGTAGACCCGGGAACACAGAACCATAGATATACTGTTCTATTGACCCGTCCCGTAGACCCGGGAACACAGAACCATAGATATACTGTTCTATTGACCCGTACAGTAGACCCGGGAACACAGAACCATAGATATACTGTTCTATTGACCCGTACAGTAGACCCGGAAACACAGAAGACTAATAAGTGTCTGTCCACAACGCATGTTTGTAACTGTACTAGTTCAAGCTGTTATGACGCGTTATAACCCTACATTGCACGCTACGCACAACGCTTTAATTACAAAATACTACATATATTGACGGAGTACGCCTCGTTCACACAGTTGACCTACCACTATATACAACCGGGAGCGTAGTATGAAATAATAGGATGTGGGCGAATCTGAATTATACATGGGTTTGCTGTTTAATCACTATAGGAATATTTTTGAGGGCTGTGGAGTGCAGCCGTAATGTTAATGTTTGGAGATGGTGTGGTAGTCGTATGCATCACTTATTCCTGTCGTCATGGAGTTGAACAGCCCATCTGCACCAACTTCGGGAACGAAATAGGAGAGGTCAGTTAAGATCTGTGCTGCACTCCGCACGGCTCTGCAGTCATAGGACCTTGGGGAAATACCAGTGTTTGCATTTCACTGCCAGGGACAGTTGCAGATTCAACATACCAATATACCTTCGGAATGAGGAGCGAGGTGATCGGCATGCTGGTTAATTTTGCCTTCCTCTCGGTTTTTCTAAATGGCCTCCTGACGAGAAGAGCGACAGAACGGTGGTGATGATGTCAGATGGACAGGGGTTAGAGAGGCTTGAAGTAGAACTTGGGTACGTAGACGAGTGCGATTTGTGAAGGGAGGAAGTGGCAAGGACGTTGTGCTAGTGAATTGTCAACTGTTAATTGTCAATGTTTTTTCTTGACAGATAAGCAGTAATTTATGGAATGCTACTTTTCTAGTGCAACATTGAACTGGTAATTGGCTAACCTAATTCCTGGTTTCAGCTTAACATGGGAATCACTTCTCTATAGTAGATAGACACATTTTAAATGCAATACCTTCAACTGATTATTACTGTTATTTGTTCTATAGGAATCATATAAATAGTGCCGTACGGTTTCACTTACCGATACTACAAAGCCACATATTTACCTAGATTTATGCTCTCCTCTTTTGGCAAAGTTGTGGTGTTTGTGTGGCAAAGTTGTGGTGTTTGTGTGGCAAAGTTGTGGTGTTTGTGTGGCAAAGTTGTGGTGTTTGTGTGGCAAAGTTGTGGTGTTTGTGTGGCAAAGTTGTGGTGTTTGTGTGGCAAAGTTGTGGTGTTTGTGTGGCAAAGTTGTGGTGTTTGTGTGGCAAAGTTGTGGTGTTTGTGTGGCAAAGTTCTGGTGTTTGTGTGCGCGAGAGAGACATGGAGAAAGAAACAGTCAACCAGACAGCCATATATAAAGAGAGGAACCCTAAGAGTGAACAAAACAATAACATAACAAAAGCATGAGACAAGGAGAGATGGATGTGGCCGTGAGAACCACAGATGTGTGTCTGGGGTCACATAAACTCCCAAACCCTCCTCTGAACATCCTCTCTCTCAAATTCACTCTACCTATTTGAGTCTCTCTCTACTTATTTCAGTCTCTCTCTACCTATTTCAGTCTCTCTCTACCCCTCTCTCTAGACATTAAAAGCCACTGAAGTGTGCATAATCAGCCTGGAGCCAGCTGCGCGTTATTCTGGCCAATTCCCCGTCTGGACCATGAGTTGGTTGCCGAGCGTTGGTTGCACGGCGTTGGTTGCTGAGCGCTGGATGCACGCCTTTGGTTGCCGAGCGCTGGTTGCACGGCGCTGGTTGCAGAGCGCTGGTTGCACGGCGTTGGGTGCTGCGTGTACACTTAATTAACATAGTCATATTATTATTATCACTATGGCAATGTCTGACCTATCACTGTCAATCAGCAGATTCTAGATATATGTCTATAAATATAACATTAAATATATCAACATGTGTTTTTGACTCACTTTCGACTGACAGGTTTCTTTGGATCAGGGAGAAATGAAGCTGTCACAGCAACATGTATTTTTCATGGATAATGACATTTTATGTCAATATGTAATCATGATATTTTTCATCACAGCATTTTATTTATTTATGTTTTTTCACCTGACAGGTGACGAACGAAGATTATATTTAGCTAGCTTATAGTCAGGGAGGGGCCTCTGGTAACCATAGAAATGTTAATCTCATTCCAATTGTAGAGCTCTTTTCATTATTTAGAATGGCAATTTAGCTAGATTAGACAGACCCTAGCCAATGTTAGTCAAGCTTCTGTATTGTTTAACTAATTCCCAGATGAAATCAGAGTGTGTTCATTATAAATGAACACAGTCTCTGACTTTGTTGGAATTGTTTTGCTAACACTTTCCCTACAGTATTCACTAGTGTAATAGAAAAAGTGAAGGACCTGTGTGGACAATGCCAATCAACCATTAAACCTAAAAACAAGAAACCAAAAGAATGAGACCAGAAAGTGTTGGTGTTGGCTTTTTCAAAAGAAGGAAACTGATCTCTCTTGGTGTGTTTTGGGGACGTCATTTGTCTGTAATGCTTTAAATATGAATCTGCCTTTGATCTTAGTATCACACTAACCCACTATATTTGCAATTGCTACAGGGAAAGCTACAATTCTTATTGTGTGTTTGCGTGTGTTAAAGACTGAAACAATATGTGTGTTGGGAGCATTAAATTAGTTAAGTACTTCTGCTGAAGTTGGAACCCATAAACTGCCTGCATGTTTGTTATGGTCAAAGCACTTTGGAGAAGCTGCAGGTTGTCTGACATCTGCATGAAAGTATTAGTTCTTATGTGAACATTAAACACGATGACAATGTTCAGTCATCTGAGCAGAAAAATCTTGCCTATTTGTACTAGTACTGAATTTTGAACATCATGTTTTTTCTGAGGTTTCTCTGGTCTTTCATTTTACTTGTCCTTGGGACGTGGCATGTTCTTCCCAAGGGGATATTCTCTGGTGGACATTTCTTTAAATTTGGCAATTAAACATTACTAATCAAGACCAAAGAACTTTAACTATTTACAAACCGTAGTATTGTCTCACCGCACACTGCCCGTTTAGTGTTGTGGGGAAATCGTTAAATGCTAACTGATCTTGTGGCATCACCAGTTATTTTTTTTCTGTAAGCGGTCAATATTAAATCCAAATATTTGTATGTGTCGCTCACTGGACTGTCAGAAGCTTTACCTCAGAGACGTTGTCCTTTTACCCCATTCGTTTCCAGTGTGTCTAGCTCGCATGCAGAGCAGAGCACCCAGGTCACACACTCGCCTATTTATTGGCGCTCAATTTTGTGCAGGCCCCTTTAGCTCTCGTGTGGACCAGCAGGAGGGGCAGAATAATTACGGAGCACAGTAATCTTGTTCACATTCACTTCCGCCCAAATGTCCCGTGCAATAACATGGCGACTAGTTTAACAGCTAAGCAGTTTATGGGGGAAAAACAAATCAGCGGAGCTTGAATTCTATTTGTAGGGGCATTGCTTGGGGACTTTGGCAGACCCAATCCCCGCGCGCGTCCCACCTGTGTGTCAGTAACCGGAGGAGTTTAATAGACTAGTGTTCGGAGTCTAATTGATGTGCTTCATCGGAAATAATGGTTCAAACTGAACGTGTGGCGTTTCATGAGCACAGTCTATGTAAATGATTACGCAATTACACGTGTGTGTGTGTGTGTGTGTGTGTCTCTGTGTGTGTGTTTGTGTATATATAGTCATTGTATTTTCTCGCTGTTGAAATATTGTCCAGACCCACAGTTCCTCAGGCCCATGCACGCAGCGGTTTCAAATATCGATTAAACAATAAACATCATTACACGGGTACCACTTCCGAGGGAAGTGAAGTAAAGAAACAATTGAGATTTAAAGTCCGATCTCCAGCACCTCCGTATTGTAGACCCCTTATAGTTTTGCCTTGGTAGTAAAAAAGGCATCGCCTTGGCTCCGTAACGTAGCTACATTTAGACCTACATACATTTCTCTCATGTGACACAGCCTTTCGTGTGTGTGTGTGTGTGTGTGTGTGTGTGTGTGTGTGTGTGTGTGTGTGTGTGTGTGTGTATGTGTACGTGTGTGTGTGTGTGTGTGTGTGTGTGGGGGGGGTGTAGAACCCATTTGCCTTTTGGTACAGTGGGGCTACCGTTCCAGCGATTGAATTCCCATCCATTTACCCATCCCCTATATGCCATCCTCACTCTCTCTTTACCGCTGGCGCAGAAGTTTATATCCTTCCTTCCATCCCAACATCTCTACATCTCTTCATTCCCTCCCTCGGTTTCCCTGTACCCTTGCTCCTCCCCCTCTCTCTCTTCTGTTCCCTCCCTCTCTTTCCGTTTCCACGTCCCCTCTCTCCCCCCTCTCTCTCTTCTCTCCCCCTCTCCCTTCTCTGTCCCTTCCCCCCTCCCTCTCCATTTCTCTCCCCCTCTCTCTCTCTTCTCTGTCCCTTCTCCCCTCCCTCTCCGTTTATCTCCCCCTCTCTCTCTTCTCTGCCCCCCACCCCCTCTCCTCTGTCCCTTCCCCCCTCCCTCTCCATTTCTCTCCCCCTCTCTCTCTTCTCTCCGCCCCCCTCTTCTCTGTCCCTTCCCCCTCCCTCTCCATTTCTCTCCCCCTCTCTCTCTTCTCTGCCCCCCCCTTTTCTCTGTCCCTTCCCCCTCCCTCTCCATTTCTCTCCGCCTCTCTCTTCTCTGTCCCTTCCATCCCCTGCCAGGCTCAGGCAGGACGGTGAGAGGAGATACAATCTGTGATACAGTCATAAGTCACAAATTGGTGTCAACTCATATTACGGTGGTCGCGGAGGGGGGGAGGTGTGTGCAGGTTAAAGGGCAATAGAAAACCCCCCGTATCAGTCTGAAGACAGGACACGGCTGTGACAATCCCCCACAATCCCCTCCTGTCGCCGCCGCACCATCTTCCGACAATTCTATTTGCTCGAGCAGCGCTGGTTTGCCGGGATACCAGCACCTTATAATCACAGACCACCACTAACACCGTGTGTAGCCAGCAGCCAATCTGCCAGAATGAAATGTAATACTAACCCCATATTCTGTGGCTGGCCCCCAAATGTCTTGTCCAGTTAATGGAATTGTAAACTGTCCGTTGAGTCTATATTGAGTGAGGGTGAGAGGGGAATTAAACCGGGGGTGTAGCAAGGACACCCGTGCCAATATGATCCCCATGTGAAATGGAGCCCCCCTCCCCCCCCACCCCGTAGCATGACGGCGCCTTTGGAAAGTGTTCACACCCATTTCTCCGCGTTTTGTTTAGAGTTAATTTATAATTGATAACACTGCATACAGCTGTGACAGTCGCATGCATGATAAGTAATGAATCTTCCTGGGATTTTAAATCGCTCAAGCAGAATTAGCTTGAATAGCAAATGACACAGTACCTGAACACGAACAACACGACGTCTTACATCTGTTCGGACATGTAAACATACTTCGTTGGCCCAATTTATAATCACGGAGCGCCACAAATCTCTTTGAATTCCCTGGTTTACAGTTGGTAAACAGACTACGGTAAACAAGGAAAGTTTGGCTTTAGTCCACAGCACAGGTGGTATTCACTTACTAGGCCCTTTAAGCACCCCTGAGATTCTTTACCTCAGGAAGGAGTTGTGGTGTACTTAAAGATGCCTTTAAATACGGTAGAATAAGAATAACTAGAATAAATCCCAAGGCACATACCTTTTAAGCTGGTGCACTCTTCTGGGACACTTCATTTGGTTCCCGTTCTTCACCTGAATAATGAAATGTTGTATTCTACTTGAGACTCCCGTTAACCACCCAGGCTGATATGAATAATAGTGAGTCTATTGATGTGGTTGTACACAGGAGGCTGGGAAATAAATATCGCAATGCTCCACAGAATAGTCGTTTGGATCGTCGGGGCGTTGCTAGGACAGAACAATGGTTACAGACCACAAAGGTTGGATTTCATGTACAGTATGTGGCCTCCTCTTTGTAACATGCTCTTCACAACAATGGCTATAATGTTCTGTAAGGGCAATGACAGGAAAGCAGCAGAATGCATGTCTTATGTTGTAGAAGGTGACTGCAGCTTACAGATGTGGCCTTATTGCAGATGTGGCCTTATTGCAGATGAGGCCTTATTGCATGTGTGGCCTTATTGCATGTGTGGCCTTATTGCATGTGTGGCCTTATTGCAGATGTGGCCTTATTGCAGATGTGGCCTTATTGCAGATGTGGCCTTATTACAGATGTGGCCTTATTGCATGTGTGGCCTTATTGCATGTGTGGCATTATTGCATGTGTGGCATTATTGCATATGTGGCATTATTGCATATGTGGCATTATTGCATGTGTGGCATTATTGCATGTGTGGCCTTATTGCAGATGTGGCCTTATTGCATGTGTGGCATTATTGCAGATGTGGCCTTATTGCAGATGTGGCCTTATTGCAGGTGTGGCCTTATTTCAGATGTGGCCTTATTTCAGATGTGGCCGTATTTCAGATGTGGCCTTATTGCATGTGTGGCCTTATTGCATGTGTGGCCTTATTGCAGATGTGGCATTATTGCAGATGTGGCCTTATTGCATGTGTGATCTTATTGCAGATGTGGCATTATTGCAGATGTGGCATTATTGCAGATGTGGCCTTATTGCATGTGTGGCCTTATTGCACGTGTGGCCTTATTGCAGATGTGGCCTTATTGCATGTGTGGCATTATTGCAGATGTGGCCTTATTGCAGATGTGGCATTATTTCAGATGTGGCCTTATTGCATGTTTGGCCTTATTGCATGTGTGGCCTTATTGCAGATGTGGCATTATTGCAGATGTGGCATTATTGCAGATGTGGCCTTATTGCATGTGTGGCCTTATTGCATGTGTGGCCTTATTGCAGATGTGGCATTATTGCAGATGTGGCCTTATTGCAGATGTGGCCTTATTGCAGATGTGGCCTTATTGCAGATGTGGCCTTATTGCAGATGTGGCCTTATTGCAGATGTGGCCTTATTACAGATGTGGCCTTATTGCATGTGTGGCCTTATTGCATGTGTGGCCTTATTGCATGTGTGGCATTATTGCAGATGTGGCATTATTGCAGATGTGGCCTTATTGCATGTGTGGCCTTATTGCATGTGTGGCCTTATTGCAGGTGTGGCCTTATTGCAGGTGTGGCCTTATTGCATGTGTGGCCTTATTGCATGTGTGGCCTTATTGCATGTGTGGCATTATTGCATGTGTGGCATTATTGCAGATGTGGCATTATTGCAGATGTGGCCTTATTGCAGATGTGGCCTTATTGCACATGTGGCCTTATTGCAGATGTGGCCTTATTGCACATGTGTCCTTATTGCAGATGTGGCCTTATTGCATGTGTGGCGTTATTGCAGATGTTGCCTTATGGCAGATGTGGCCTCTTTACAGATGTGGCCGTATGGCAGATGTGGCCTCTTTACAGATGTGGCCTCTTTACAGATGTGGCCTCTTTACAGATGTGGCCTCTTTACAGATGTGGCCTCTTTACAGATGTGGCCGTACGGCAGATGTGGCCTCTTTACAGATGTGGCCTCTTTACAGATGTTGATTCTACATTTACATGGCTGTGAAGAGAAGCAGGAAGATCATGACATGGCTGAATAGGAAAGATTCCAAAATGTATTTCATATTCACGTATCAAATGTATTTCATATTCACGTATCAAATGTATTTCATATTCACGTATCAAATGTATTTCATATTCATGTATCAAATGTATTTCATATTCATGTATCAAATGTATTTTATTGAACTATTCTTGTCTAACAGGTGTTCACATTTACTTATGTTTTTCAGGGAGAGTACTGATGAATACGTCTTCTTGATGGAGTACTTCAAAGCCATGTGTCACGAACCAGGGTGGTGTAGTGCAGGTTGAAGCCAATTGCAGAGCTTGAATATTCGTTTCGTGCCATTTATTCAAATAACACAAACACGACAACGAACGGTGGAACAAACTATACACTGTGTGAAACAAAAGTGCACTTACACAAAGCGACAACTACAAAACTAACACAGCGACAAATCCACATAGACAAACACTCACCGACCAACATAACTGTGTGACATAGAAACAATGAACAGCAAACAGTGACATCTAGGCAATCCCTTTATAACCCAGTGATTACAAATCCCCAACAGCTGAACCAACATAAACCAGGAAGTGGGCACCCGAAACCAGACAGTGCAGTACCCTAACTCACCACTCGTGACAGTACCCCCCACTTAAGGCTAGCTCCCAGATAGCCAACAACAACCAACATTAACAACAACACACAAAAAAAAAACAAGGGAGCAACAGGCAAGGACCCACTGTCACACCCAAAGGGTAAGTCCCAGACAGCAGGTCCAGCCCTTAAAGGGCCTTGGTGGCCCGATCGCCGTCTTGTGCGGCAAGGCTTCCGCCATCTTGGTGGACGTGGCGGCGGCCATCGTGGTCGGCGTGGCGGCGGCCATCGACGTGGGCGTGGCGGCGGCCATCGACGTGGGCGTGGCGGCGGCCATCGACGTGGGCGTGGCGGCGGCCATTTCAGGCGGCGTGGCGGCGGCCATTTCAGGCGGCGTAGTCTCCGCCATTTCAGGCGGCGTAGTCTCCGCCATTTCAGGCGGCGTAGTCTCCGCCATTTCAGGCGGCGTAGTCTCCGCCATTTCAGGCGGCGTAGTCTCCGCCATTTCAGGCGGCGTAGTCTCCGCCATTTCAGGCGGCGTAGTCTCCGCCATATCATGCGGTGACGCTCTGGGAGCTCTGGCAGGCGGTGACGCTCTGGGAGCTCTGGCAGGCGAGGACGCTCTGGGAGCTCTGGCAGGCGAGGACGCTCTGGGAGCTCTGGCAGGCGAGGACGCTCTGGGAGCTCTGGCAGGCGAGGACGCTCTGGGAGCTCTGGCAGGCGAGGACGCTCTGGGAGCTCTGGCAGGCGAGGACGCTCTGGGAGCTCTGGCAGGCGAGGACGCTCTGGGAGCTCTGGCAGGCAAGGACGCTCTGGGAGCTCTGGCAGGCAAGGACGCTCTGGGAGCTCTGGCAGGCAAGGACGCTCTGGGAGCTCTGGCAGGCAAGGACGCTCTGGGAGCTCTGGCAGGCGGTGACGCTCTGGGAGCTCTGGCAGGCGGTGACGCTCTGGGAGCTCTGGCAGGCGGTGACGCTCTGGGAGCTCTGGCAGGCGAGGACGCTCTGGGAGCTCTGGCAGGCGAGGACGCTCTGGGAGCTCTGGCAGGCAAGGACGCTCTGGGAGCTCTGGCAGGCAAGGACGCTCTGGGAGCTCTGGCAGGCAAGGACGCTCTGGGAGCTCTGGCAGGCAAGGACGCTCTGGGAGCTCTGGCAGGCGGTGACGCTCTGGGAGCTCTGGCAGGCGGTGACGCTCTGGGAGCTCTGGCAGGCAAGGACGCTCTGGGAGCTCTGGCGGAGGAAGGAGATGACACTCCGGGAGCTCTGGCAGGCAGGGACGCTCTGGGAGCTCTGGCAGGCAAGGACGCTCTGGGAGCTCTGGCGGAGGAAGGAGATGACGCTCCGGGAGCTCTGGCAGGCAGGGACGCTCTGGGAGCTCTGGCGGAGGAAGGAGGAGCCCCTCAGGGCACTCACACTGGAGTGGGAGGAGCTGGTCCGGGCACTCACGCAGAGGAGGGAGGAGCCGCTCAGGGCACTTAAGCAAAGGTGGGAGGGGTTCATCTAGGCACTCACCCTGGAGTGGGAGAGGCTGGTCCTGCAGGGTGAACCACACCCCCCACCATCTCCTTATCACTCCGGGCGGCTGGCACTCCAGGCCCTTAGGTGGTCTCTGGGCCCTGGAGGTTGGTGGCCGGAAAGGGTCATAGCCCTGTTGGAGCTGGGGTTGTTGCTGCAACTCCATGGCTTTTGCTGGCCCTGGCTGCAGCACCGGAGCAGTGGGGGGCTGCTGTTGCAGCACCAGGGTCGTGGGTGTTCTCTCCGCGGACCTCCGTGAACACCCCGTTAGCTCCCCCCCAAAAATTACTTTGGGGCGCCTCCGGGATGTCCTCTTGCCTTCATAGAAGGCCCGCGGACCCATTGTCACTGACCCTGAATGCTGCAAAGATGGTTCATATACAGCATACGGCCGGAGACGTAGCCACCGCTCCTGTGGTGTCTCCGGCCGATTCCACTCCCACCGCTCCGTGGGGTGACGGTGAGCTTCATCCGACGGGGCGCTATAGCTTGCCCCCCCGCAGAATCCACTCACCGTCCGACTCTGCTGGCTTCGGTGGCTGTTCATTCTGTCACGAACCAGGGTGGTGTAGTGCAGGTTGAAGCCAATTGCAGAGCTTGAATATTCGTTTCGTGCCATTTATTCAAATAACACAAACACGACAACGAACGGTGGAACAAACTATACACTGTGTGAAACAAAAGTGCACTTACACAAAGCGACAACTACAAAACTAACACAGCGACAAATCCACATAGACAAACACTCACCGACCAACATAACTGTGTGACATAGAAACAATGAACAGCAAACAGTGACATCTAGGCAATCCCTTTATAACCCAGTGATTACAAATCCCCAACAGCTGAACCAACATAAACCAGGAAGTGGGCACCCGAAACCAGACAGTGCAGTACCCTAACTCACCACTCGTGACACCATGACGATTGTGACCATCCAACATAACAGACCACATGTGGAGGCCCTAGTTTCCAGCTGTTTTTAGAGGTTGGAAGCATCTTGAAAGAGGTGCGTAACTTTCATCAGAGCTATATAGTTGGCTCTCCCAAATAAAACATGTGTATAAATGAATATTAATGATGGAATAACTTAATTCCGCCTAATCCTTCTGCCACAGTGTGAGCCCGCCTTGAAGTAACGGAGCCCAAGTGCAGTAATGGAAGCCGGTAAGATTTTCTGACTAGAAGAAATGCACAGCAGTCTCTATTTAAACTTTTTATTCATGATAATTTGTTTCGGACTGCGGCACCCACTCATTTTGGTTGATCATTCTTGCCGGTTCCCAGATTTCCCTTTTATAGAGTAATTTTGTTTCAATACTATATTCTAAACGGTCAGCAGTGTTTTATCTTGTTACAATTACTTTGCGTTACGGTTGCTTGCCGCTAGAGTCACGGTCCTCCGCGTCACAACACACGCGTTCGTCCTCCGACAATTCTAGCCCGATTGACAACTTTTCAAGGTAGCTCCAGAGTGAGCTTAATGTATTTTACTCAGGCACACCAGGTACACCTAATGCCTGGAATTGCTTTACTCCTTTCTATTCATAAAGAAGCTGTCCCTCATCCCGAACACAAGCGTTGCCTGCCTCAGCTTCTTGTGAGCATATTTTTTTTTTGCCTCGCTTGACTGCTCTTTAATGCTAATCGAGCCAAGAAATGAGTTGTCTAAATTTGAAATACAGCTGTTGAGGAAAAACAATGCGTCACTTCACATAGAGAGAGAGAGAGAGAGGTACAGACAATGTAACAGAAGTCAACAGAAACAAATTATTTCAGTTTTACATTGTAGAAATGGAACAACTTGAATTAGTCCAACTGTGCAATGAAACCATAAAATGTACATGAATGTAAATCCAATGTGAGTGATATGCTACATGGGTAGTGTTTTGAAGACCAAATTGAAGCACTCCATCTGATGACAACATTTGCATGAAAATACATCTTTGAACTTGATTTGCTATATTCAGAAGTGTTTTTCTTTATTTTATTCGAGTGAAATGTGCTTAAAGTAACAGTCATTCTACCGTATTTTCCGCATTCTTCATGTTTTTTTAAAACGTATATTGTAACAATATTGGCGTAATGTTGTACGCTATTCAGTACCAAGATCTGATAATGAAAGGGCAATTTCAGGTGTCCTCCCGCAGACTCCCATTGGCTTAAACCTGCAACAGATTCCTGAGTCAGACCTGCCAGAACTTTGTGCATTTTTTTAAGCTTTTTCTCCTTCTCCGCCATCTGTCAATTTATCTGTGGCGTGACGAGAGGCGGTGGGCAGGCAGTGAGCTGCTCCTGAGCTGAGGCTCTGGAGAGATGAGAAATCGCTGAGAAGACGCGCCAGCAATCAATCTTGTGCCCGCCTCTCTCTCCTCTTTCTTTCTCTTTCTCTCTCTTTCTCTCACTTTTCTCCCCCTTCTCTCCCCCGTCTCTATACATCTCCTGTTTTCTCTTTCTACTTTCTTTTCATCACTCTTATCTTTCTATGTCTCTTATTTTCTCCCTTTTACTCGTTTATTCCCCTAATCTGCTCTCTCCCTGATATCTCCTTCTTTTCTTTTGTTCCCTCTGTACACACGTAAAACACGTACCCAAGCAGTTTTACCTAAGCACAGGATTTAAAGCTTTAATGTGGCAACTTTTCATTTCAGACAATAACAACACTTTTAGGAAGTCCCCTTAAGCTGCATCAACGGAAAAAAGCCTAATGACAAAACCTCCCTTTGTTCTTTGGATTTAAAAATCCCAACTTTTCCCGAGATATACATATTTAAGGCGATAAAATTAGTTTGTAAATGTACTAAAAAATAATTCTGGCCAGTATAGACACTGTCGTGCAGATTCCGATTCCTTGGGTTGTGGCAGAGCGCGTGGTGTTGGGAAAGAGTGAGAGAGACAACGTAGCTTCAGAGAGAAGGGTTTTGGTTAGATCAAGTGCATTGCTTTTGAAAGAGGGAAAGCGCGGGGAAACAAGACAAAGGTGGAAGGGAATTCATAAAAGGCATCTGGGAGGTTGAATTCGCCATGTAGTACGAGTGGTATGCCATCGGCAGGAAATGAGCTCATCTAAGTGACAACCTCTCCAGTGGAAGTCTCTGAGGGCACACCCCTCAAGTAGAGACTTCACGTAATACTTCCAGGGTCCTTTGCTGCAGTGGGTGTGCCTGCCAGAGACCAAGCACAACTCTAGATTTCTTCCATAGGCTTTATGTTAAACGCGCTTGCCAGAAGCAAAGCTCGATTCTCGATTCCGTCTGCTGAATGAGACTACTTTAATTGCACCTGATTGGTTAGCCAGCGGTGTAGGTTGAGTATGACTCACGTTTTCTGAATAATACCAGTCACATTGGTTACCTACAAAAAAATACATTTTATCCCCTGGTTCTGGCTGGCCAGGAGGTTCCTTCTGTTCTATATGTTTTCGATCCAGGGCATGGTCGTGGTCCAATGATAAAGCTCCCTGCTCCATGCACATATTTGCGGCTCCCCGCTGTAGAAGAGAGTGCAATAACTTTTAATGCACTTTATGTAGTCTCAGACATTTATTAGTGTTACTTAAACACATGTGATGGCACAGGGGAGGAAAAACATTACAAGACAGATATTGCCAGTCATTTTGGCTAGGTAGAATACAGCGCAGTAACATTAGTCATAGGTAGTAATACACGCTGTACTGGATCCACAGTCATTCCGGGACATCGCAATAATGACAAAATAGTTTTTACGTACTGCTTTTTTGTCACTATGGAAATGTCTGCATTGAAAAACGTGTGTGTGTGCTCTGTTAATCATAAAAGTCTTTGAGACAATTTTGTGCCACTCACAAGTGTTGTGAGTGTGACAACGGAAATGTTGGTTTGTTTGTGTTTGCCTTCCTTCCTCATGTGCATAAGGCCGGGGTCCCAGTTGCTCGCAGTATTGAATTATAACCACCGCAGATCAGCCAAGCGGAACTCAAAATGATGTAAGTCTCCCTAAGTCCCCCTGAGAGTACAGTACTATGAATTAAACGCAAGCGGTGAACCGTGCCGAGAAAATATCGCTCGCTAAGGACGAATTCCAAATGAGAACTGTATGGATGTGTGAGGACAGTGTTTACAATTCCTTGTTTTACTGACACATTTGATCGAATATGTTTCTATCAAACTAAAGTTCCATTGCTGAAACAAGCTCAAAGCGTGGTACTATTTAGACATCTCTTCTTTTCACTCAAGTTGTGTTAAAATCTGAGGAGGTCCTTGATGAATAATCAGTTACAAAATGGCCTTTTTGGCCCTTACATTCATATTTGCAATACTACACTGTGCCATCATGTACCCCAAAGCCTTAAACCCAGATCATAAACTTGGTCTGAGCTTCATCGTTTGGTCTGTAGGACTGTTGAAACACTAATGCTGTTCTCCTGCCCTCGTGATTTTGCTCTCCTCCTCAACTATCTGACTCAAACACCATTATTCGACGAAAGTTGTAAAATCATTTTGCACTAATGCGGACGTCTTCTTCTAGGATTAGTTTAAACCTTGTTAAACATGGCTGGAGTCTTACAAAGCGTACGGGGCTACGGTCAAATAAGGCTCTTAAAGCCTGTGTGTGATTCCTAGTGATCAGAGAGAAGGTTTAACCTATCCTGTCAGGCTAAATTAATGAGGCAATTAAAGTATTTGGGGGCGAATTATAGGACGGCACCTCCCTGGCCTCCGGGCTGAGGTAGCTGGTTCTGTAGACACTGTCGAGGATCTCAAGTTCTGTTCGGAAGAAAAGCATTAAGTGAAAGGATGCCAGGGCCAGTTGTTCATTAGTTTAGCTCACGCAGGACACATGTTGAGGTAATGTGTTTTCGTTTGCATTTTTACACTGCTTTTTCGTGTGTGGTATTGTAGTGGGGTCTCCTACACCGTTTATTTTGCTGAGCATCTTTGGGTTCGAGATGATTGCCTAGGCCATGCGCGTGGTTGTAGACGGACTTGCTTCTAATCGCGCAAACGGCGAAGTGATTGGATGTTGACATGTGTATAGATCGGGAAGTATGATATGGGAGACTAGTTACTTGTGTGGACATTTTTACCCATAATGCTGTGGAGTTTTTGTCAGCCTCTACCATTATTATTGCTCTTGCAAGCCACTAAAAAGACAGATCCTGACTCGATCTTAAACTACACAAGTGCTATTAGAGGAAGGTCCGTTCTGACATTTGTTTCATGATTTGTTTCTTAGCATCCCCTTGTCACCATCAAAGGTCAATTTGGATCAGCTGTCATATAATGAAAAATAAGTCTGCAATGCTAAAATAGAAAGTGTGACTTCTTTCATCAATTCATTAGACGCAGTATTTTATTAATTCTTTCACCTGTAGCTTTTCTAATTCCAAACACCACAGGGGGCACTGCAGTCATGGCTACAGCAAAAACAAGTTCACACGTAGACATACACACGCGTGTATGCAAACCCTCACATAAAAGTTTGCTTCGTTTTCATGCCGTCTTTATGTCAACTCTTAGTGATGAGATACCATAATTAGACCTTTTCACCATTTCACTGTCATTAACAGCACCCAACTAAATCAGCACATGTCACTCTGCATAGCACACGCGCCACACGTGTGACTGGCCTGGAACAATGTCAGCTGTAATCCTGTTGCCCTTCAGTTGGCCTCTGATATTAGTCACCGCATCGTGTAGTGTTACATGTGATCTTCAGCTCTCCAGATGGCAGTCTCAGCTGGAAAAATCCCCAGCATGCACCGTGGGATATTCGACAGGGGATGTGGGTGACATCTCATTCTCAACTTCCGAAGGGACCGCGACTCTCGTTGTCACACTTGGCTTTGACCTCAGCTGTGGTTTTATTTGGCACGTTTATTACTAATGATTATAATGAGATGGCTGCTCTTACGGTGGGTGTTAGACTACCTGCCGCCTGGGAATTAATTGTTACTTTACACTATATACTGTAAGTGGATCAACATGCAGATATCTAATAGTTGGAAAATTATAATAGTAAAATGTCATGATGGAACAATAGGTATATGATCACATAAGGCTTATTTTTATTTAATTTATTCGGAAACTCTCTAAAAATAACTAAGAATTCCCTTGTAGGCTTTGGCCAACAAATACTGGCCTCCGTCAGTTAGCCTCTATTAGTTCCTTCAGAAAGATTATTATAATGTCTCTATTTTGTTATATAACGTCTTTTTTGTATTTTGAGTCCAGGGATGCCCATTCCCATGGGGCAGAGGGGAATTTGTTGCATTTGACATTTTTCGCTGCGGTTTTTATGGCTCAATGAACTGAGAGAATATGACATTTAATTACTGGTGAGCAGTCACACAGTTCGGCTAATTACCATCCCTTGAGTTTAGTTGTCATATCTAATTAACTTTGACTGTGTCCCGAATGGCTTTCGTTTCCCCTATGCAGTGCTTTTGTACAGGGCCATAGGGCCGTGTCGAAGGTAATACAGTACACGTGAGGGGGTGTCTTTTAGGACACATTCGTTTCAGTTCATGAAAGCCTAACGTGGACGTTTGTGATTGGTGCCGCACTTCAGGAATATTGACGACGGGGTGGAGAATTGATTTTAAAATAATTCTCTCTTCACTTGTCAAGATTAGACGCAGAGGCTTTCCTTTTAATTCCTTATTTTAGAGCCTGATAATTGGGGGATATTTTTGTCTTAAGATATTTCTTTTTGGGATTCACTAATTTGTTTATTATTTTCTCCCAAATGATGCCAACCTCCAAATCCAATTTATAGCCTTGTTGTGGCAACACACTTTTGTGAAATTTTTCCCCAACTCATTAGTCAAAATGTACATATCTTTTAGATCTATCCACAGTGTAAACTGTATATATTGTTATATTGTACCTAGGTACTATTATGCTGCACAGCAGCGAAGCTGATTGGCCAAATGAGAACAGGTTTTCCATCAATCAAATGTTATGGAGACAACGTGTACTCTATATCCAGACACCATGACCTACCTTGACCTTGGCCGACACATTCTGAGGGACACTTCTGAGAGCTGTTAAACTATATTGCTTCTAGTAACGATTCAACCACTTGTGAAACTGAAGGTAAATTAAGAAAAGAGAAAGATTAAATGAAAGATCACTTTATTTTTTATTGGAGAACTCTTTTGACCTAGCTTTCGCTTCCAAGGGTTTATTTTTGTGATTAATGATTAGGAATATGAAAGTGCAGTTCACAGTATAAGAAGCAATGTTTTCTAAATGACCACTTTTTAAAATCAGCATGTGGATTCACAGTTACAAGCATGTGGATTCCACTTTTTAAAATCAGCATGTGGATTCACAGTTACATTCAAAAGTCTTGACAAATGTACTGATTAAAATAAAAGGGTAAGTGCGTCTAAAGTTTTGACGAGTACCGTATACAGTGTTGCCACAGCTACTTCAAAAAAGTAATCCGATTACTGACTACTGATTACTGCTTTAAAAAGTAACTACGTTACACTACAGATTACTCGATTTTAACAGTAACTAAGTTAGATTACTAGTTACTTTATTAGTTACTTTCAGAAGCTGGCGACAACATCCCCATCACCTTAACATAAAAATGACAACCAGTTTTGCCAACACTCACTTTATTGAAACACTCACTTAACAGTTACCTCAACAATTGTAACAGAATAGAATATATGGGGCACATTAACTAAACAATCCTGACAGAATAGGCCACATGTTTTTATTAAAAATAAAATAAAGACAGCCTTTCTTGATTTAAATACAAAAGAAATCAAATAATAAAACATTCCTAACATAAATACTTGTTTTATATAAAAAATAAAATTAAGACCTTCTTTCCTCAGCTTACTTAAAATAAATACTAGTTTTTTATAATATAAAACAAAGACTTTCCTGACCGATATATTTAACTTTTAACTGGTACTACATGTTTATAAATGCAACTATTACACTATTTTTAACACAAATATGAAACCTGTTTTTCATCAGCAAGGAGTGGTTCTACAAAACAAATAGTGTATAACCACATGTAGGCTTCTACTTCTTTTACCACATGTTCTGTTACTTTGTTATTAGTGAAACAGAGGTGTGGGGTGAGTTAACCAGTGGTTGTACCTCATTAACAGAAGCTTCTCAAAGGTCTTGTCAGAGAGTCTATTTCTTCTAGGTGTGAGCACCAAACCGCCCAGACTGAAAAGCCGCTCCACAGGAGCACTTGTTATACTTCAAGAAAATGTTCTTAATGTTTGAAAACTTATCCAGAATCTGAAGGTCATGGGCTGACCTCAGGTAGTCCATGATTTCATTTTCTGCAGAGTAGGTATCCTCTGACTCTGCCTCAAAAGTGAAAAACTCCCTCTCACTTCGGCTGGCGGATGTGGTGGGCACACTGGCAGGGCTCTGTGCTGCAGTAGCAGTGGTGTGGCGGCACTCTGCTCTCAGGAGCTCTTTTACTCGCTCCCTCCTACCTGCATCTTTCAGCCATCGGAGTTTGAATGTTGGACAACTGACAGCTGCGAGAAGGGCATCTTTGTCGTCCAGCACAGCAGCAAAACTAGTCTGGATAGCCTGAAAAATATAATTAATATAATATGTTTATGCCTTCAACGGCTAATATGTATTATGTTATTGAATTACTTGCAAACCATAACTGATGTGGGATCAATATTATGGATTGAATTTTGTTTGTTTTAGGTTACTTACTGACCTTTGTATTTACTTTAATGTTCTTTTGCAATTATAATGACTGTTCTGTTCCATGTTTATGAATAGTGTTATGCAAGAAATGTTAACGATCTTAAATGATGGAACATACCTGCACTATGGCATCTGGAAGGCCTGCAGTCATCCTGGAGAGGGCATCTTTCACAGCCAGGGTCTTCTGCATCAGAACTTCAAGTGTGGGTAGTAAAGTCCCATAATGACAGTCACCTTGTAAAATGTCCAGTGCTACAGTCAGAGGCTTCATGGCGGTGCAGTACTCATGCAGGAACTGGTACTCTTGGCCTTTGAAGCACTTAACTCCCAGCTTGGTGCACAGAGTATTTAGCTCACTTATGGGGATTTCTGCAATTCTCTTCATAGCATCAAAAAAGGAATTCCACCTTGTGGATGTTGGTACCAGGAGCTTTCTTTTGCTAACTTCCTCTACTGTTTCTGATGCAATTGTAGATCTGCTTGATTTCGTCCAAAGAGCTGTGCATTTTGCTGTGCTGCTCCTATACACAGCCTTGCTCTCTGCATTAGAAGTTAAATATTTATTTACATCATTTGTGGAAATTAGGTTGATGGTGTGTGAAGCACATCTGTGGTGCGGGGGAAGAGACAGCTGGCCATCACCTGTATCCTCAGCTGAGAGGATTTCTGACCGATCTAAAAAAGTGACATCATCATCATTTGTGGGGGTAGACTCTCCCTCCTCCTCCTCATCATCAGACTCTGTGATAGGCTGATAAACTTTAAACGCCTTGACAAAGTTGGATCCATTATCACTCACTGTTGCAACTACTTTGTTGAGTGTCCATAAGAACAGTGGATTTGTCCAATTTCTGCACCAATAACATCATACGTGTGTCTACCACGAATTCTCATCTCATCTCATCTCATCTTCAACCGCTTATCCGGGGTCGGGTCGCGGGGGTAGCAGCTCTAGCATGCTAATGCAGCCTTGTTGCGCTCTAATGTGGTTCTACTGATCCAGTGGAGCGTAACTCCGATATAACTTCTGTTGTTAGCGGTCCAAATATCCGCGGTAGTTGACACAAAGTCGACCTCATTCAGCGTTGCCTTCAGATGTATTTCCATCGCTGCATACTCCTTCTCCGTGTAATAAGAAAAAGCTGTTCTGTGAGGCAGCTCGGCATTAACAGTTGTAGTCGGGATCATGTTAATTATGGCACGAAACGAGGGCGAGTCAACCGTGTTTAAGGGCAGCGTTTCCTCTACAACATACAGCCCGACCAACTTCTTTAACTCTCCCCCACTTACTGATTTTGCAGCAAAGTCCAGCTTTTGTTGTTTAAGTGGTGGGGGACCTCCTGCTCTCTGGTTCGCTCCACCTGGTGAGACTTGCTCTGCATGTTTAACTGTGCAGTGCTTTGTCTTCAAATGTTTCTTTAAATTTGATGTTGTGTTTTTGTAAGTTGATAGCACGTTGTTGCCAGCACAGAGTGTATATTGTCATCTTTAGCAGAAACAAATTCAAAATAATGGCTATATTTCCAGCTAGCAAACGCGCCTCGATTTTCTCCCTCCATTGTTATTTACGTGTCGCTGCTGAAAACGTGACTTGAGTTGACGCATACGTGACTTTACTCCCTGAGACGCAAGAAGCAAAATATATGTTTACTAAGGAAAATGTAAAACAAGTAACGCACAGCGACCTGGATGAGTAACTATAATCTGATTACTGTTTTGGAAATAATAACGCGTTAGATTACTCGTTAAAAAAAAAATTGGCAAAATAGAGTAACGCGTTACTAAGTAACGCGTTACCCGGCATCACTGACCGTATATTATAACATACCATAACAATATGACTCTTTAGAAGCAAAGTAAAGGGCAAGATTTACCAGCAGCTTAAACAGTAACCCTCATCTGCTTAAGATTCATATTGCATGTTAAATAATACAAACGAGTCCCCAGAATGCAGCAGAACACCAACAAAAAAAGCATGTCTCTACGGATACCTCCATATATACGAACATACCACTGTGTCCTTCACAGGTAGGGACTGGCCGAGGCCCATTTATTTATGTAACATGTCCGAACAACTTTACTTCTTTGGCCGCCTGCGTGTGTCAGAACAAGGGTGAGAGTCCGGCCGCGGGTTAAATCACTCCGTCCACCCGTGGCCCTCAGGGGCAATGACTCCCTTGTCTTATCAATCTATCTATCGTCCGTGGGCCCCGAAGGCCGATATTCTGGATTCGCCGTGGTGGAATACTAATGAATATGCAGATAGTGGCTTGTTTGGCTCGTTTGACTACCTCAGCAGACATTGATTCCCCCTGCAGGGGCCAGCGCTGAGGGAGACTGATTGAGTGTCACCTCTGAACTAAATGGATTCGGACCGGTCTCTGTCTGACTCAGATAGGCGCGTTTGCTTACAATGGCACCGTCCGGCGCACACGCCAATACACTGGCGGGCCGACGCATGCCCGCATTCACAAGCCCGTACGCATGCATGGACGCACACACACACACGCGCACACACACCTTTATCCCCCAGCCCCTCTGCACTTCGACCACCACCCAGCACGGCTACTCAGGTGACACTTCTCCTTGCGGGAGGGGTATTGAGCTCCAACCCCCTGCTTTCCATCTCTTAACTACTAATTACCAGGAGAGGCCCTTGGTTCCATCATGCTGCTAATGAGCTCCAGGTATTGAGAGGAGAACTATGCAAATGACAGGGAGATCTAATCAGGGATTTATTCTAATTAAAAGTGAGTTAGTTCCTCCATGTTAAAAGATCCTGTCCTATTCTGAAAGCGGGATAACTGCGAGGAAGCGACTGGGAGGATATTCAGGGGAAGGTGGCATATTTGTATTTTACTTGTTAGCGTCACCTGGTAAATTTATTCAACCGGGTCGAGAACCAATTCGTGTTTTCAAGAGCACGTCGCAGCAAAGGTTGATTCCGTCCATCTGTCCCGTGTCCTGTGCTCGGAGGGAGTCAAAGGATTAATGGTTTCAGCCTGAAGAGTATTAGCCTTTGAAGTGTTTAATTGTTCGAAATGAGAATGAATGTTTTTACATGGTGTGTTTGATGGGGCTCTAATCAATCTGCCTCTGCAGATTTGCACAGTTACACTACATGGAGAAACGTAAAAGTAATTTCCCAGCAAGCCGACACAGTTCCAGGGCGTTAGAAATTTAACAGCTATTTCCCAGCAACGTAAACGCCGTTACGCAGTCGCCCCACACTGCCTTTACATTTAAATCGCGTTGTCGTGCTGAACATCCGCGACACTTGAACAGGACGGGGGGGCGGGTTGTGCTGTCACATTTCCTGGTTGCGTGCCTGACATTGTGGGGCCGGGGAGTATTCGCATCAGTCATGTATATCAGACAAGGGAGATCACATCAACATGTTGGCTGACTGAGCATATTCCCTGGACAGCTTTACAATGATCCTGATAAAGGGTGACGTGTGTGTATGTGTGTGTGTGTGTGTGTTGCTTTCTCCAAGGGTACCTTATTGATATGGATATGCCACACAAGTACACACACTCACCAAGCCATAACATACACACCCCTTAGACTGAGAAAAAATCAACATGCCTTAAACACAATTGCTTGTATGGATACGTGATGGACTGATTCTGTAGTATCTAAGTATCCTTATACTGGCATGGCCGCTATCAATGCTGGTTATGACTTCTAATATTTTGGGATAAAATGAAAGACATATTCCGTAACTTTAAATATATATATTTTTTTCTTGCATATTAGACCTCATTTTTATTTTAGCGTTAACACATCATCCAATCACATGTTTCCAATCAAACTAGTTTGTATCCACACATAACTCTGTAGATTAAACATTTGATTTGGTATGCTTTAGTTTCTGCAAACATTACGATATTTTTCATTAGAAGAAAATCGACTAGCTCTATATTAGCCGTCTGCTACGTTCTGTGTTGTTCCCCCTCACGTGTTTCGAGTTGTCATACAATCTTCGGTCGTCTACACTACACACGCCTACCTCCTTTAAATATGGAATTTAGTTATTTTTGGTAGGTTTAGTCCCAACTCTCTTAATGGGGTTGTGCAGGATGAAGCCAAATGCAGAGCCAGAGTGACCGTTCATGGTATTTATTATGAAAACAGACGAACATTTAGAAACGATCGGAAATGTCACGATTCCAACCCTCCTTCCTTATCCAGGCTTGGTACAAGCAAAAGTGACCGAAAAGAGACACTCCGTCTGAGTTATTTTGTTTTAAATTCTATTTTAAATTTAATTTTTAATTGCATGTTTTTTAGTTAGTTTCCTCAAGTTCGGTTCGTTTTTTTTTATGTAAATGTGTAGCCTGGATGTGGAAGGGTGAACATCTCCTGCACTGAATGCAGATGGGACGGACTGCTGCGCAAGTACTGTACTGGGCGGCTTCTGTGTGCTTTGGCACGGGGGGGTGGAACCCGGTAGCACCTGCTGCTCGTAGAGAAGAGTATCAGAGTAGGAGCGATAGGACCATACGTGCTTTCACGACAGTCTCCAAAAGTCTCCAATAACACCAGAAAAAGTTGTTAGATTTGTCGCTAGTCGCTTTTTTGAAAATGTGTCGAAAAAAACACAAATTGAAACAAAAAATGTGGCCAACCAAAATCCCCACAGAGTGAAGGCCTATTGTCCTCACTCATAACAGTGTATTGAAAGACCATACGTTAATTTATCACCAGGCATATTAATAAGGATGTTTTACCCTTTGATCAAAATTTAACAGGCTCTCAATGCTCGGCGATTTTGATAGCAAGGCTTGAGACAAACGTATGCACTCCCAGAAAACATACAAGATACAGAAAACTATGCTGAATGTGTTTGTTGTTTTTAGTTTTGTAAACCCACAATGTCTTGGATTATTATTCATAAGCGGAGATGCACTCATTAATCGCTGTACATTGTATAATAGCAAAACACATTTCACAGTTCACTTGAAACGTACCCCAACGTACTACCTGCAGAATAAAAAAATACTTAATACCTTCCACAAAGCTCTAACATTCTGTGGATTGGACTTGTTGGTCCAGCATCTCCTACAGATGCTCAATCGAATTGGGATCTTATGAATTTGGAGACCAGCGGCAACACCTCCAACTCTTCATCATGTTCCTCACACCATTCCCGAACAATGTGCGCAGTGTGACAGGGCACATTATCCTGCTGAAAGAAGGGAATATGAGGAAAACCATTGCTTTGAATGGGTACCTGGTCTGCAATAATGTTTAGGTTAGTGGCACATGTGAGATTGATGTCCACATGAACCCCAGACCAGGGTTTCCCAGCCGAACATTACCCAGAGCATCACACTCCCTTCCTGGGTGGTCTTCCCACAGTGCATCCTGGTGCCGTCATTTCCCCAGGTAAATGATGCACACTTACACGGCTATACACAGGCTGTAAAACAAGGCAAGATTCAGTGGACCAGGTGACCTTGTTCCACTGCGTCAGGGTCCATTTCAGACGGTTGTGTGCACATTGTACACCATTTCCCTGGTGGACGGGGTTTATCGTGGGCATCTGACCGGACTGCGGCTATCTAAACACATACACAGCAGGGGGCGATACACAGCAGGGGGCGATGCATTGTGTTTTGTGACACGTTCCTCCCGTAACCATCATTTGCATTTTCTGTGACTCAACATTTTCTGCCACAGTAGACCTTTTGTCGCTTTGGACCAGGCAGGATAGGCTTTATTGCTGTTTTCTTTGTAGAATAAGCCAAGATCAAAAACATTATTTAAACGTTTCACTTTCATAATCAATTAAATACACAATATTAAATATGCATACCTGAGTATTTTTTATGAACTTGTGCATTATTCGAAGAATGTGCAATGATGTCCTTTCGGCCGGGCTACAATAAATGTGTGTTTCTGACCAGTTGCTTTGTCTAGAGTTATCAATTTCTTCCGCAATTGTGCTTACCTTTCCATTGATACAGTTCATGAATTTCATGTTCTTGATGATTGATAATGATACACTTGATTGATAAAATAAAATTTCCCTTTTTATATGAAAGAAATACAATTTATAAGTCGAATGCTTATGCAATTATGAAAAATGCAAATCATTACACTTTGGTAAATGATTTTATAACGACTGATGACTTGAGTTTGGAAAATGAGTAGGCTTTGTATAAGAAAAACGTTATCATTTAATCACACTGCTGGCGCAATATGCAAAACATATTAGAATTAGGATACCAACAATTTTATTTATTTATTCATTTTTATGTTTAAATACAGTCCGGAGCTTCTTTTATTTTTTGTAAATGCCCGAAAGCTACCGTAATTCAAGAATGACCCGTTTAATTTAGAATGTGATTGAAGATTATTTATTTTGTGTCAGAGCAGTAAAAAGGAGGTGGAGAAAGAATTACTAAAGCTGGGCTCCAGAGAAGATTGGATGTGTGTCGGCTGTTTCCAGTGTTCACATATAAAATGATCCCGAATAAATAGATCCAAATTAACAATTTATTTCAGTGTGAAAAAGCAATGGGAAATACGGATATACATTTCTCGCACCGACTGGGAATATGTGTTCCTCTCTGTGCTCACATGTCTTGGGGGAAGGCAACATCTTCTGGTTATTTAGGCGGACAAAAGGTAATCTACTCTGCCTCTTGGTTGTGCTTGGAAGTGTGGGATCTTGAGTAGAATGACAATGGACACATTTCCCATTGATCCTCCTCCCTATACTGAGTAACACTTGAGATCAGGGAGAACAGTGTGTCGCCCAATGGGTCAAAACGAGTGCCCCACGTAGGGGATAGGGTACGGTTCTAAAAGATGCCCTGGTTCTGTTGGGGAGTGACACCATTATGCGCTGTAGGCACACTTTCGGGCGCCCTTACCTCCGCCCGAGTAAAGGTCAAACAATCAGTCATCTGAAAGGACGGCTAATTTGTCATCCCCACTGACAAATGTGTCAGTGTCCAATCTTGTAGATACGATGATACCGGCGTACCCTAGCACTGTAGAAAATGTTAAGAGATTCATATTGCTTTAACCACGTCTCGCTGAACAAGCCGACATTACAAGGTGTGCCGCGGCGAGCAATTCGACTCTTTGTTTTTGAAGATATTCAATGGTTCCAGAGCATAGGCGTTTGGCTTTCAAGGACCCCTTGTGTCTCGGCTCTCTTCTAAATGACACTCAGCCAGACGTTGTCATGTCACCACAATCAGGACCGTAACACGTGCCTCTTTCCAGAGCGTTCTCAACATTAACAGACTCCATACAAGCTGATTGCAAATCAATTCTGCAGTTCCCGTCTCAAACACAGACTCCAAAATATCTCTCTCTCTCTCTCTCTCTTGCTCTCTGTCCACAGAGGCATCCTTTTATCCACCATCTGTGGCCTGATCACTTTGTGTTAGCGAGGTGCCTATAGATGAGCTGGGAGAGGTCGTTGTTGTCATTTGCCTGCTGTCACCTCTGTGGCGCTGACCTCATTGTCTTGTTTTTTATGCTTCTCTGGTCTGTTCCATCTAGGGTAATGGATAGGACTGACAGTGCCGTGCCAGAGAATCAAAGACAGGACAGAGTAGGAGATCTCTCCTGGGTGTCTGTGTGTGTGTGTGTGTGTGTGTGTGTGTGTGCGCTCACAGAAAACGGGCCACTGTGTTACCTAGAGCCAATTTGAGTGTGCCATTTAAGGATTTTATTCAGGTGTCAAATTTACTCAACAAGTGTTAAATGAGCAATCAGTGTTGTAACGCAAGGGGGTTGTTTATAACTAGCGCCAAACACAGACCATCCATCTCTGGCATAGTTCCTAGTCAGCGACGTATCAACAGAGGAATGGGTGGGACTGAAACATTTAAAATACAACTGCAACAGTGTGCTCAGACACTTGTACAAGCATTAGACTGTTGGCAAGAAAGGCAGTTTGAATCTGCATCAGGATCTAAAGCCAGTGAGGCATGTCACATTAGTTAATTCTTAGGGATTTGGCTCTAGGCGTATTGGGGTATCGGCTATCATGACTTAATTATGTCCATAACTGAATGCCAAGATTCTCGCGGACATATCTGCCTTCTGTTTCACACTCAGACTTAATTCACACATAACATAATGGAGTTAGCCTAAAGACAGGATTCAATTGAAAATAGTCAGATGGCTGATTATATTATCAGTTGATTAATTTAATATTGGGAATATAAGGATAGTAGGAAAGAAGAAATGTATTTTAATGTAACCAAATGCGTAGAACACGCCCCTGGTACCAAATGAACTATAGCCCACTTCCCACATTCACTTTTACTCAGAACTGTTACTGAACAATTGCAGGTTCGTTTTTAATCAAAGCTCAGCTCTGACCTGGCACCACTATTGTAAGGTCCTGTGTTCCTGTTTATTTGTGGTGTTTTCAATTTCAGTCCTGTATTTATTTTATTAGCTGACCTTAGGTTATTGAACAAAGCACTGTGTTTCCATTAATTGATTTCACCTGGTCTTATCATCTCCTTATTTGGTTCAGTTCATTCCGTTTGTTCCTTTGTGAGGTATTGGTAGTTTTAACTCCACAAAGTTTTTTCCCTGGCACATTTGTGAGAACCAATTATAGCCTTCTTTCGTGTAGCGACCTGTATATCCTTTATCCGTCCGTCGAGCCCTCATTGTTTTTCTGCCTGATGGCGAGCCGTATTCGAAGCCGTATGTAGAAGGTGGTGCATCGCTGAGTGAGCTAGGTTGTATCGTTTTAGGTTGTATCGTTTTTATCGCCTTGTCAATTATAACCAAGAGCACAGAACAATCTGAGCAGACTTTGAGCAGCAAGTTTGAAGTGCCAGAGAGGAAATGAGAGCAGATGTATGAGACAGCCATGCACGCAGCTTTGTAGCAAAGACAACGTCTTGTCCTTAGCTCGAACGGAAAGTAGGAATATGACTTTAACAGGAAACTCTTCTTCGACCCTTTCTAAAAGCATTTCAACCTCTACCATATCCAGTCATTCTGGATAAAATGTCTAGTTTGAAATGAAGGATTAGCATGGCTGAACTATATTGAAAAAATAAGCAGCGAATTCTCCTGTGGGATGCGATTAACCACCTCGCCGCATAAAGGACGTGAATGATCTGCAGGGGTCGAGTCCGTGCTGCTTTGGCGTCACCCGGCTGATCAACCGCACATTATGCCCAACGTTGATAATGCTTTGGCTCATCAGTGCATGTGTCAGTACACATGTACCGTATGTACCGTGTGTTCGTTCAGCCAAATCACAGGACAACCTATGCGCGTCAACTCATGTCATGGTCAGTTATTTTACGTATGGGTACTCTGTCATGAATAAATATGTGTGCATTTCAATTTAATGCATGTTGTAATGAGTTGAAGTGTTAGGATTATTGACTGTGACTTTTTTTTTTTGCGTGGGCGTACCACTTAAAATATGCTAATAAGCGTAGCCTAGGGGTGGTTTAATGTCAATGATAAAGAAAGCCAATTCTTATCAACACGTTTACACATTTCCCTCAGTATCCGTGGGATGGTGTACAAGCTGCGTGTGTAATGTGTTTCCTTGTTATTTCTAGTATGGCCTATTTGTTTGTTACCTCTGTGTTTACTGCCCTCTGTAATACAAGGCAGACGGAGGACTATAGCACATTCATTCTGCCCTTTCTTTGATAAACGTCTTTGTAGTTCAGTTATTACTTTTATCACATTTATTACACCATTTCTTCCGATGGAATTACTGCAATTTTTACCAGCAGTCTCTTGTACATTGCCATTCCATTTTCGTTCGCATTCTGTGTTCCTGTGTGCGTGCGTGTGTGTGTGTGTGAATGAATGAAGTGTTGTGTGTGTGTAAGAATTCCTGGACTACCTCATTCCCCTCTAACCGGGGCAGTGTCAAGAGGTTACGGATCGGCTAACAGGTAAAGCAGAGCCGCTTCACTTTCAGTAATATTGTTATACAGACAAATGGGAAGACGGTGTTGAAAAGGGAGGGATGCCACCAGTGGTCAAACAAGGAAATGGTGATCTAATGAGTAGCATGCGGGAGATGCTCTTGGGTGGATGCTGGACAGAAAGAAGAGATCAAAACATCCTGTTTTGGACTGGACATGCTATCCGCCTGTGGCCACTGGTCTTTTAGCTCATTAGGGTGGATACCTTAAATTAGTTTGGTGTAGCCAGTCCGGTTTAACAGACGCCGATTGGTCGATGGGCGGCTCGTCGAGTGATCCCAGAACCCAATGGGATGCACTGGATTAGATCACTTTGCTTTGTACAACTCTCCTCATTCTGAATTTGTTTGAATGACTGCCATGCATTACTCTCTGAATAATATGCGAGGCAGAAACGATGCAGTGGAGTTGTCAGACGAGCCTTAACCTGGGAAGCTGAAGGTGAGAACGAGAGAGGCCAATTCACACGCGATCACGCAGCCGAGGCACAGTTGGCCAGGCTTTTAGGACAACCAACTGTTTACCCAGGGTTTTCATGTCTGCAGCATATGTGTGTTGCTTCCTGCGCGGTCCAAGAGCAGGCGGGTAGAACTGAGTGAATAATACGAGTGTATTGACACGCTGGCATGGTGGGAGTACTGCTATTGTATCCTGCCGTGGTCTGGTTGCGTTGTTTAAAGTGCTCTGCGATTTCGTGGTCCATTCCGGCTTCCACCTCGATCAACGTCATTTGTGACCTTAAAATTGTGGCGTCATTTTACTAATGGATTTTTTTTATGATAGAACGGGAGAAGGACAATACCGTTGACTCAAATGTGTCACCGTTGAAGACCCAACGTGTCAATGTGTCGCTTGTGGTGACATTCTTACTCGTTTGTGAATTGATAACGTCCTATTTGCGTAATCCACTGCCCATGAAAACACTCTGTGACCGGGTCAGAGGCACAGAGACGTTATCGACCGTGACCCTGACGCAATTTGCGGTTAACGGCCTCGCTGAGCGGCCCGGCGGCAGATTTGTCACCTGGTTGACTCTGGGCTTTGATTCGGCGATCCTTCAGTCACAGGCTTAACCCCATTGAAGACCAGTAGCCCGGACATTTACATCACACGACCACGTCCAAAGTCATTACCTCGTGCTGTTTTGATTGATTCAAAGATCAGAGCAACGGAGCTGGCTTCTTCTTTTGCTCTATATATGTTTTTATAGAGAGTGACTGTGAAATAGACAACTAAATTAGGGCAAAGTAGCATAGTCTTTGATGTAGGCAGTTAATGTAAATGTAATATAGCCACCCCTGAGCCTTCATTGTCAGCCGCCCCAAACTGCATCCTCCTATAACTGCATATAAAACGGTATAATACATCATACGGAACCAAAAAAAAACCCAGCTCGGGCTCCCCAAAGGAAGAGCAGAGAGATGAGGTCTAACGAGCTAACTAAATTGGAATATTCATACTAATCTCAAACACCAACCGGCTCATCCCGGAACGCGTTGCGTCTAGAAATGTTGTTCAAGACCAGGGGTGCACGAGGCGGTCGACGACGGGACGGGGACCGAGCTCATCCACGGATTCTGTCAGCTACGTCTGCCGCGTCTGTTTTTATCAGTCCTGGGAAACAGGTTGACCTTATTTTGGGTGAATCTTGTTCTGGTTGGGGGAGGAGGGAACTGCCCCAAAAGAAACATGCAGGATGGCAGAGAATGTGTGTATAGCGCAACATTATAGTTCACGATGGACAACCATACAATTAGGAATTGTGTTTTCGTAAGAGAACCGCATTTTCTGTTCATTAAAAAAACGTTTGATTGATGAGAAATACATGGTAGACATTGTTTATGTTGTAAATTATTATTTTAGCCGCAAACAGCTGATCTTCAATAGCATTTATACATAGCCCCGGAGAGGGCCATTTTCCGCAACCATCAGTGATTTCACGACACGCTGTGTTTGCAAAGTTTATCATTTTTACTGGCTAATTGATCATTAGAAAAACCTCTTTTCAATTATGTTCGCACAACTGTAAAACTGTCATGATGATAAAAGAAGCAATACACCTGGCCTTGCTTAGACTAGCTGAGTGTCTGGAGCATCAGCAATTTGACTACAGGCTCAAAATGTCCCGAAACAGAAAACATTCTCATGAAACTTTATTAAAAACTATTTTTAATCAGCGAAATGAAAGCTATTCCATGTAAGAAACTGTGAAGAGGCTGAAGATCTTGTTCTACGCAGCGTACTACTCACAGAACTGGGCAAACTGTCTCTAACCAGAATAGAAAGAGGAGTGGGAGGACCTGGTGCACAACTGAGCAAGAAGACAAGTACATTAAAGTGTCTCAAACCAGACCCACACACAGCAGGCTGCGGTGCACCTTGGGTTGGGACACATTCCTCCCGTAACCATCATAAACTTTTCTGTGACGGTGGACCTTCTGTTGGTTTGGTGCTTTCATGGTTCTTACTCGGTGATGAGCCTGAGGACGTCTTCCACCCTGTCGCCGGTTTGTGGTTTGTCCCTCCTCGGTCCACCGTTGGTAGGTACTCAACACTGCTGACCAGGAGCACCCCACAAGCCTCGCCCTTTCAGTCGTCTGGCCGTTACACTTTGGCCCTTTTCAAATTCACTCAGGTCTTCACTCCTGCCCAATTCCCCTGCATGCAACACGTCGACCACAAGAACTGATTGTTCGCTTAACATCAAATCTATCCGGACGTTGACTTGAGCCCTTAGATGATCAACGTAATTCGCTTCGCCTGTGTTAAGTGTGTGTGTGTATATATATAAAACGTGCAGCACAGTCTTCTCTTCATGCCCTTTAAGCAATCTCCATTGATCTAACCAGTCCAGTACCCTACCCTCCACATTACTGATTACAACAAGTTTAATTATGTAGCCTGCCGAGACCCGTTTAATTAAGAACCCTCAGCCTGAGACCAGAGCTACAAGCCAGGAAACCCATGTGCGTTCCAAATGGCGCCCTACTGCCTCTTTAGGGCCCCGATTTTGACCTACGTGGTGGACTAGAAAACTCCGGCGGGTTGCCACTGTGCGCACGTTCCGGAACCCCGAGCTGTGACCCATTGACGGGTGGTTTCCAGAGGTCATTAATGGCGTACAGGTCCCTGGGGAGAACGGGACCTGTCGAGGCCGCGCCCCATCAGACGAGAAGATCAATGACGAGAACAGGCAAGGTCAAGCTCATAATGGGCCCTATTTTTCAACTGTTGAACTGTTAGATGTTGGTGCTGATGGGTGTGGAGAGGAGAATGGCTTTTTAGTCTGGGTGTGTGTTGGGGGGGTGTGGGGTTGTGTGTGTGTGTGTGTGTGTGTGTGTGTGTGAGGTCAACCTCTCACCTCTCCTGCCTTGGACCCCCGTTTAGTGAGTGATAGGTCCTCCTCCTGTATTACACTCGGGGTCATTTATCACCCTTTCTGCCTGTAACACTTTCCCACTCTGTCTACTAATCTGCGGCCAGTGGATGTAGCCTATTTCCCCCCGTCAGCGTGGAAGGAGAAAATGGAAGAGGAAGGGGGAGATGGAGACGGAAGGAAAGTAAAGCAGAGCGACCCGTTTCTGGCCTGCTCTTAAGAAGTCACGTTCACTTCAGCGGACGCGTGGCAATCCAGTCCCCTAGCATTTCGTTGTCGTGGTCGTGGCAGACCACCGCAAGTAGAGTGTAGAGATGGTGGTCCTAGGAGGTTGGAACCGTGTAGAACCGTGTAGAACGTGTTAGAGAGATAGTTGCGATTCTTCGGGAAAAAAACGACCGTTGAACAAAGCAGTTCGAGCAGAGCGGATTTTATAGTGCATTGGATTATTTTACTTGACGAATGGCGTTCGGCATCAAAGTCTCTGTTCGGATGAAACGGCGAGGAATGAAATGGCGAGGGATGAGGTGACATGCTTTCCTTCATCTAAGATCCTGCCACTGTCATCACTAGATGGCAGCAGTGATTCAAATCACTATAAGAGAGTTTCCTTGGTTAAAAAAATATATAATGCTTGTTCATATACTCTTAAAAGAGATAACGACCAGGACATTTTTCTAATAACAAACTGTTGATTGGCATTAATTTGTATTTCTTTTACATGGCTTTGTGTTGTTGTTTTTTTAGATTATGCCATGGCTTAAGCCCTAAGTGAAGTTTTGTGGCTCAGAGTTGAAACTTAAGATTTATATTTGGCCAGTCTATGTCTTTGTTGGTTCTGTAAAATACTGTTAGATGCAAAGGAGTTCATTGGCACGGGCAGCATATGCTGCTTTACCAAAGCGAGTGAAAAATATAATTTACCAAAACAATGAATGTCGCCCGAAGGAGTGTGTCTGGGGAATTCAGGAAAGAAATGTGAACTTAAAAACCATCAGGGTTGTGCTCTCTGTCTGTCTGTCTCTCTGTCTGTCTGTCTCTCTCTGTCTCTCTCTGTCTGTCTCTGTCTGTCTCTCTCTCTGTCTCTCTCTCTGTCTGTCTCTCTCTCTCACTTCATTCTGCCTCCATCCATTCATCTATCACTCCATCTTTCTCTCATTCTCTAGCCACTCACTGTCTCTCATACTTATCTTTTCTTCCCCCTCTAATACTTCTCACTCCATATTCCTTTAATGGCCGACCCTGAAGAGACCAATCAAACAGAGATGACTTGCAGAACAGCGAAAGAGAACGACCTACATCGTTGCTAGTGATTTTTAGTGGCAGTGGAGCCTAAATATCGTTAGCGAGAGTGGAAGTCGTATCGGAAGCGGATTAATTACAAAGACAGAGCCATATTGACCTTGGAGTCTCAGGTAAATGTATGCTCCTAGAGTGTCTGTGTCCACTCACATATACACGCTGAGCAAGGACGTTGAAACGCCGCCTCGCTAGTTGAAAAGACATTGAATAGATGTCTGGCACCATTTTCTGCTCAGTGGGGAGACTTTGTCGGTGTGGTGGTCTTCCCATTCATTGTTTTTGACTGCCGTCGCGTTATTCTGTCATTTCTGTGTAAACCCCGTGAAGAGCGATTGAATCGGTATTAAACAAATAAAACCTGTTTTGTTTGTGATGTTGTGTTTGTCCCATACTGCTAGCTGTACTGTGATGACCCGTCTTTCATTCTGGTCAGTAGATACTGCTGTTTGTGTGGAT